>JARIHO010000101.1:0-355580 GCA_029282495.1 Mycena albidolilacea | reverse complement strand
CGCGAGAGCGAGCGCGAGGACATGCTCAACATCCGTGTTCCTCCAAATATTACGCCAACCGGATTCGACTTGAAAACCCAGTCCTTCATCTCGGAACCCATTCCCGGACTGGTGCGTGTCCCCCTGGGAATTCCCATGGTACACCTTTTGGACGGCGACCCCAACAAGGCAGTCACTGCTGTTTGTGCCCACAGCTTGGAGTCCTTGCAACAGTATCCGGAAGGCCGGGAAGTCTTGCCTCTAGCAGACCGTCTCATGAAGCTTATCTGGGGGACGGAGAATACTCCAGGCTTGTTCCACCTGCCGGGCATGGGGCTAAATCGGCGCTCCAAGGGGGTAGACCCTCACACATTACCGCCAGGAGATGGATCGTACAACCTGGCTTCGACCGTCGGGGAGGGAGAAGGCATTGGGAACGTCTTCCCAGCACTACAGACAAACACACCAGAGTCAGTCGCGGTCATTCAGGAGCTCCTACAGGTCTGCCACCAGCTGTATCGGCTTGTGATGCCCCTCTGCGTATCAAAAATTGAGTGGGACTTGGCTGAGTTCATTGGCCGCTTCAACAATGTCATTGCATTTGGGGGATTTGAACCGGGTCCGACCAGCTGTCAGGGCAACAGTTCTAGCTCTGCAAGTGTTGTCAAGGGCACGGTTCCGGAGCCCGCTGAAGACACAGAGCTCAACTTGGAACCGGATGAGCCTACCGCCACCCGTGAGCATTTCAGTTCCTGTGCTCAGTCCTAACTCAAGCTGAAACGAACCCTGTTAGCATCCACATCCAGCGGCATTGAGCCGAATGATTCGCCTCACAGTGCCGAGCCAGAAGGTAAGGCAGTCTTTCGGGGTGCAGCACGTCACGGACTGAGTATCCACCAGCAGCAGGAACCAGTGAGCCCGATAGTTTGCCTCGTAGCGACCAGTCAGAAGGTAAGCGGCCCCACTGGATGCAGTGCGTTATAGGCTGAGCATTCAGCAGCACCAAGGACCAAAAGTGATCCTCTCGCATTTGTTATATCACAAACTGACATTGAATTGGAAACAGGATCAAATGACAGTCGTTACCGAAAGCCTAAGAGTTGTATCACACTAGAGCAGTTCTTCACCATGGTCCAAGCCGCGCTCTCGTCGAGTATCGGAGCGCAAGGCAAGAATCACGGTGATTTCCAGGATTGCCTGGAGATCCTCACACTTTTCATCCTGATGTTCAAACTCGTTCCCGGCAGTGACCTCGGGCCATTCCTCTGGAATCGTGGCGGACTATATTTGCGGGAGCAAAACGTTCATATAATGTTTTGTGCTTTTCGCGGAACGGACATCCATTCGGGTTACCCCCCAACGTACATGGAGGAGCTCCAGGCCGGGTGGCTCAGCCTGGAGGAGACAAAGAAAATGTTCCAAAACTATGGAACACAGGTCCGAGTGGGCCTTGTCATGTACTTTAGCGCCGCGGCGGTCGCCCGTACCACTCAGATCCAGTACTCTCCTTCGTTGCATTTCCTCTACTCTCCACCACCCCATGTTCGCGACCCACAGCGACGGTATTACGCACACCACGGCGACAACATCCTTGGCGACCGGGGCGCTCGAGCGAATCGGCTAGGAGCGGAAGGGGCTTTTGCTTTCAAGAATTACCTCTCTCAGTGTCAGCTCAAACTCGAACTTGACATAGACACGCTTCTCCAGAGCACAACCTACCTCGATGAGGAGGGCCAGACACAGACTCTCCAGCCCGCTATGATGGATGTTGAAAACCAACAAATGTATGAGAGGATATCAAGGTACATGCAGTACTATGCGTGGCTGCGGAACCTCGCACAGGAGTATTCGCTGGGCGTAACAAAGCCGGAGTTCAAGGCACGCCAGCAGCTGATACAGGATGTTTTGCATGGGAAAGCCCAGGAGTCCCGTCATCCTCCTACTGAGCACAAGACTTGGCCTCGTCCTCGTCGAGGTCCAGCACGTTCTGGACGCGTTCCCAGAATAATTGAAGTCCTCGGACGGGAAACACGCGGAGCATCCGTATGTACCCTTTCAAGCGCCCAATCTCACTTGTCTATAACTGATTGTCTCACCATGTTCAGGGGTTTTGGACGGTGGTAATGGAAGGCAGCACCGAAATTACCAGCGTTCCAGAAGCATCAGTCTGGTATGCGGACATTTATAATGTTGTTTGACCTAGGTTCTAATTCCACCATCAATCTCAGGCTGCAAGACGAGTTCAATGCAAACATTATTGCTGAACATCTGAAGCGCCAGGGGACTGGCCCACCTGCCCGTGATAAGGCGCGCTCCAAGCTCAATAACAGACCTGCCACCGGAAAGCGTGCTACACACGGCAACCAAAGACGCAAAAAGCAGCCAAAACGTCTCACTCCCGAGTTCACGGAGTCAGAGGGGGAGTCTGGGGGCCCCCCAGCTGCAGACGACCCCTCCGCAGTGGATGTGATGCCTGGCCCTGTGCCAAGTGACACTGTTTTCGCTTTACAGCAGTCTTGTGGCGACTCTCGAGATGGAGTATCTGGCCGGTCTTTTCCCGAGGCACCAGTTTCCAACCCACAGCAATCTGGCGTAAATGGTGCACTATCTTTTAGCGTTGATCTGTTGCCCGAAACATCACTGGGCGCATCAGGCTCTGTCCTGAATCCCGTGCTCGAAACACCGTTTCAAGCGGCTGGTTCTGAGTTGCGGCCAAGTGAGAGCGGCAGGCAAAAACGCAAACACCAAGCAGATGTCCCCTCAGACCTGGACGATGAATTCGAAGTACATTTGGTAGGCTCAAGACGTCAGGCATGTCTTGCATTTCTGTGGTTTTTGTAACTCATGATGTTAATGTGCGTCCACAGGGACGAAGAACTGAGTATCTTGTACGGTGGATGGGTTATGGCTCCGATTATGACAGGTGGCTGGATGTAGACGAGCTCCAGTGAGCTTATTTTCCCTCTCTAACCGCAATATTTTCAGGCTGTTGACAATAAATTGATCAGGACAGCAGCCGAATTGGTCAAGGAATACACGGACCGAAATGGTTGTCCTGCTCAGGGGTCTTCCCCATCTCCTTACGCATCACCATTTCAGTCTGAAGACGAGTCCGACTATGTCGCAGGCGGAACACAGAAGAATGCTCGTTCAGGAGTCTCGTGGCAGGCCCAACGGCTTCAGCGAATACTGGAGCCCACAGACATTTCTCGCCCTCTGCAAAGCGATGAGCTGGATAAAAAAGCGGTGGACGATTTGTTTGATCAGGAGCGACTCGCTGCTGAGTGCAAGACTCTAGAGGATGGTCCAAATGCCCTCCGGAAGATGTCTGAGTATCGTACAGGCAACCTGCCTCCGCAGTCTTTAGCGTCGAAGGTTTTGGACCAGATAACGCGCAGCAATGAGCTGAGCACGCACATGCTATTCGAGATACCGTTGGCCGACAACGTCAAATGGAGCCCCCACCTTGCGAACCTCACACTTGCATGTGTGTCAGACGTCAGCATATGCGCACCGGAGCTATTGACCGAGCTATACATCTACGACATTTGCACACGCGCCACACAGGCTCAGATCTGCCGCGCCTTCATCGCCGTTTACCAGTGGATCGTTTATCTGGGCCCATCCCTTGCCCGCCAATTGATGCAGATTCACCGCATTGAGGGTGCGACCGGTCTTACCCAGTCGTTCCCAGACTTGGCGTCACTTGTGGACCACATAGTTGCATTTGTCAAATCCCACCAGGCACAGCAGAATTCAAGGCAGATGAAACGCAAGCCGCAGCCCAAAAAGCGGAAGGTTGGGAAGCCTGCTGCCTTGCCTGAGACTGTCGAGGCTGCGAATGCTTCTTCATCCCCGCCAGACGATCTGTCTCGATTGCCAGCACATTTGTTTGGGCTGCTTCCCAAGGCAAATGGGACCGTTTCATTGAAGTCTCTGGGAAAGACGAAAATTGCCAACGAGGACGCTCTATACGATGTTGCATACAGGGTTCTCTGCTCAGTGTGGGACGAGCAACTGGTTCTGAAGCACATGAAGAAGGTCGACTGCCACATCTACGACAAGGAGCGTAGCTACAACTCTGAGGCCATTCGAAACCGCTGCATTACTCGCGGTGCTGTACTGCAGAGTATCACAGATGCCTTTGGGGATGGTATCTTCTGCTCGACTGGAATGATGGCCTTCTTGCGACGTCCATGCGCTATGTTCAACCCAGCCCTGCAGCGGGATAGCCACTTTGCTCGAGCGGTTGAAAGGGACGATGCTGCGACGCTTCAGGTTTTTGACAACTACCTTGACAACATGTGCTTGTTATTTCCCGACTTGAAGGACCAGTGCGATCGCATGGCCGAGCTTGTTCATCGCGGTCTGCTCTCGGTGAACACTGGTTTCACACTTTCAGATTCCGAGTACGATGACCCTGCCCAACTGTTCTCCCAGAGCCATTCCCTCACCAGACTTGCAAAAAGCACTGGCACTTCCAAGCGAAAGCAGTCTAGGCATGTCATCGATTTGCATCCGACTTTGGAGAAGCTCCTGCCTCAGAAAGCGCAGTTTGGAATTGCGGCCATCATTATGCGGGAGGCTTTGGCTCGCAAGCGTGGGCATTCTGCAACGCCAAAGACCACAATATTTCGCCGAATGCTGGGTGGCTTCCATCCCATGACTGGTGCAGAGACCGCGTTTGACCCTGACCAGACCAACCCTATCCGTGCGGAGCTGACAAGCTTTCTCCGCCTTAAAGATGTGCTCCCATTTGAGTTCCTGACCACAAAAACCGGAATCTCCAGTCTGCTTGCGTACCTGGGAACTGGACAGGGTGGCAAGACGAGCAGTTATCTCAACATTCTCGCCACCCGAGCAAACCAGATGCACTTTCCCACTGTGGAGGCATGCGTCAACCAGTTCCGAGAGATCCAGCACATCAATGCCGGTCGTGCGAACACTGCTGAGCACATCCAATACGATAACCCTGCGGTATATGGACAGCCAAACACGTGGTTTAGCGCAGAGCCAAAGCAACGCAATAAACGCGACGAGTATTTTGTCGTCTCCCTCGAGGAAAAATTCGAGCCATATTTCTCGAGCGAGCTTCAGCGTAGCTGGGAAGGTTTTCTGGGACCACTCGCCAATGCAGATCCGGCCAAATGCCAGGACAAGAAGGCTTGGGGAGATGTGATGGGGTGGATCCTAGGGCAGAAGCTCCGAGGATTCCAAACCGGACTGGGTCCACTGCAGTTCACAAACACGATTGCTCTGGTCGGCATTGCATCAGAGCCATCGCCAGAATTCATGGCGCAATGGATCGCTTCGAACAGGGAGTACGGCGCTTTTGCGGGTCTCAAACTGCTTGGATTCAACCTCTCTAAACACACCTCATCCGCGGCAGTTCAAGTGGCCTTCCTCTGTTTTTATCGCTGGCTTGATCACTTTCTCACCAACGCAGATAAACGTGATCTGCATTTCGGCCCCATTTTTGCAGAGCAGCTTCTCTGTAAAGTGGCATGGTGGCAGAATCGCCTGTTGCATATGGGCAGAAACTATAACCTGCTGGAGAAAGCCGAGACACTCTTTGAACCCGAGGAGTGGACGCCGGGTGGGAACTTTGAAGACCATACCAAGTTCCCGATACCATCGTGTCGTGAATATCCCACCTCCGTCTTCCAGGGGATTGTCGATGGGTGATATTCCATTTTGCCATCTTCAAGAGCTTGCACTGAATTTCTTTTAGCAGGTTGGATAAGTTGAATCTGGATGAGATGGATGTTGATCTATGAAATTCTTTGATTTGTGACCGTACTTAGTCAAAACATGATAACTCTCCTAGGCCATCTACCTAGCGCAGATCCTTGAATCAAACTGCAAACGAGCGGGTCAGCAGCAAATAAATAGCTAGAGTGTGCGGTAAAGTGTTGTATGTTGGCTTTGAGACTCTCAGAAGTATTTTGATACGCAGCGAGATACGAAGCAGTATAGCAGCTTGAGAGAGAATCGATTGAGGCGGCCTGTTCAAATTGACTCGGAAATCAGGTAGGGGCGAGACTGTAGTACTGGTTACAGCGCCATGCGGGAGTGTGACTATTGAAATTTTAAGATAAAAAAACAATTCTTGGGATATATTTGACCGACTATAACAGCTCAATGGGATCAAGTGAAAATATATCCGGGTCGCCGGGTGTTGGCAAACCGATTCTGGTTTCGCGCTGGTCGATAGTGTGTATCATCAAGGTTAGTCCAGGGAACATCGAATCCTATCGATGGCTCGCCATTGCCAGCCCTTGCGGCTTGGAAGGCATGACCGTCAACCGATTTCCACCAAGACTCGTATTCTCGACGTATTGCAGCTGATCGCCATAAGGTGAAGGTGCCTGGTGCTGATCCAACCAAACATGACTCCATTTGCGTCTCGTGGTCTGCGTTGTCGATAAGAATAACATCATCTAGGCTGGGTAGATGAATTTTGAGCAGGTCGGCTAGAATATTACAAGTGCCGGGCACTGCACCAGCTGGTCGGTCGTCGATGCGGAAACACAGGTCAACTTCACGTAGAAGGCGCAGATTGTGTGGAAGAGTGCCAGGAGTATGGTGCTCCAACCACCCGAAGAATTGACAGAGACCGTGTGCGCCAATGACCAGGCGTCTCAGCGAATGCGAGACCTGCCTGGACAGTAGTACGTTGGGGAACCCCCAAAAAGGCAATTCCCAAACCTCGAGAGTGGTGATCGCACATTGAGAATGCTGCAGGAAGCTGGGTAGGTCCGAGTCATCCGCATTGGATGTCGGCCCTGCCCATTCAATGATGAGATGGGTGAGGTTAGGCAAGATGATAGAGTGGGCAAGTTGCGACCCGCCCACAATTGAAAAGGTAGTAACCGAGAGTAGAACCGACGTGGTTTGTAGGTGGGGTATAGCCAACTCGAAATGCAGCCGTAAATGCTGGACCTGGGTCGCTGCGTCAAGGACACTTTTGAGAAGGCCGGGACCAAACGGCTCCACATCAAGACTGAGATGTGAGAGCTGGGCCCATGGCGCTGCAACCGCCGGTCCGCTCCAATGAAAGCGGGTGAGTCGGGGGGCTCTGCCGAGTGCGTGGGAGAGCCAACGAGCGGCTGGTAGGTTGGTCCTCTGTATGGTGACCGAAAGACTCTCCAGCACGAGGAAGGACGCTGGCGGAACAAACTGAGGTATAAAGCAATCCACCATCTGCAGCTGCCGACATTGCGAGATTTTGGGGAGCAAGATAGGAAGGTAGCGTTGTATAGGTGAGATATAGCTCGAATCCGGCAAGATAGATGGATTGATGTAGACCAACGGCCATTGTGGGGATGGGCCAAGCGCCCGCGCAATCCGAAGGGAGAGTGAGATATCACCAGCTCGCTTGAGCCAGACCTCCATGAGCTGTGGGTTTACAATCTTCTCCGTGCACAATGACCTCCAGAGGCGTGGATCTGCAACAGCAATCTCGCGAAAGCGGGATGATATCTGACACAGGAGGAGCGGCGCCTGGGAAGAGTTGGGTATAGGAAATGTGGGTGCCGGGAATGGAGAGTATATGAGCGGGGGCCGGGAGGGAAGAGTGTACAGGAATATATCCGACAGTGTTTCACTCGCAAGGCAGGTAATGGGTGCATTGCGCCGCGCCATTGCTGGTTAGGAGCTAAGAGACAGATTTCCTTTTTAGGTAGGAGAGATTTCGCGCTGCACTTCAATTGAAGTTGCTTGTAATCAGGTAGAAGCATTTGAAACCCGTGGAGACTTTGCACTTCATGTCACGGTTTGATTTGCCGCAGTCAGCAAAAAAGAGAAAGATTAATGAGCTGGTATAATTTGAATGTACACTGCAGCAGTATTTTACGAGCGTCAGTCTATGCAGGGCGTGCCAAATTGACGCTATCTTTGATTGATTTCATAAGTAGCCTCAATACGCCTAGTGAAACCACGCACCACGGTCCCGATGGCCTGACCACCGGGTCACAGATCAACAACTTTCGACGCAAATCGGCAATCGTCCAGGTCATAGGATTCGAGCGCTGGATGCCGGGGAAAGGGTCGGTTGCCAGGGCATTGAGCTGTGTCAGTAAACCCGCTCGCTGACGGTCTGTTGTGGCTGAGGCTGAGCGATTGAGCCGGGCACGAAGATTGTCGGTACATGCGAGGAGCGTCTTCAAATTACCAAATGTTCCGGAATTGACTTCGGCCCATTGAATAAGATCATTGTAAGTGAAGGTGAGACCATGAATGGTAGAAGGTTGACTGGGCTTGCTGAGGTGAAGACCGAGTGTACCGGCTATCCAACTCAAAATCCGATAGCGAGTATAATGTAGATATGCGGCTCCATATCGCTCGGAGTCCAGTGCCACATGGCGTAGGATCCGAAGCTCAGCAGAGTAATGTTCCGATAGATACTCTTTGGCACTGTGGGGTGCCTGCAGTTCAGACACCTGGAGTTTGTCGTTTCAATACTAAATCACATCGCAGTATACATGCGCTCACCAAATCCGGGCCGACTTCACAATGTCCTTCATTGACAATACGGGCAGTTTGGCCGAGTAATGTGTTATTCTGGGAAGCCAGAAGGTCGAGAAGAAAGGATGCAAGCCATGCGGGGGATCGGTAGGGCGTAATAACCAGAGGCTCCTCGGCTATTGCAGTGGGGATGGGTGGCTGCAAGGGAGTAGTAGAGAAGCAGCCGCTCTCCAAATCCTCGGCTAGCTGATTGAAATCAAGTAATTCGTTCATCTCCGAGAAATCTGCCTCCGGGCGGAGTCTAGGGGCTAGAGCCAGTGTGAACCTTTGTGATCTGGAATAAAGAGGGTCAAAGGGTACATACGAGAAGAGCTGGGATCTGTGTCTGCAGTACATTGAGCTTCACTCTGTAGGTTTCACTTCTAGGTGCCACTGACCGTCATAGTCATCGGCGCGCAGATGGTGCACGTCAGGCCAGAGCTCTGGTGCCGCAGGTGAGGCAAGTGGGGGCAGCGGCTGAGCTGGTACAGGTGGCTGGCGTGAGGGCCGAATAGGCACTGTCCTTGTCACGACTCGCCTCCTCAATTGCAGGACGTCAGGCGAGTCGGACATTGCTAAGCGTCGAGGCTTCAGAATATAACAGACAAAAACATTGATTAATCCCGGCTACTCCATAGCTGTCTACAAAATGTGAGAGCGGATATCCAGAGACTACGGCGACTATTCATATTGCGAGACTGCGAGTGTGCATCCAGTGCAAGGTAGGTGTCAAGTTGGGCAACTTCTTCCGGGGTAAATGGACACAGAGGCTCAAGTACCTCAACATGAGAAAGCCTGTGGGGTCCATCGTTAGAAAACGGGTTGTCCAGATCGTCAGGACTGAGCTCCTGCTCCGCATTGTGCTCTGTGTGATGCGCCATAAGATCGGCATCATGGAGCTCCTGCCAGTCAATCCCATATGCGTCGAGGTCTTCAATGTCGTTGTCGGCATCGACAAGGGCTTCGGGAACACCATCAAACCCACGTAAACCATTCTCGATCATGCCGAAGAAAAAAAGATCGCGTGGGCTGCGGGTGCGCTCGTTGTCGAAGCGGAGTTTGTGCTCGTTCCAAGATCTTGCCCATTCTGCTGCATCCTCATTGATGCCACCCAGGAATAGGTGATGCAGAAGCCAGATGTGGGCATCCAGATCTGGGCGGAGGCCGCAAGCATACTCGAGACTGAGGAAAAAGTTGCTCCATTTTCGACCAAATCCCCGGGTCACATCGCACCAGAGACGCTCAATCCGGATGTTATGTACGCTTCTACAGGCCAAAATGTGAGAAAATGTACGGTAATAAAGCCCGTAGCCGCTCCGTGCTCGCATTTGACTGGGACCACACGTCCTCGATCCTTCGGTTAGGAATGGATCTGAAGAGTGGCCGATTGGGAGGACAGCAGATATTAGATGAATGGACTTACCGACCCCAAATGTACGCGCCATGTTCCAAGCCATAATGATTATCCATCCACTCGGCGACCCGGACATTCTCTGTACCATGATCGCCTCGGACACGTCGTGGGATCCCATGCTGCAGAACTTCCTCGAGGAATAGGGCAAGGACGGTCGCGGCGCGATTATTGACGTTTGCACGGATACCGGTCACAAAGCGCGAGTAGCCGTCAATGAAAGCGTGGATAATGATGCGCCATCGGCGCAATCCTGTATGGTGTGTCAGTTGAATGGAGGCGCGGCACGGAGATGCAGACCATGCTGCCCATCATGATGCGCAAGTGAGTTTGGTCCCGCGACACGGTATGGCTGGCGCCCAGTGGCCGTGTTGGAGTAAGCAACGGGGGGTCCATGGACTCTCTCATAGGACTCCCGGATACGCAGTGTGGGGACATGAAGACGAAGCTGTCGGAGATGCCCAGCGATCATGCGTCGCCCAAAGGTAGGGAATATTTCGAGGATGTGGTGCAAAAGCTCATCCAATTCGCCATCTGTAATGTCAGAGACAGGTGCGGAAGTAGAGGCGGTGTAGGTACGGATGACATTGCCAGACATCTCATCCAGCTCCTCCGTGTAGACAGGAGCAGCGGGCTGTACCAAGTCATAGTCGAGTGCGCGGCGGCGGACGGTACGTGAAGAAACACCTGCAACCGGAGCAAGGCCGGTAGGACCGCGCAGTTCAAGGCCGAAGGATAGAAAGTCGTAATCTATTGCGATGCGTGGACGCCCCCGACCGCCCACATGCTGCAGATACGTGACTGGTATCGAGGCCTCGGAAGGCAGGTCCACTGACTGCACCGTAGCTGTAGCCAGGGCCTGAATCATGGCGTCGACACCTTGCTCCATGATCTGCCTTTCAGGCGCAGGAATTACATCTGAATGCTACAAAACTTTAAGAAATGATATGGATAAGCAGTGGGAGTTACCTGATGAATAGCATCAAGCATTCGCAGGACACCGCTGTGCTGCTCCTGAAGACGCAACCGGTCACCAATCTGGGTGTGTAAAGCAGCAGTCACCCGGTCACCGAGCTGTAGATAGGCGATCCGGATGGTCTCGAGGCGGAGGGGAACAAGGACAGGGCCATCGTCGGCCATGCGGTATAGAGACTGAGGAAGCAGGATAGGGGGTTGCTGACTCATACCAGCTGATGTTGCTGTCATTGTGTGGGAATCATAATGGCCTGGAATCAGAATTGCCTTGTTACCGGAATCAAAACCACGCGCTAAAAGGACTGGAGAACGGAAGTACAAAACCAAATAGCGGGACCACCAAAACGAGATTGCTCAAGACACAATCCAAATCACCACAGTGAAAACTGAACCCGCCGGTATCGAAACACGATTGTGTCAGACGAGATCAAGATCAATCAAAACAAGAATTAGATTTGCAGTGTGACCTGATGGTCACAACCGCAAGATCTCGTTTTGGTTTTGGTGGATTTCATTTTGGTTTGGTTCAAATCACTTTCAGATCTTGCTGACGTCAAAATTTCAGTTTGACCAGTGATCACAGTGATCATTGGTCAAAACAAGAAAGCACCATCCAAAAAACCAAATCCTCATTTTTGTCCAGAAAGGACACCTATAGGAAGATTTCAAAACCAGTCCATCCTCTGTTCATTGGCCAGACTCTCCTGCCTTCTGGTCTCTTGATTCCTCCGGTACTGATCGGCTCACTCTTGAAGAGGCAACACGACTTGGATTCCCTACCTTTCACTGCACCACCGAAGTCGTTGGACGCTCCTGGGATGATGGTGTCTACAAGGGACTAAGAGAATTCCACCGGGGCAAGGGATTCAATCCATATACTCAAGACCTTGCCCGGGATATGAAATTTCCGCTTTATCGATTGATGTCCGAAGGTGATTTCGCCTGTGCGCGCGGCCCGAATTATGCCCACTGTGTGACTGAAAAATGCTCCCAGTGAACGAAGCAGAAGATTGGAACGCAGACGACGAGTCGAACTACATGCAGACATCTAGCGGTGAGTAAATGCAAACCTGAAACTTCAACTTTTCTCATTTAAGATGATAGACAGCGATGCCGACGCGTCTGGACAAGACGATTGGGATTTAAACAACGAGTCAAACTATCCACAGACATCTGATGGTCAGTAAATCTGATCGTAGCCAATGAAACTTAATTTTTATCTTCGATTTATTTCATTCAGACAGCGATGCTGAAGCTTGTTCAGTGGAAGATGATAACAACTCAGACAGCACCAACTGTAGCTTCCACCGTGCCCCCAGGAACTCCAACAGCGTGAATCATGACCATCACAGTAAGTGAATTGTTTTTGTGTTCGTGCCAAGCAGCTAATTTGTACCTGCATCTTCAGCATTAACAGCTTGTGAGTCGACAACCGGGCAAGGGCAGTGTGAAGTGCCAACCCCCCACGATGAAACTCCTACAGTCTCGGGGGCATTCACATTCCTGATGAATGCCCAGCTCGCCCTCATTTTGTTCCTCGGGTTATCCTGGCTGTACGAGCAGATGTAAACATTCGAGATATGTAGATCCAGATGTGATGTCCAAACTCTGTCCCTCAAATTCATCAATTGACTTTCTTTGCGTTCACTTGGCGACTGGCCCTCGCGGTAAATTCCTCTCATCATGCAGTCATCCCGAGCATGTCGGCTCGACCCCTGTTTTTGCTTGAGCTCACAACCAATTCCGATATCAACTCAACACATACTGGCCATGGGCACTCTCATCCAGCTATGCATCCCACAAGCAACTGAGAATACAGCGGGAAGAATTGAATACTTATTCCTCCGCTAGGTTTTGGCGCCTTGCGACCGGCGATGTTCAAGAAAGGAGCATTAATATCCGACGAACCAACACGGGACTCCTTTGTTTCGCTTGCATCATATTGAAATATGTTCTACTCCTTCTTCAAGTTCAGCTAACACCCACCTGCCCGCGACGAAGCCAATCGGCGACTCGAACTTGAATCAGCATAGGGCCCGGCATTCGCTTTGATTTGGATTCAGATCGGAGTGGAGTTGAATTGCTTGCTTGGTTCGAGGATCGAGACTCGAGACTCGAGCTACGTGTTCTCGGATTCCCGCAAACTCGTTGTGTCGCTAGAAGCCCTTGGATTTACCCACGAATCGACGCTGGCGATCGGGTGGCAAGTTCTTATCATAAGCCGCTCATCGTTCTCCCAGATTCTCCGATCGCTTACTTGCCTTGACGAACTGGAGCCCAGTCTCTGGGGTCTAATACGGATCCTATCTCGCTCCGGCTTCGCTTAATGCTAACTCCTGGCGCTGCTGGAAGTCCTTGAATTTTCCACTAGAACAACACCGAAGTTTTGTTCAGAGAAGTCTTTGCCACGGAGTTTTCGAACAAGTTCTATCTCGAAGTCTGATCTCTCGTACCGCGATTAACAACCTTTACAGCCAGAACGTTATTTCGGGGCCTTCTTATGGTGCCAAGCTGTCACTCCGGCGCTTATCCTCCCTCTCTCCTCCCACCACCGCCATCCATGGACAATCCACCCCATGAAACTGCTGAAAACATTAACAACTCCACTACCTGTGATCCTGGATCACAATCGTGAGTCCTACTCGTTTGGAACTGCGCCAATTGAGTCTAATTAACACCAACACAGACAGAGCAGCGGCATGTTCTCGGGCTTCCAGAGCTTCAGTGACCCCCCAGAATTTAGCCAGCATCACTAATCACCGCACTGCGAGTGTACCTTCCGGTAAGCTCCTCGTTTGTACTGCAAAAAGCTTAAATAATAAATTGAGCGTAGACTTCCTGCTCGGAGATATCGATCTTCTGCATGAAATACGAGTCGATAGGGTCACGGGCGTTGTAGGTCGCCAACTCGAACGGCAATGTATCCGACAGGTCTATGCTGCTAGAGTCGAAAGCCGGGGTCAAAGTTCACTGTGGCCATGTACCAAGGGAACAGCGCAGAGCAGGTGTGTTTGCACTTCTTCAGCTCTCGCTTCTCGCGTACACGAGGATTTCAATATCGTCTTTAACATCTTTTGTTAACCCAGAATAGTTCCAGTCCATTTTCGTCTTCGGTGACAAAGGTACTGCAGTTGTCCTTTCATTACCGCTGATCTAACGCGGATAGCAGTTCATTACATAACCTTCAACAGTTCGACTCGGGCCCAGCTCACCCAAAGCGCGTTTGAATTCAGGTTGAACACTCTTCCTTAGGGGAAGTTCCTGTGCCTTTCCTCTCCTTCAAATTTCGCTTCGCTAAACTGTCTGCTAGCCATCAACTAACTCAGCGCGCCCAGTTGACCTCTCGACTCGGTCCCACCCACTTCAACCTCAAGCTGAACTGGGGTCGATCCCCAGCTTGGGTGCGTCTCGTTAATCTTGTACTCGTGTACATACCATACCTTTGGATTCAACATACCGACCTTCTCCTCCGCCTTTATCTTGGACCGCTGTGATTTAGGTGTGTGCGTATGTGTGCATTCTGACCTTATTCATCAAACTGACTGGCTTACTTTCTGGACAGATCTTTCGACGTTGAAGTTCGTTACCCTTCCCAGAGTCCAAGCCTCTTTTCCGTGTCGAAGCACTCTTTTCTTCTCGATGCCTTCATCGCGCCCACGCAATATCCCAGCTTTCGAAGCTTGGTCTTTCTTCTTGACTCGTATTATTCTTCCTTTGAAAGAATACAGGGAGACACATAGACCCGGGTAAAACGGATGCAGAGTATCCTGAAACGAATCAGCTCCTTTATTTATGACGTTTAAAACGATTGGGTGAACCAAAAGCGTCCCTGGAATCGAGGTGAGTTGTCAGATCCATATTTGGCTGGTAAAGGTTCAACTATTGATTAATCTCGGCACAGAACAATATTTCAGGGTGGTCATCCCAAAGATAATTACTACTAACTGAGTTGTTGTATCCGGGACTCTTCCTTCAAGTGCTGAATCCCTATCGGCTGTCCAGCAAGAAATGAGTGTGGGTTTTTAATCTCAAAGGAAGCTGTATAAATGCACTTTGCACTGCCATTAATAACATGGTAAAAACTCGAGTCTTCCCAGCGCAGAGCATTGAGCATTGAAACGAGGAATTCTAACCGATCACACGGGATGTTCGTTGTCTCCTGCGCATTCTGCCATGCTACTGGACAAAATCCGTTGGCATAAGGATTACGTGTCCACCTACCTCCTACTCATTACAGAGGGTTTTGCAGGTGTCATTCCGAAAGACATCTGCGAAAATAGGTAAAATGCCTCAAAAGGGGATAGTGACCTGCTCGGACTGCAGCCATCTGCTCTGGCTAGTTGAAAACACCGTCCACGTGTGAATTACGACTCGACGAGCCCAGTAATGCAGGGCGAGGATGATTATGTTCAAAATGGAACGAAAAAGTACCAGTAAGGTGAAAAGGAAGCGAAACACGGCCGAACCCAAAGGGACGGGTCTAATATAGTCTCTCGTAGACAGAGGTTACAAACATTTGAACCTCGTACCTCGGTAGTTTGTAGGTCTGGTTGAATTCGCGAAACGAGTCGGATGCGGAGCGGATCCAATTTGGACAGCCACAGCTCAAATGATCCAAATCGGTCTTTTCATCTCCACCCAGCCGGCTCTTCTCTCTCCGTGATTGTCCGGTGCAATCTGGATGTATTTTGCAAAATGGACGACAGATACCTTCTGCATTGTCTAAGACGGGTGGCTTGTGACCTACAATTGATAAAGCGTATGTGACGGCATCAGTCTGAGTCCGCGCCATCTTCGTCACTTCGTCACTTCGCTTAGTGTTGCGAAAGTGCGTGAGTTTGATCGCTTTCCGTGAAAGTTCGTGACTTCAGCCGGATTTAGTAGAAGTTTGTCACTTCTTCTGCACACTGTGAAAGCTCGTTATTCAGGCTGCCAGCGATCACCATATGACCGCGTTCATCCACGTGGAGCACCTTAGTATAAAGACCAAAAAAGGTCGTTCCTCGCTGCAGTCCTGGAAAACAATCGTAGGTGTGAAGCATTCCGCTCGTATACAGAATATACAGTCATATATGTGGATATATTCATGCAAACATGACCTTTCCGACACAAATGTAGAACTGGAGCCATCCAGAGCGAGGGAAAAAAAAAAGGAAAGCCGAGATAAAAGATACGGAAGGAGAGAGCGCATCCCGAACGCGAGGTGTGCGTATGCATTTCCAACCCTACCGCCCTCGTCGTCCCACGCTGCCGACACACACATCCTCCCGCGGCTGACGCGCCTGGTCCTCGCCACGACTCTCGTACTCCCCGCCGCAGACGCACGCGCGCGTGCAGGACCCAGCGCTGGTGCGGCCTGGACGAACAGCTTGTCCATCCGGCCATACGTACGGGCGCGTGCGTCTGCGGCAGGGAGTACAAGAGCTGCGGTAAGGACCAGGCGCGTCCGGTGTGCGGAACGGGATAGTCGTGCGGATGGAAGTGTGGATGGAACCGGATGGTTCGTGCTCGCGTGTCCATCTACGTACAGGCGCACACGCATGAAGGCAAGCCTGCGCTCGTGGTCCTGCGAACGAATAACTTCCGCTGCCGTCCCGCCGACCATCCCAGCGCACCTCCGTCTCCACGCCGGCGACACGCGCACTCCCAAGGGTGGGTACATACGCTGCCGTACGCGAGCGAGCATCCATTAACCCATCCCACGCGATCCGCATCCGGCACACCCGCACGCGTTGGTCGTGGGTCCACCCGATGCCCCACCCGCGCGACTGCTGCGTTCGCCAAAGTCGAGGTCGCCGGAGCGCGAGCGCGAGCGAGAGCCGCGCCCGAAGTCGGAGTCGGTCGCTGTAAATAAGTACGAAAAACGCAGGTCAGCAGCCGTTGCGAACGACCGCGTCCCTGGGGAGTAGGGGGGGGGGGGAAACGCGAGCATCTGCGCCCGCACGCTCGGATGCAGACGCAGGGCGCGCGGCACCCGTTCCCGCCCAGGGCTTATGCCCGCCTGCCCCTCTAACAATGAAGTCCCCGCCGGCTCCCTTGCGCTCGAGGGCGCGTTAGTAAGGAAGCCCAACGACCGACGCGAGGAACACACCCGCCTCCACGTGCTCCTCTCTACACGACCATGGGATGCATATGCGTATGATCAGCGCATGCCCTGCTTCATCGCCGGTGGAGGACACGAGCAGGACGCGCTGCTCGTATAAAACTCGCGCACCCAAGGCAGCGAGCCGTGCTGCCACCCAGGAGTGACATGGAAGAGGGCACGTGCTGCACCTCACCATCCGGAGCAACCGAAGAGCGTGCGCGTGTATATGGGCGTGATGCAAGCAATTCATCCACGAGAATATCATGAACGAAATGAGGGGTCGAGGCCGAGAGTAGAAAGAAAGGGAAAGAAGAAAGGAAGAAGGGAAGACGAAACGCACCTGCGTCTATCCAGTCGGAGCTCTGAGTGGGTCGGTCGTGGGCGTACACGAGTCCATCGCACCAACGACAAGTGGAGGACGCATGCACAAACGATGCGGACTGCGCAAAGAGAACATACTACCAAGTCTGAGGCATCATCTGCATCTGCCACCGCCGTCGTACTCCTCCCAGCCTCGTCTCTATTATCCGACCAAATTGTGTGACAAACGAGAACGAATCTCCATGATCTCCGGGAGACAGTAATGGTGGACTTGAATGTGTTTGGTCTGTGAAGCGGTCCATCGTTGAGACGCCAGTGAAAAAAGGCTAGTTCTCTGGTGAAATTGGCGCGAGGTGCAAGTCAAGAGGAGAGCGCTGTGGCGGTGCGGCGGCCCCTCTGGCCGCGTTTGCTCCGTTTTCTCTTCCTTTCCTCCATCATGCCTATTGTCGTTCGCCTCAAAGTTTGGCGTGCTGGTGCTCCGCCGGCGATCTTACCTGAGGTTTTCCCATTTCCCCGCCCTCCTGGATCTCGAATCCTACGCCGTTACTCCCCGTACACTGATACCGATTGTCTTTGGATTGCGTTGTGAATTGTCTTGCGGCATCTTGGTCCAATTTCCTGCATCAACTACTAGTGCCGCCGCCAAAGGCATCCTAAACATCCTTGTAATCTGGGTAAGTTGCTAAATATCTGGATTCTGGGCCTGCGAATAAAATTGTCGAATTCAGAACAATTTCTGCGATGGAATCGAACCGCTGGCTCTTCACAACTAGTAACTATCGTCTTTTCGCTCTCGCCCCGTCCACACCCGATGTGCGTGCTTGTCGCAACCTGTAACTTTGTGAGAAGCCGGACTGTGCCTCAACAATGCAATTATTTGTTTCATCATTTTACCGACAGAGACAGCGACTCAGGTTTTACGCATTGACATCCTGAACAAACACCATCCAATCACTCCCAAAGCTCTTATACACATCGCTTGTTGCGATGTTAACGTCTGTGATGTAGGCACTGGCAATCCCCGATGTCTCGAATGCCTGCACCACCGATGCGAGCGTCTGATTGGTGCCGGTAAAGGAATGTATTATGAACGCCTGCTGGGCGGGATGCGGCAACGGGAGCCTGAAAATAGTGGGGGGAAAATCAAAATCAGAATCAGAATCAAAATCGAGAAACGAGACGTACGGTGCCTGGTTTTGATATTGGGCGTATGTATTCTCGAATGTGACGATCTGGTCCGCGAGGGTATAATAATCAGAGGCACCGATGTCCTCCCCAGGGTTCAAAATAACCTGCACAATCGTCAGCGTGGGCCATGATCTTTTGAAAGAAAACGATGCGCACATATCCAGTCGTCCGGCCGGGCCACGGCGTATTGCGCGCTACATCCGTGTACGCCTTGTAGGTTGACGTGAGACCCGCCTGGGTCTCATCGAAGAAGATGCCAGCGAGACCGGACGCGGTGGGCCACCCCGCGTACGTCTCGATATCCTGCTGCACTTCGTCCAGCGGCCGCGCGCCGAAGCTCGTAAACACGTAGCCCACAAGCAACACGTTCGCGTGCGTGCGGAGCGCTGCGACGGCCGCCTGATAGTTCGTGTCGGTAGGACCGGGTCCGCTGTCAGGATTGACAATGACGTAGAATTGCACGTCAGGAAAGGTGGTTATGCTGCGTTGCATAAGGTCAGGGAAGAAATAAGAGCGAAAGGCCTACGCACGCCGTTTCGAGTGGCTCCCAGGTTTCAGTTGTCTCAGGGTAGGAGTAGAGAGGGATCTGGCAGTTAGGTCTTTCAATACTTCAACAAACCGGTTCGGATGGACCAACAAGTATTCCGGTCTTAGCATGGGCGGGGGCGACGGTCAGGAATGCCAGGACAGCGAGAAGGATAGCGAGAATCATAGTCCGGAAAGATACTGGCTTGGATGTGAACAAGTGAGTACTTATAGCGCATTGTGACGGTAGAAGTTGTCACTATCCCCAGGGACACTGCCGCGCGGCGGCCAGACTCTCACGAAGGCCTCAGGCTCCGCATGCACAGCCGCGAAATTGAGTTGGATGCTGTAAGCCTTGGATGCGCAATAAAAGTGGGCATCGCTGATCCACTGAATCCCTGTGTGGCAGAGAGTGGTAACCGCGGGCGCTGCCGGGTCAAGTTTGGTCTCTTGGCTCAGGAATACAAAGCTTCCCGCCGGCCTCAAGTCTCAAGATTAGGGCTCCCCACCGACCGTAACCGTAACTGTACCCGTATCAAAACCCGTATTTGATCAGATCTCTATCAAAAATGTGCCATTTTTGATCAAATCTTAGGCCTATTTCAGGTCTTTGAGTGATTCTTCCTGATTGTGGTCAAACTTTGGCCATTTTCTCCCCACATTGTGCTACAATGGGAAAGTTTCGATCAAAATTTCGCACCGTATATACTTTTTACGGGTTTACGGTTACGGCTCTTTGTTTGCTCAATTACGCACCACTCTCTTACAGTAAAGAAAAATCCTCTGGAGACAAGTCAGTAACAGTATAGATGACTGGATTTGAACATTTAGCAAAAGTGTGGAAGATCCGCTCATCAAGGAAACGACCCATCAATTTTTGAACCGTAATTACGGTGGGGAGCCCTACTCAAGATTTGTATTAGACTATCGGATCCGCTGTCGAAATGTGCATCAACACAGCGAAAGAAGACTCGGAATTCGACGAGGCGATATGACATTCTTTCTTGAATGACTGAATTATGCTGAAAACACGAAGAGCGTGATGGTTGGTCCCGGAAGACTCGTACCGGCGGTGGGAAGTTGGAACTAAGCATTGCTTTTCGCTCGCGCAACATTGTCTTGTGCACCTGTAGATTAAATTGGTCGTATTCGGTATAAATACTAGTACGACCTGTGGAAATAGTTTAAGCATCGTTTATATCAAGATGGAGTGAAGATAATATGGATCGAAGATATTATACATGATCCATGTCGGAATAAGACGGCGGAGGGATACCATTAATCTCTTCCCTCAGTCTTCGCACCTCTGCCGCAAGCTCTCCCAGCGTCGGCTGAGATTCTGTATGTGGCGACGACAGGGATTCTGATTGCGGCGGTGACAAGGATCCCGGTTGCGGAAAGGCTGTGAAAAATCGACCAGTCGACCAGAATTCAGCGGTGTCTGATCTGGACACATTCCAAAAAGCAGTTAATACAATCACAAATTATGTATTTATCGTCCAAGTTAATGAATCTCTGTCAAGCGACCCCGCGTTCTCGCCACTAACGCGCGGATGCCGTCCCTATCATGCCGCTTCTCCTCTGGAGTGCCCGGTTTAAACGGGCAGAATTTTGCGATCGTGGAGAGTCCTTCATGAAATTCAGCGCTATCTGCATGCAATGGGAACACACGCGGTTTGAACTGAAGGCCCTCTAGAAGATACATGAAATGCATTTCCATGCGCCCGCCACTCCGCGTCAACCGATCCCACTGCACAGGCAACTCGACGTCCAGGTGGCCATGTGGAACAATCGCATTCTTGGAATCAACTTGGAATCGGACGCCGCCGGGCTTCGTGTAGTCCAATACCACGATATGATCTTCGCCCGGGCAGTCGCGCATGAATAGAACCTCACGTCTCGATATATCATGCACCAGAAGTTGGTAATCGTGATTCATGAGCGCACGCATGAAACCCCGTTCGCGTGTGGAGGCAATTTCGGGATACTCTGTTATTTTGCATTAGAGCGGCGACTGAAGATGGCGTTCGGATCGAGACTCACGACTTCGTGCACATCGTAATTCATCGCAGAGTACCTGGTGCCCATCTAGCCAGTCCGTTAATTGGCAGTCGGCAGAGCAGTAATTAGCGCTTTGACAGCCGGAACACCGTTTGAAGTTAGTTTTGGGTTTGATTTTACCGCACTGTATGAAGTCAGTCTGATGACACAGGCGGTAGCGGTGACAACCCACCAACATGTTGTCGCAGGCGAGAGAAGACAGTCTATCTGCAGCCTCCCAGCTATCCAAGACTGCAATACGCATCTTCGCCAGGATCACCAACTTCTCCCATTGATCGAATACAGGTGACTCCCTGAATCGACGGTCGTCCGCAAGTTTCTGCACGTCGTTCAAAGCCTTCTTCATTTGGGTTAGAACCGCGTGAGATACGAGTGCGAGAGGAATGATGCCACCGGGGAGGTCGGCGAAAACACGACCGTTGCCTGGGCCCACGAAAAATGTTACAAAATCGATGTAGCAGCTTCCTTGCTTCGCAAAGGAAATGAGACAATGGAGTAGGCCCGCTCGAAGAGCCTCTGCTAACCATGGGTAGCCAGGCGGAGTCGTTACACAGACGGCCAAGACTGTTTGACAGTGCTGAAAGTGAGCTCTTGGGGGAAACGAGCCGCTGCACGAGAAGTGAGAGCGCGAAGTGCTGCTACGACAGGGGCGATGATGCCTCGACGCAACAAGACGGAGATCCACTCCTCTTTCCATTCAGATTCAGGGATAACCAATAGTCCTACCGCATTTGCTAGAGCTGAGATGACGATAGTATCTGTCTGTGTGCTGGTGACAATAAGAGACATCTGTTTGATAATGGCGGACACCAGCCGATCGAAACTTCCGTCTGCTCCGCCAACCACTTCTTCGAGGTTTTCGGGGATTTCTATACCGCGCACCAAGGCAGGGAGCAAGCAAGAGGATCTGGCGAAAAGATCGGGACCTTCCACGACATCATTATCGAGAAGTAAGGCGGTCCAAGCTCTAGAAAGAATAGAGCGCAGGCCCGGCTGGGCAGATGATACATAGCGGGTTTTCGTATGCGCCCGCAGCCTGGTAACCAGAAAGCAGTGGCATAGGCGAGCCGCCGCCTGTTCTTTGGGATCATATCCTGGGATGTACACCCAGTACGTGTGGAAGAATTGAATCCAGGGCCAGGCGCGCTGCCACAAGTCCCAGCAAGCATCGACACAATTTGGGAATACGGGCAGGTCCGTGAAGTAGCTTAGCGCCTGCAGGGCTGTACAGGCCGCATCGATACACGTCGGACGGGAAGCGTTATCTAGGGCGTCTGGGGTCGGAATCGTGGAGGGATCGAGGTGGAGGTAGAGAACCGGAAGTGCGAAGATGGCCGCAGGCTGCGTGCGCAGGTCTGAGTCGGAATGTACAATGGCCATGGAAAGCTGCATGAAGTCTTCTAATGATCCAGTTGCTGCTGCAAATGCTGTGGACTGAAAGAACCGCTTGAGATCAAGCAACCTCGAAGAAAAAACCAAGACAATTACGCGGATGGATTTCGGCAATTTTGAGACGTTTCGGAGGTGTAAGGAGTCGTGCATTGTCACGGTGCCCACAGTGGCTGCAGTGTGGTGTAGTTGATGTCCCGACGCGCCCGATGGCCGCGTGAGTGTATTCGGAGGGTTGACGATAAGAGGAAGCAAGCGCTCGGCGAATGCCGAGATTCACGCTTAACCGTCAAACTTACGTTACCCGCTCTCTTCCTCCTTCCACATCGCCCACAACATAACTTTGTCTTTCTTCAAGAACGTCCTTGAGGCTGCTCGTCTTGCTGCTCACGCCACACGCTTCGATCCTTGAGCCGACGTCACCCCTTGCTGGATGAGAAGTTAGAACAAAGGAGCAAGTCCGCCATTGTCCTCGGTGCATTGATTGTACTGCGCTTTGACGCTGTCGGGCTATAAAGCCATGCTTGATTTGCCGATACAAGCCAGCTTCCGCCTCACCCACGACCCATACGACTTAGGACCGGCTCCTAGCTTTTCTCTTCACTTCCATCTCAAGAGCATTCACGACTCACGACACTTTCCTTGACTTTTCC
Organism: Mycena albidolilacea; assembly: GCA_029282495.1. Classification (NCBI taxonomy): domain Eukaryota; kingdom Fungi; phylum Basidiomycota; class Agaricomycetes; order Agaricales; family Mycenaceae; genus Mycena; species Mycena albidolilacea. Next base: position 332,488 of record JARIHO010000101.1, on the reverse strand, counting down.
TCTCAACTCCACTCGTATCTCTTCCTCAAGCAACCAGATCACGATGATTTTCTCCACCACCCTCACCTCCGCCGCTGTCCTCCTCTCGCTGGCGCTCCACGCCTCCGCACACGCCATGCCCCTCCCCGCGCTCGGCGTCACTGGCTCCCCCGTGCGCAACGACGCCCAGCGCCTGTCCACCGCCAAGCCTTGCGGCAACACCGATATTGCCTCGAACATCGACAAGGCCACCGCCGTCCCTGTCGAGGCGAATGGGAGCACGGTGATGCTGAATGTCACGAATTTCAATCCGTGCGTCTCCCTCCCTCCTTCCTCCCTTCTCGTTCTTTTCTTTTCTTTTGTGTGAATGAATACTAATATGGCGTTCCATTGTCAGCGGCGCCGATGGCTCGCGTTCCGTCTCCGTCCTCGTCGACCCCACGGGCACTGGCAAGAACTTCGTCGCCGCCAAGGTCACCAAGAACGGCGACCCCGCGCCCAAGGCGAACGGCAGCGACCAGGTGAAGCTCACGCTTCCTGCGGGGACGAAGTGCACGGGCGGGAAGGCGGGGAATTTGTGTCTCCTCGTGAGTATTTGTTTCTTCTCCCCCCTCCTTTCTGTCTCCTTCGACGATGACGAGACACTGTGCTGACAACCCCTAGTCCGTAAAATCCACCGCAGGCTTCGGCGCCTGCACCGTCGTCTCGCAGCTCGCCTCCTCCTCCCCCGACTCCACCCCGTCCGCGTCCGCAAGCGCTCCGCCCGCCTCGACGAAGGTTCCGTGCAAGAGCAGCAAGAACAAACGGCGTGCGGTGGGCACCCTCGCAGCGCGCGCCTTGCGTATCGAGTCGGAGACGGAGAGCCGGAATCTGCACGCGAACCCGATGATTGCGGGGACGCCGCTCTGATGACCGTGACTCTGACAACGTAGATGTATTTCTAGCCCTCTCTGTTGTATCTTTGTAAGTAGCCTGTACTCTAATGTGAGATCCAATTCTCTCGTTTCTGTCCAGTCTTGTGCCAATTTCTTGACGAGTTTCTTGGAGTAGACAGTGGCGGTGCTACGTCTCTCTTCCTCTCTCCTTCATCTTGCCCTTACTTGGACTTTGACGCGTCTCTATTTCAGGCTTCGATTAGTGCCACATAGACTTGCCACAATGGCTGGAAGCGTGTCTTTTGATGCCTCCACTTCGCACTCTCGCTTCAATCACCTTGACTCGCTCGCTCGCCGTCCTGCAGGGCTGAAGCTGATCATAACCCGCTCACTACTTAATCGCCATGCTCGTCCTCGAATTACCGCGCCTCCGGTCTTCATGTATTTGCTCTCTGGGCCACTCTTTGCTCTGTTGGTCTAAACTTCGCTGGCGGAACTGGTTTGTCTGTTCCGGCCTCGTTCTGGCGCTTCCTATCCACAATTGGCGTAAAGGGCTTCAGTCTCGTACCCGAGTTGTCGTCTGAAAGACGAAGCGCGACTCGGAGGATTTTCTAAGGGTGGCCTGAGCTGGAGCTGGAAGTCGATTGCGGCTGCATTATATAACATACAGGAATACTCGACGCAGGAGACATCTTCAACAAGTCTCGCCGCGTGAATCCCACCCTCCCGCTTCCTATTGGTTTCGGCTCCCCCTCCCCCTCCGCGCTCTCAATCTCTCACCTCTCCCGCAAACTCCAAATCACCGCTGTTTCCTGCGTCATCTCGAGAACAGCTACCCGACGGGCCCAAAATCTGGACGATTCTATGTCCAATTTGCAATCCAGGACGCCGAAACAATTATCTCTGCGATCCCTCTCCTCAAGCTCGCGGGCTGCTCGATGTATCTCGGAGCTCCGTGTTCCAGGCCTTGACCTCTGAACGCGTCTAGATCTCAAGCCACTGTGGTGCTTCCCTCATTCGAGGTCTCCTGTCACGAGTCACCTCAAGCTCATGGTCCTGCCAAGAACTAGTTAACCACTGGACATCGAGCGTCATCACGAGCTTTCAAAGTGCCAAAAGGCCCAAACGCTTCCCCTTCAATTCCTCTTAGGCGAAGGACGAAATGGGCAGCGGGGATAATAAGTTCAATCTGCTCTTGTTGCCCCTATCGCTGGGTGCACAAGAACGAGTTGGCAACACCTAATACTCAAAATTAGCTGCACTTCACTGCCCCGAGCACAGGGAAAACGAACACCTTCCTCCTCTTGCTCAGGCTTACTCCGGATTGTGTGTCTGATACTGTGTCCGGCGCTGCAGCTGTTTCGGTGGCGCGTGTCCTCGAACTACATGGATCACCCGCACTTCACTCTTTTGCACTTGTTCTCTTCGTCTTGGTTCCGAATTAGGCGGCATTCGAGTCGGATTCCGACTTTATCACTGCATGCGACTCGGAGTGGAGGAAAAGAAGCTAGTAACCAACTCTTACCCCTATTGCTTTGGTCCCTGCCCCGCAGATTCGGAATCTTCCTCTCCTACTCTGCCCCCGACTTGACCCACGGTACCCGTCCGCTTTTTTGTGTTTCGGGTCCTCGACAATTATACATCGAAGCCAGCTTGAGTGCATCAAGGCTGAAGCGTACTTCGAGTGGCGGCGGCTCCGTGTCGACGTCAAAGTCGACCTCCTTGACTTCTTCTGACCGACTTGATTCTTGAACGACTCGCAAATGAACAGATGCACACACCCACATTTCTTAAAGGCTCTATGTTGCACAAGACCCTCCATTGCCTCCGCGGTGGGGACCATAAATTTGAATCCATGCGCAGCTTCGAAGTTCAAAGCTTAGCCCGGCGCTGATTTGGATGGTGACTGCAAGCCATCTTGATAAAGTTCGAACGATGACTTGCAAACCACGGCTCAAGTTTTGTTTTCGATTCTATCGGGTCTAGTTGGCAAAGATAATCTCAGGAAGAACAAAAATATTGCCACCATGCGTGTTCTAAATTTGCAACTCCCACTCAAGTCTCTTGATTTGACCTTGCTGCCCAGTCAGGATTGATGGATGTTGCGTGAGTGTCTCATTCCACACATCCTGTTGTAATCCTGGGAATGAATTTAACTTGCCCTAGGCAATGCAGATTTCATCTTTTGGCTGTGACATAGCTGAAACATCTCCCATAGGCAAACTGAAATTGGATTCAACTACCAGAGTACAAACTACATTACAACACCTCACCGGGGGATTTTGGCCTCCACCATAACATGTATGATGTCCTCCACATTGTTTATCCTGTCATAGAGCTGAGAGTACACGGTGATCCAATGATATTTGTTTTCAATCATGTCTGTTGGTGTGCTCATGTTGTTTGCAAAATCTTCCAGGATTTCTGCCACCTTTTGTATGGCTGTACTGCTCACTGGCGGGCAGTCCCTATCCTCACTGGATCGGGTACATGTGGCTGTCTGTCTTACTGCCACCGCCACTTTGATAAACAAATTCTGCAGAGGTACATGGAAGGTTTCTTTGAAGTTCTGAGCGGTTATGACATATTTCTGAGCTGTTTTGGAGGCTAGTACTTTCAAGCTACAGTGCAACCATAGGACTAGTTCTTCTACATTTGATGCTGTAGAAAAATCCAATCTCCCCCAGATGTTGGATAGAGCAACATATGTTAGCCCGAGAGCTTGTTCATCAGTATCAATAAATGAATATTGTCCGGCCGATTGCTTGAAAAGTTTTGTGAGAACATATATATATTTGTCAGGTACATTAGGATCCTGCCATTGCCAGCAGGAAAAGAAGGCATTGATCCAGGAACCTAGTCCTTCTTGGTACAACTGTGGCTGCCAGTCAAGCATTTTTGCAAGGGCATGACCAAGAACAACATAAGCTTCGGGAAGAGATTCTGGTAGCCCTCCTTTAGAAAGGTGAACCCACACAGATGCATTCCGGAGAATTGGCTCCAACTCAGGGTTTTGAAACCAATCTGTTGTTACCACTAGTACATCTCTGGCAAGCTCAGAAACATGGCCACCAACTTGGAGGGCTCGGAGGATGAGATAGATGCTGTCTTTTGGGAGAGGAATACTGTACTGCTGGAGGGCCAGCAAAAGACCAGCAACTCCAGCCTGGAGTTCATCGTCCCACTGCACAGAGTCTTCAACAGGGATAAAATCACTTTTCAGCACTTCATAAATCCAGTCAGCAGTACCTGGAAGGTCCAGGTCCCAGGATTTCCAGTGAGTATTTATTAATGTGCCAATTGCTAGGACAACATTGACCCATCCATTCATACGTGGAAGATTGCTACAAAACTCATATATTGAGGATAGGTCATCAGGATACTTCCATTGCAAATGGTTGTCTTTGGAACTGCTTTCCAACCGGTGAGTGGTGCGTAAAATGTTGGCTGCAATATCCATGCTGATCTGATTTGATCGGAGTTTTGAGATGATCGTTGTTAACAGCTGCCTAAATAGTTGCATACGGAATCGGCTGTTAAACATGATTAGTCCTCAGAAGAGGAACTTCACATTGTTCTCACCTCTTGTCCATCCACACTAGATCACTCTGTCCTATCTCACCATCCAATAAAAATGCAGTCACACAAAAGAGGTAGTCAGAAAACTCTGAAAAGTTCAGGCTTAATGTGTTGCAGCTCAGTTGTTGGAGAATAGATTCTAGGCTACGAATGTTGGCATCATGGTCCTTGCAAGCCTGTAATGGGAGCACATGCAGAACCCATTTCAAGTACACTGCCTGGTGAAACTTCAGTAAGGAGGGGTTGTTTCCGGCAAGATGGATGATATTGTGTAGTTCTGGATCAAGCATCAAGGTAGTAGAAAGAGTTGTATTGAGTTGCAGACTTGACAATGGATCCACACAACACAACACATGGTAGGCACGACCAAGTTGAATGATATGGTCATGCATTCCGTCTTGGATACCACGAAGCCAGTAGTACATCGTATTATTCATAACCAATGCATACCAGAAACAAGCCAAAAAGCTTTCCCACACCCTGCTGATCTGGGATTGAACATTGATAGAACTGGGCCACTGTAGTTCTGGCACCAGGCTTGCAGCATGCAGAACCATAATAGGATCAGTTGATGTTTCCAAAACCCAGGATACTGCAGAGACCTCAGGTGATGGTTTCAGAAGGGAAATGTCAAAGAGTGTGGTTGGTTTTTCAGATTTTGACAGCTGTGTGCATTGTTTTCTGAAATAAGGCAAGAGGTGCCATAAGTGGTGGAAGTATGGAGATGCAGTTGAGTGGATCTGGGCCCAAAAGGCATATGATGGCTTGGTGATCTGTTTCACGATCGCCTGTGATTTTGCCCAGAACTTTGTAGAGGTCAGGCGGAGCAGTACAGATGCAAGTGGAGTTTGAAAGGGAGAGTCTTTATGCATTACTGCAGATCGGAGCAGAAAACAGTAGGCCATAAATCCACAAAGCGCCAAGATAAGGACAATACCAGCAATAGAGGGATGGATGGTCCAGAGATAGATTGAAAGAGCAGCCCAGAATAAGAACAGGGCCAACTGAAGGAGAAGAGGAAAGATCTGGATGACTGCTTCAAACTTCCATTTGACCAGACCATTGAGTTTGTGCTGCCGTTCGAGCCCACGTGCCTCAATGCTGCCTTTCTCGCCTGCTGCAGAGTAGTACATGAGCCATTGCTTTCCGAGTACAGCAAGCAATGATGCGAGAAGCGTTGAGAAGAGACTGATATAGAGCAGACATTGAGCAAATATCACAATGGGACGGGCACCATGTGGTTGGATTTCAGGTTGGATCTGAATAATGAAGGCAGAGTCAACTGCTGAGAAAAGACCGGCCTTGAATCAAATAATTAGTTGGCGCAAAAATCCATCAATGAACACATACAAAGATCAGAGATGTGTCGAGATCAGTGCTATATCGGTGGAGAAGTTCCTTGTCATGTTCATCCGCGAGGGTCTTGTAGGCATTCCAAAATGCTGTCTTCTTGTCTGTTGTGGGGGGGTGCTTCGGCCGGAGCTCTTCTACGAGTCTAAGGACTGTGGTTATATAATGTTTCGGGCAGAACATGTAACTACGTACCTGCGTGTTTGCTCTTTCTGTTCTTTGAAAAAGTCGGTGAAACAGCTTTGTATTGCGCTGATCAGTCTATCACGACGCTCATGTCAACCCGGACTGAGAGGTGTACAGGAACCATGTTGCGCACCTGTCATTCTCTGTCACGGGCCGAATGTCTGCATTCTCTGACGAGGCCATGGTGGCAGGAAGAAAAGGGCGCGACGGCCACGCGGGAGATGGCTCCCACGCCGTCCTATCTTGCGAACAGCATTTCCAAACCCCGGACCGCAGATCCGCGACATTCATGGCAATTCCGACAAACCCGAGCCACAACTTTTAGTTGTCGACCAAATCACTGGAAGATTTGGGTGAACCCCGTTTGCAATTGAATTTTCTCAGCCCAAATCCTGAAGAAACCGCTCCACAGCCACCACCTCTACCCAGAAAGAATTGATTGCACAATCACATCGGCTCGATGGCGGTCAGTGGTCCCCGTTCGGCTCGGGATCGAACCCTATCGGCTCTACACACGTGACTTGCTAGCTCCGCGGAGGCGATTGAAGGCACCAGAAGGCAGTGAAAGCTGTAAAAGCTTGGCAAAAGCTGTCGGGTCTCTTCTAGTAAGAAACACCATTAAGTCGCTTTGTCTAATTCCCTGACAAGAGACCAGCAATGCTCCTGCTCTTAGTTCTCGTCCACGCACTTTATTCCAACAGCAGCCGTGCACCGGAGAACCATCTTGATTCACGACTAGTGATGTGCCGGGCTCGGGCTCAGGCCCGAGCCCGGCCCAAGCCCGGGGCTTTCAGGCCCGACCCGGCCCAAGCCCGACCCGGTTTTCAACTGGGCCTAGGGTCGGGCCTGAGATTTGCTCAGGCCCGAAGCCCGGGGCCTAGGCCCGGGCTTTTCTACCGGGCTTGGCTGGCCAAATATTACAACCGACTTCGACCCCTTACTGATATATCATATTGAATGTTGCTCCAATTAACCTGATTCTAGTTGGATTTTAGTATTCTGATCAATCAGACGCAAAATTGAGAAGATGATTGCCTGGAGCTATTTCAACGTACAGTACTACTTCCAAAGCTTTGGCACAAAACAACTCGCTGGCAGCAATCTGATGAACCGGATGAGGGCGAGGACGATGGGGATGTTGGGGAAGATTTTTCAGGTTTGTTCGCTGTTTAATATATCTATATAATTATTTACTGCCAAGCCCCGGGCCTGGGCCCAAGCCCGACCGGACCCGGCCTCAAGCCCGATGGTCGGGTCGGGCCTGAGGTTCTCCCCGACCCAAGCCCGCCCAAGCCCGGCCCAAGCCCCGGGCTTTCAGGCCCGGCCCGACCCGGACAACACTATTCACGACTCGAAGTGCCAGTCGTCTCCTGCGACGATATCAATAACTGCAGACGGGTATTCGACATCGTCTGGGGTTGCCTGGCCACCATTTTCGCATGCATCTGGGTTTCCGTGCACCCAAATCTGCCTCCACTCAAGCAGAGTTGGCTCGCTCTCTTCTGGCGAAGGCTCAAAATGATGCTGATCGCAGTCATTGCACCAGAATTAATGGTGGGCTTTGCAGCTAGACAATTCTTCTTCGCTAGGTGGTTTTCAAGAGGTGCGCAGGTTCCCCTCTCCAGACTCTTATTCAACGATATATAGAATATGGAGTTTCAAGAACTCATGGATTCTTCTTCTCGATGGGTGGATTTGTGTCGCGCAGTGGCCATCGTCCCATTGTAACCAAGAAACAAATACGCGACCTCCCAGAGTACCTTACCGAAATATGCTCTGTCGACGCGGAGGATATACAGGACAAAAGCAAGGGAGATGCATTGTCCAAAGGCGTGGCAATGATACAAGGGCTGTGGTTTACCATACAGTGTCTGGCCCGTTTTCAACAGCACCTGCCTGTGACAAATCTCGAGGTGGCCACGCTCGCCTTCGCCGTCGTCAATGTCTTCATCTGGTTTCTGTGGTGGAACAAACCACTCGATGTCCAGCGCCCGATTTGGTCGGGCCTAAGGAGCAGTTGCAGGACTCGCAGGACGGACCTCTCAGTGACGAGGAGAGTACGCCGCCGCCATTCTTATCAGTTCATCGACCGGAATTTGGCGTACACCTCCCTCCATTGATAATGGTGAGCTCCAAAACCGTCCCCCATGCATCCATGTTAACCTGCTTTGCAGCCGAGTTTAATAGCTGGCTCGGAGAAACAGCTCGAAAGGGATGATATGCCCCGGCGAGGGGGTCTTTCGGACGTCGTTGGGGCACTAATTGGCCTATACGATGATTTCAAACCGACAACACGCGTCTCTGTTCCCTCCTTCTGGTCCTCGGATCTGGCTGGCCAAAAGAAAGTCGGCCACTCTTTTCTCATTGAATGCTTTGTCGGCACGCTTTTTGGAGCAGTCCATTGTGCGGTCTGGAACGCGGATTTTCCCTCCACTGATGAAATGTGGATGTGGAGGTCCTCTGCATTGTTTGTTTCTGCAATTCCTGTGGCCTTTGCGCTGGCCACGATGGCGGTAACGAGACATGATATGGATTCGGTGGTTGGGGTGGCCAGCAGCATAGTCGTCTTTGTCCTTCCCATCCCGATCTACATAGTCGCACGCCTCTTTCTGATTGTAGTGGCTCTCATTTCTTTCCGGGCACTTCCACCGGCCGCGCTTACGGGTGTGAGCTGGAGCAGTTATATTCCACATCTTTAAGTTATTCCTCGACATTTACTTAAATCCTCGCCACATTCTGTAAATTTCAAAGGAGTTATCATGTACGTTGCCGAGATATTTGTATATTGTACTCGGGGAAGTAACGACTGAATCACGTTTAGTAAAACATGCTAGGTTGAAGGCCATCCGTGATCTCCTCCTTTCCTCAACTACGGTTGCATGCCAAACCACACACTTAATGCACAGGCAAATACCTAGGTAATATCGGGCCCCCCTCAAGAGACGGGCCGGACTGAGAGGTGTACAAGAACCATGTTGCGCATCTGTCATTCTCTGTCATGGGCCAAATGTCTGAACTCTCTGACGAGGCCATGGCGGCAGGAAGAAAAGTCTAAGGGCGCGACGGCCACACGGAAGATGGCTCCCACCCCGTCCTATCTTGCGAACAGCATTTTCAAACCCCGGACCGCAGGTACGCGACATTGATGGCAATTCCGACAAACCCGAGCCACACTTTTAGTTGTCGACCGAATCACTGGGGTATTTGGGTATGAACCCGTTTGCAATTGAGTCTTCAACCAAAATCCTGAAGAAACCGCTCCACAGCCACCACCTCTACCCAGAAGAATTGATTGCATCATCGTACGTCACGGTGAATGACAGCTTTCCTCCTCGCGACTATGTACAGCGACCACAATGATTCCGTCGCTCAGGCCTCTCATGCCATTAATATCGTCCTCAACGATATCAGTTCTGGTGAGCTCCCTCGGAGACGGAATGTATTCGAATGATTCGAACTCACTTCGCATGTCTTCAGTTTGAATCGATAGTGGTGTGCTGGCCCTCAGCCCCTCTGTTCTCTGAGCCTCTACATGCTCAACGAAAGTGCAGACCTCAGCCTTGGACGACGTGATGGAGTGACATCGATCCCAGCGCGAATCTTTCTGGTGTGAGGCCATCAATCTTCTGGCTCTCCGCCGTCGACCTGTTTTCCTGCGGTTACGACAGTTGTGGAAACTACGATAGCAAGGTGGCTGTTTCCGTGCCACATCGGTCGCTCAACCCGCCTTCTCCACCTCATCCTACGGGCTCCAGCATCGCATTCCACGCTACGTAGTCCTCTCCGCCCTTGCACCTGCCGCGCGCCGCACCGATGCCAATGAGAGAGGCGCGCGTATATGTCCGCTCGTTCTGATCTCGTATGTCGCGTATGTCTACGCTCTCAAGCCCTAATCTTTCATACCAACGCCCAATTCAGTTCAGACCGCTTTCTGCATTCGCAAGCCGGCAGTCGGTCGACGAGACAGCGAAGCCTCGCCTCCGTCGCTAGCCTAGTCTGTGCTGAGAATCCCCCGCCCAGGTGAGATTCTGCTCGGGCCTTCCGCGCACAAGGCTCACTCGAGAGAAGGCACCCCAGGCCCTGTAGTGCAGTGCAGCCTATACCATCACCAGCCCACACTACGTCCTGCCACACGGCGGTCAACTGCCGCGGAAGCAGCGGGCAGCGGTCCTGGATATCGCCGGTATCGGGAGTGTCTTCTCATTCCCCCAAGCTCTTCCTTCGCTGACCGCTGCCGCTGCCGCTTCCTACACCCACGCTTTGCGTCGCGGCTGCCTCTCATCCATCCCTCCTCCACCCCTCCTCCAACGCGCCCATGATCACCCGATTTCTGCTACGGACCCTTGAGTCCCGCATCTTCCCCATCCCTTGACGCTGTCGAACCAGGGCACAGCGAATAGATTCGCTACATTAGCTGCGGCTCCCGATTGCGTGCGTATTCCTCATTCACTTGGTGCTCGGTACTCACATCACCGCTGTAGCAGAAGCTCGTCGATTTCCCAGCAACGCACTCTGCCTCTGAGACCGCGCCGCGGGCGGCCTTCGAGGGGGGTTGGAATCCGGAAGAGGGACCCGCCAGCGGGGGATGGACATGGGTCGGAAGACGGGACGCGGGAGCAGTCCATGCAGAAGGCCAGAGCAGGGGCGCCACTTTTGCAGGGACGCGCTTGGGGGACTGAAGGTGATGGGCAGACGGGATGCAGGAACGCTCGTGCAGTGGAACAAGACGATGGTGCCACGTCGGCAGGGTATGACACTTCCTCGTGCCAAGCCCAGGGCTGCGGCGGGACGCGCTGTATCGAGCCCAGGCGCGGACTGGGAGCGGGAAGGGTGCTCACCCCGCGTGCCGCAGTCCGCTCCGCCTCTGTTCTGGTCACCCTCGAGCCCGCCCCCACTTCCGCGCCTTGCGCTCAGCTCGGACCCGCCGCACCTGTCGAGACGGCAGACTTTCACGCAGAGGGCTACTCGCAAAGTGGCCTCAGTTCCTCCTTCGGTCACCCCTCCTTCCGCCTCCCTGCGACCAATACTGGGCCCACTCTCGCCCACGGGTTCATCAAATCCGCTGCAGGCGCCTCAGACTCCATTCTCAGTGCGAGCACAAGCGCCCCATCTCCGACGAAGTGAAGGAAGGTGCTTCGCAATAGGAAGAGCCACAGAGCTCTGTGGCTCTCGTGCGCTCCACCTGGACACGCGCAGCCTGCATGAGATCACGCTTGGGAGCACGCCTCTTGAGACAACTCTAACGAGGTCGAGCAAGGAGAAGATGAAGAGGACGCGCCGCTCCGAATCATCCCGATAGCGCTGTACAGCCGTACTTCTTAGCGTATCCTGTACGGTTGTCGAGCATACTCCCAATTCCCTTTTCGTCTCGTCTTTCTGTGCCACAGATTCCGCCAACTCAGATGCCTGCGAATCACAGCTGACGAAGTTTCCAAATGCGGATCCTGCTGGCGCATCAGTGGCAGTGCCACGCCTTCCCTGTCTCGTTCGCCGTCGTGCCGCCGACTCGAAAGGATGACCGCCAACAAAGCTTGATCTCTGCTTTCTTCGTCAAATGTGTTTCTCAAAACTTTACTTTCAAGTACGGAACGTCGCGATGCAGGGCTGGCAACTGCTGGCAATGACTGCTGACGATGGTGACATCGATTTATCAGGCGAGGTTTGGGCGACGTACGAACTTTTTCGAACCTCTGAGGGTCGGAAACGCCAGCTACAGAATAATGAATCGTGTCGTCCTCGCCGATGACGCGCTATAGGGCCGACGCGACCGCGTCCTGTATCGTCATCTTGGGACGGAATACTTACTACGCTCGGCGGATGAGCAGGCCGGGGACGCTGCCGATCATTGAGGTGACCTTCGCCGCAGCGCGTGCAGATGGGTACGCGCCTGCTCCGAGAATTTGGAGCCAAGATCGGATTGTGGCGTGGAAAGAGGTCGGCGGTTTTTGGATTCTCTACCCAGTTACTGGCGCTAATTCGACTCTTTGCCCGCAGATTACGGAAGCCGTGCATGCATGAGGCTCATTCATATTCAACCAGCTCTGGGCGCTAGAATACGCTGCCAATGGCGAACTCAACGCTGGTTTACCTCGAATGTGCGGCGTGGGTGGCTGATTTTTTCTTGTGCTGATGTGAGCACATCTCACACAGTCTAATTTACCGGCGCGCATTGAAAAGGATGTTCCCTTCGCGCGGGGACATTCTATCCCCGTCGCGGTACATAGGACCGCATATCCTGCCCTGTCGTCGGTGTTTTTGGAAATCAATCCGAAGAGTTGCTTCTTCTTTCACACTATCGTTTGCCGTGCCGACCAAACGCAGTGAGTCTTCCTAATCTCAACAGTAGCGGCCGTGAACGAAAGGTCGCCCGACTCTCGGATGATCGCCCACCGCCATAACGGAACCTGCGAGGGAACCGAGACCCTACTGCACTGGAGAATGAAGATCCGCTACGGAGATCAGACTCGTGTTTTGCGTATGCTGTCTGTTTTGCGAGCTGTGTGCTGTGTACAGGTGAGATTGCAGTTGACATCATTCAAGGAGGCTTGATCGACTTCAAGGTTTCAAGATTGAAATCTGATCACAGAAGTCAACCTGGTCATGCGATTAGCGCGCTATATTAAGCCCGTATTGGGTCCTCGCTTCCAACGCGTTTTGCGTCGGGATAAGGCATATCCATTACGACCTCTCGCATCCCTCCTGGCTGGCTAAACCCACGTCACTGCTATCTGATTCCTTTCTCGTCACTTCTGCCCATAACCCTGGCACTCCTCCGGCGGCATCAACATGCGGCGCCTATCAACATGTGCCCATCGCATGCCCTCTCACGAAGGACTGAAATGTTCAACGCAGATGTTTGCAACAGGTCTGCTGGTCTCTTGAACCCATCAGCCATTGGTCGGTGCCATCGGATTCCTCCGTATCGTCCGCAAATGCGGTCGAAAGCTCCCCAAGCCGCAGCGCCTGCTGCGTTGTGGTTGTCCGGAACCTTTACTAAATGGTCCGCTGCACCTTCAGCGACTGAACCTTTCGTAAGGATGACCGTGGTCGAAGGTACTAAAGATGCGCTAACTGGGGTCAATCACGCACAACCCTTCACACCCACTCATGCTCGAATCTAATCCATCTGGCCGGTGAGCTCATGTGCAGCGCCGTACGCCGTATGGACCAGCATACTGACAGTCAACGCAGGATCGACGCAAAAATGCTGAAAATCCGGATTACAAGTAGGCAAACTAGATGTCTCGAGCCAGATCGTTGACCCATTGGCAGAGATTCAAGCGGATGCCGTTCCAATAGTGTCGCCGTGGCGTGCGGGGAGATTTCTTTACAGGGTCCAGGTCGATAACGAGACTGAGAGTACCGCCGTTGCCGGGGCGGTATCAGGAGGGGTTGCATGGAAAGACGAAATTCATTTGTGAGTTCGTACACAGGGTTTCTCAGCTTCGTAGTGACTGATCAACGCAAGTGATATATCGCGCACTTCCATCCTGAAACTCACGCTTTTTGCGACTCATCGCGTAAGGCCGGAAACTGCTGTAGGCTGGGTCGAAGAGAGGATAGATGTAGGTGTTTGGCGTGGGGGATGTGCGTACGGCAACGATTTTCCTGATCCTAGAACTAACTCCTTGGACAGTGGTTAAACGACGACTCAACGGAGCCGGGACGCCTCCAACTCATATTTCCTTCCATGTCGAGCTGCTCCGATCGGATGCTCCCTGTGCTTCTCACCGGCGAGCGAAATCACGGAGCAGCGAGATTCACGACGTGGGTGCAGGTATCCATGCTGCGATGAGGGCGGCCCTATGCCCTGTCCATCTGCCAGGGGCGCGACTGCAGGCAGAGAATGCCGTCTGGTGTGACCCAGAACCCGCGATTCCTTCAGATGACTTGAATCTGGGTGACGTTTATGACCTACCGAAATCTCTCAATCTGCTGCTCAAACACGCCACCCTGTTCAGCAATCTCATCAGCCAATTTTCTGAGGTGCGGATATTCTATCGTTGTGGTCCTCAACTAATTAACTCGCATCAATCACAGATCCACCCGTACGCAAAGTTCGCATGCAGCGTCCTGACTATGGCATGCAAAGTAAGTGATCCTCGTTTGATTGAATGTTGGAAGTATAACTGAGGCGCTAATATCATGATGGGCAGGTTGTGGAAGCTCAGAACGACCGAGATAATCGCTTTCGACAGCTCATCAAAGTTACTTCAGATACTTTTCTTTTTTTGAATACATTGAAGGTGTCTGCGCTTGAAGGACATCGCCAGACCATCAAGCTTTTGACGCTGCAAACTACCGAATGCGCGTACTTCATCCGCGACTATACCAAGCAGAAGAGCTTCAGTAAGCCGAACGTGACCCCTCTGTCCGAGCGACATTTGATGCATTTATCAGTTATTCGTGCCGGCACCACGCTTCTGTCGGGCGGCGCGATAAACGATAAAATCGCCGAGTATCAGAAAATATTTGAAGATTTGAAAGCAGCCTTCCGCCTTGGCTCCGCTCTAAACACAGAAATCACTGTTATGAGAATCGCCGAACAGCTGGTCCGAATTGGTATAGCACGTTGAAACATGAATTTCATCTTTTGAGTGCTCACAATTATTGCAGAGACCGCTGGTGAGATCGACGATCTGCCGTACGCTGCGGCTCGATTCGACCTCGGGAAGCAATGTCTCGAGGGCACACGGGAAGCCATTCTCGAGAAAATATTCACGTGGGTCAACAATAGCGACGCCAACGCGTCGCGCGTTTTGTTACTGAATGGCCCTTCTGGAACTGGCAAGTCTGCGATTGCGCACACTGTGTCGCGGCAGTTCAACGAGCTTCGCCGATTGGGATCTTCCTTCTTCTTTCTCCGGGCGAAACCGGAGCGGAGCCCCGAGAGAGTCTTCACCACTATTGCACGCGACATGGCAGATCTCGATCAGGGGTGGAAGGTTGCACTGAAGCAGGTTGCTGCACCACGCGCACTCCGCAGGACGGGGTCCATTCGCGAACAGTTCGAGGAGTTCATCCTCAAGCCTGCGCAACGGCTGCCCGTCTATTTTGGACCGGTGGTGATTGTCATCGACGCCTTGGATGCAGTCGGAGACCCTCATGCGCGCCTAACACTCCTTTCCCTACTATCCACGCGGACTGCAGAGCTCCCAAGCAACTTTCGTATTATTGTCACCGCGCGCCCTGACGCAGATATCTGCGACGCCTTCAAGAATCAGGAGGATATTGAGTGGTGGCCGATGGATACGGTCATTGAGGAGGAGGCCAACCTGGAAGACATCAAAGAATTCCTCACCAACGAGTTTTCGGGCGTTGTTGGATTGAGGTGGAGCGACAAGCTGTGCCATAAGCTGGCACGAAAATCGGAGCGCGACTTCGGATGGGCTGTATTCGCCTGTACGTTCGTCAAAACCACTGACAGGCGCATAAAGAGTCCGACCGACCGTGTTCGCCGGCTTCTTTCGAAACCCAAAGGCTGCACTGCGGCTCAGTTGGAAGCAGAGGACTCAGAGTCTGAAAGCGACTTCTTCCACGACAAGATTCGCGACAAACTACACATCCCCCACATACTTGCCGGTCATTCTGTGCTCGATATTTGGCATCCGCAGGCTCACAAGTACCCTGACACCGCCGCACCGTCCTTCCCGGTTGCATCTCCACATGTTGAAGGACCATTTGCATCGTGGGTGGCGCCTTTTGGTGCGGACGCGCATTACGCATCGAAATTCGTTGACGAGCCGGAGCACTACTGAGTCGAGGGAAGAGTTTTATCGAGATCGGAGATACGAGAACACGTACATCGTTTTCTGGAGAATAGTTGATCTCTTTCCCCAGTTTCGCGGGCAGGGGGAAAGTGACGCTGCGACGTTGCAGTGACGCCGAACCGGCGCTGCAACTTTTTCGATTGACGCATGATTGACGCTGTAAGATTGACGCTGTCACACAGGCGCAGGGTCACAGTTCCCCAATTTATGACTAACTTTGTATTAGGGGGTTTCAAAGTTAGAATCTGGGGTCCAACTCCTGCCTCAACTCGTGCCTCAACTTTCGAAAAGTCGGGGCAGAAGTTGGGGCACAAAGTTGGGGTCGGACGTGAAATCGGGCACAAGAGCCCGACTTGACGCCCAACTTCTGCCCCAACTTCTGCCCCAACTTGATGCCTCAACTTCGGCTAATTTGGGGCTTCGGGCGTGTAACGGATCTTTTTCTGATACGCGAGGCCTCGACTTGCCTCGACTTGGAAGTTAAGGCCGAAACAGCTGCCCGGGTTGTTCACAGTTAGAGGCCCAACTTTTGCCCCAACTTTGCTCAAGTTGAGGCAGAGTTGAGGCAGAAGTTGAGGTAGAAGTTGGACCTCAAATTTTAACTTTGAAACCCCCTATTGGCGCATGCAACCAGCGCCATTCATAGCAATAATCGGAAGTCCCCAGAGTCCACTGCCACCTCACTGGCTCTCATTTCTGTTGCCTCCTCGACTGAAATCTGTCGTAAACCACCGCAGCGAAGTCATTTCTGCAGTCCTCACTACAGAAAGTCGTTCTCACCGTTGTGATCCCAATTGAATTAACACAAGATAGTTGCACTAAATCAGCCCGTGTCCATTGTCGAGCTCCGCAGACGGCTGCGCTCGGATCTAGTCCGATCGCCGGAACGCCTGATTCAATGTATCTCAACCTGTCCAATGTACCTTAGACCTGTGCACTGCTATTTTAGTTCTTTACTATTTATTCTGTACTTTTCTTACAGTTATACACGATTTATTCCCCCGATTTCACCTCATCCTCGTATGCTGCCGCTCCGTTAGTCCCACATCATCACTATGCTCGCCTTCTCAGTCTCGTCCCTCGTCCCTTGTCGTTCTCGTGTCCCTCGCCATCTCCGCTGTCTCACTCACAAACACTTTGATCCCCCATATTCCTTATTTCCACACCATTCCTCCACAGCCGAGCTTCTGGCAGGAGCTGGCCACCTCGCACATTTATATTCCTTTGATCCTCCTCACCTCCGTGCTTGGACGGTTCATTGGTTCGTCACCATGCTTCCTTCTATGATCGACCATTTGTGAATTGGTATGAACATTGTTCAATTTCAGGTTGGATCTGGCCAACACTGGAGTCCTCGAGCGACCGCCAAGCATACCTATGGATGCCCAGTGCTGGTGTGAAGGAGCATTTCATGGGCAGGATTCAGATATTGTTTACTCATATTCATTTGCAAGATATAGACCGGAGTGGTGTGGGTTCTGAGATTTACATCTGGAGAAATCCCACAATCAGAATGATCTCGCCAATGGCATTGATTGGTCGCAAAAGACACGGTGTGATTTAGATGGACTATGCTCAGAGTCGAAGACAGTGCAAGCAATAACAGTATATTCAGAGCGAATTAAGGTGAAAACAGAAGGGAATTTCGTCCATGCGGAGTACCGCGGAGGAATTGAACCATGGAAAAATTCCTGAGCTATCGGCATTGATGATGTCGAATGGGTCAAAATTACTGATAAAGATTGCTGCGATTGATTATCTTCGACTCCAAAAGTAACTAGGTGGCCCATTAGATACACTGGAAAATCTATCTAAAGTATTTTGGGAAAGGACAGTGAGCCAGACCAGCAAATGGTAGCAATCAATTTGTTGTCCACCCCCAGTCAGCTATGTTGAATGTTCTACCATGTTTATGGACTTGACTATTGCAACTTTTACTTTTTGTTGTTTGAATGGGTTATGCTGACTCATATCTCAGCCCATCTGAGATCACAATGAACTTTGACTTCCATCGCAACCTTAGTTGAAATTGTCATTCGTTTTTTTGCAATAAAGGCCAATCATTCCACGATTGGGCCCAAGTTTCTTCGCTGTACTATAAATGGTCAAGGTTACTATATCACACCGAAACTCACAGACCCCGTGAATCTCAAAAGAGGTTTAATAAATGACAATATGCAAAGTAAAGAATGCATTCATGAGTCAAGGAAGTAAACACCAATATCTACAGGATCTACATCAGCAAAATGACAATTTACCTTTTCGGGACTTTTTGTCCTTAGAAAAGGACAAAAGGACGTAAAAGGCGAAAAGGACTTTCTCTTTTTTAAAGCTAGGCCCCTTACCTCTGTAAAGGACAAAAGGTGTTAAAAAGGGTGTCTGGAAATGTACATAAGGATTGAGAAAAGGTGTCACTGTCTCAACTTTATAGCGCAAAAATAAAATAAAAATCGATATTTATTCAGAGCTAGTAGTGGTCTACACTACTCTACTGCGGTAAGGTATTCAGGCAGCACACACCGGCAGTGCGATACATCGGTGATGTCCTACGTGCAAACACCGGCATGGCATCGAGACGGTTGAGGCGGTGAGATGGGGATGAGGTAAACAGTTGCGAGAAGTTGCTCGCAATGGTAGGTGTGCTTGGTATACGAGAGGGACAGCAGGGGCAACATTGATGGGGGTGTGCAGGCGACAGGGATGGCATGCAAATGAAAGGAGGGGAAGGAGGGGTGCTTCATGAAAAAAGAGTACATGCCAAGTGAGCTGGTGAGCGATTGCCAAATTTGAGTGCGTCCCGGGAGCAGAAGCAGTACTTGAGGGTGAGGGGATACAGAGGGCGGGCAGCTGGACTTGAAGGTCCTTGAGGATTTGTACTGGGCTTCAGAGTTGCGGCTTGACTTTGGTGTGCGGCCTGGAGACCTTGGTGTTTGCGGCTCGGTACAGGACCAGCCACAGGCTTGAGTTTGCGGCTCAGGGCTTTGATAGTTTGAGATTGGGGCTTGAGGCTGCAATCCTTGAGGCTGGAATGTATACACAGAGAAGACAAGACACTGGGGGAGGAAGTGGGAAGGAAGGAAGAGACATCGACATGGCATCAAAACTATCGTTGGCGTGATCCATTGTCATTTGATGTCGGACTTTGAATAGACTTGGTGTCAGATTTCTACCCGACTCATGCCCCGCCCCTTCTCCCGCGTATTCTGCACCTGGGTTTCTCTTTTGTCAGCAGTTACTCCCAATAGCACTCCCCATGCAAAAAATATACCCTCGGTGTACTGAAAAGATGAAAAGTCGAAAAAGTAGAAGAAGGGATCCGGAAACGACCCGAAAAAGACGCGGAAAAAGCCAAAAGGCCAAGAAGGTACGAAAAACCCGGAGATAAGGACTTCTCAATTTGCTGATGCATTTATACAACTCGAAAACCTCCGTGCGATAGCTCAGTTCCAGTGGCCCAATGCTCTGGCGGTTATACGTCAAGGCTATAAACTTCTCCTCCAACGCCTTGTCGCAAAAAGCCTTTCTCAATTATAAGTTATTATAATCAACTATAAGCCAGTATAAGTCTATAAGTTTTTTCGAGGGTCTATAGACTTCAGAATGGCGCTATCCTCGGTTATAAGTCCTTACGGCACTTATAAGGGTTACAAGTCTTTATTGGAGATTATAGCTCCTTATTTGCGGAGCTTCTTGGAAAACAAAAATGTCGGTCATCCCTTCAACGCATTTGAAGGGACAATTCACTCGTGATTTACTTGGTAGTAGTAGTAGGGTCAATAGTACCAACCTAAGAAGTCAGTATAAGTAACGTAGTCGAATTCGCTATCGGCACGAGGGCAAGCACCAGCACATATGTAGACATGCATGTGAGTGAAAATTTTGGAAAATCATCAACTGAGTTATGTACCGTGTGTGGGCCGGCATTGGCGCTCCACTCCAGCTCCACTGCCTGTGAATTGTCGGAAAAAACCTGTTGCTGCCCTTCAAATCCAACCGAAAAATTATAGAAAAATTCTTAAACACCTGGAAGCTTGTAAGAAGCAGTCTCGTGTGTGGGTAAAAATATCACCTGAGAAGCAGGAAAGTTATAAGCACTTATAAGCACTTTTAAACCAGTTATAAGTTGGCTATAACCGACCTGTAACCCGCCTATAAGTCTGTAAGGTTTCGTAACCCCTTATAGGCCAGAAGGCCCTTTTGCGACACTGCGCCGCGGGTGTTCCCACTAGGGCATCGAAAACATCCTGAGACTTGCGGATGAGCAACTCCTTCGACGGACGGCCCACCACGTTGACCTCCCTCTTGGCGGTTGCGATGCCCGCAGGCCGGAACAGCGCGATGCACGCTGTGAGCGTCTGGACGTAGTCTGTGAGAGCACTTGCGTGATTGATCCACCTGATACGCTCGGCCATCGCGCTGTCGATGTCCTGCGCGGAGTGTACGTACTCAAGAGCCCGACCTCGGCCAATTTAGTGCGCAAGGTACAGGCCGCCTCCCGCACCAGGGATCACGCCAAGGGACGTCTCGATCTGTCCGACCCCCTTTTCAATTAGAAGTACAAAAAGGTAGAACACCAAAGAAAACGGGGTCCTACATGCAATTCTGGAGGAAATGGAAAAAAAAAGGTGTGCAAAAGGGCACGAAAAAGAGCAGGCGTGAAACCCTCCCTCTGGGGCTCCCTTTTTCCACCCTTTTTGGCACCCTTTTGCTTCCTTTTCTCCATCTCATGCAGTCTGCATGTTCCTATCATTCCTGAAAGGCTGTTAGGGCTTTCAGTGGGTGGTGTCTTCAGGCGGGGGTTTAGTGGTTTTGGTTTAGACATACCACCTCAAATGTGCAAAAAGGACCAAGGTGATGTTTTCTGGATTTTATAGCTCACTCGGTTACATTCTCTGCTAAACATGAAAAAGGGTGCAAAAAAGGGCGCAAAAAGGGAGTAAAAAGGGCGGAAAAAGGGTGTGTAAAAGGGTGGGTGTGAACAACCCTAATAACTTACAGGTCAAAGGATTTTTGATTCGCAAATGATTCCTACTGTAGCGTTTCGACCAAAGGTTCAGGTGACAGGTGACAGAGGGCCGTGAGCGAACAATTTTGGCGCTTGTGACAGTGACGGCGGGCCAGTGAACACCTTATTTTTTTCATGTTTTCAGAGGGCGTAAAAATCGTTTTTGAGGTATTCCGGATTTGACAAAAATAAGTGAGAAAATATAATAAAAAAATCTAGTGCTCCTCCCAAGCCGGGCCTTGTCAATGGTAGCATCGTGCAGCGATTTTGCGACGCTAGCCACGGCCCAGGACCGCGGGTTCTGCCTCCGGGTCCTTTTGTTTGGCATCTGGGCCCTCAGCGTCCCGACAGCGAGTACACTGACTCAGTAATCCCTCCTTCCACACCAACAACGAAATAACGAAATTGGCGGCGAGAGACCCACCTTAAAGAAGATGGTCCGAAACGATGGCAAGAGGTATGTCACAGTCGTCGTAGACATCCGGGCCCAGGAAATCGGATCATCGCCGTCACCATTGTCAGTTTTTGGCGACCTCAAATTCTCTCAGGCAAGCATGGGCCTGCAGCAGCCCTGCTCTATCCTCCGTCATGACTGATATTGAGTAGACAGTTGGACCATTAACCACGCCTCAAGCATCCGAATGCGCCGGAGCGAAGCCATTTCAATTTTCTTCTAATTTTCGGTGCCTTCTTGATCCCCATGCATGCGCGGATCGTCTTTGGCGAGCTCAAATTCTCTCAGGCGAACATGGGAAGGAGGGAGTGATCTCCGCGTTACCACATGTCAAGGGCTTAAGTACGACACCATGGCAGGAACTCTCCGTGACTAACCAGACCCTGAGCCGAAGACGATTGCAGGCTCTATAAAGCTCTTGGCGACCAAGTTTCTCGTAAACAAATCCCAACCCCGATCAATTATGTCACCAACTTTGAAGAGGAGGCGAGGAGGCCGCGGACTGGCTCACCCTCAATCGGCAGAAAAACGAACGTATGTTTCAACGTGAACGTTGTGAGTCAGAACCACATCCACAGCCATGGTAAAAGAAGAAAAATACAATATGCGCCGCTGAGAATCCCTGCCCTAAGCTCCCATCGTGGCGGCTCGATGATGGCCGCAGAAATGCCATTCTGAGCTTAGTGCAGTCGCGGCGACCTTCAGTGGTCTGGAAAAATCGGGGTCAAAACTTTTGTCCGCGGACTGCCCTTAGTCGCCGGCCAAGAGGCCGGGGCGTTCTTGCCGAGCAACCGATTCCCTCTGGGTATTGATTGGGACGGGTCGAAAAACAGCCGTCTTCTTGACGGGTAAAAACGAGTCCGTCCCGTCCGTCAGCCTTTTTCGACGGGTACAATTTCGTTCCACAGAGATGGTTGAGCCTTCTACTACCTTCAATCCGGATTTAAATTGCAGCTTTGGTCCATGCATTGAGAGAACTTGTCAAAACGAAGGCAATAGGGCAGTATTTAACTGACCTGTCACCGACTGTCGCACCAAAAGCTCGCAACGGCCGGGTTCCGCCTCGTCGCCGATAGGAACGGGACCGACGGGTCGGAGCTTTAATACCGGCTCGCGCCACCGCCGCCAACGCCACCCATGGCCGGCTCGTCTTGGGAACCACCATTTCGCACACGTGCTTAACCTGAATAATATTGACGATTGCTCATGAACAGCTGTATGTGGAAAAGACTTGAAACGGGCTTTAATCTTCAAAGCGCGGGGCATATAACGATGCTCGGACCCCGTTAGCAGTGGCACTTGGATCGCAACCCCCTGGGGAGTTAATTTACCTGTAGTAGGAGTGACAGACTGAATTTTTGAAGTTACCGAGCTTCTGGCGCTTCACATTCAGAGTATGGTCGTCGTCAAATCGCCGTGATCATGCCGTCCGTGGCTTCATTTAGTACACAAGTTATTTCCGAATTCAGGGTTTGGCCGCGGCAGCAAAAAGGGCCGGACATTACCGAGCAGCGGCACTGACGAAGCTACAGAAGCTCTACAGGAATTTTGTGGTACAGCTTTAAATTGCTGACTCCCCCTTCACGCCACTTATTATACTTTCACCCGACAACCATTTCCTCTGCGTTCTCTCTGGCGATGGCTCCGTACATCTCTGCGGACAAAGCAGGGCTTCTGTCTGCACTTCTCGAAGGGGTTCTTTATGGTTGGTCATATCACTGCATTGAATTTGAGAGACTGAAGATCCTATATAACACTTTCACCGACAGGTTTCTCTGTGCTCATGTTCATCGCCGCTCTCTGGATATTTCTGCACCGTCGTGGGGCCATGCCAATCAACTATCCCATGATTACCGTCGCCTGTCTCCTGTTCGCTTTGAGCACAATCGTATGTGTTCAGCGTCCAAATTTCAAGTGCACGGGTCTAATGTTTCACTTGCAGCATCTTGGTGTCGATTTCAACCGGCTAGTGGTCGCTTTCGTCACCTTGCGCGACTCATATCCAGGCGGTCCCTCCGCATGGTTTGCGAACCCGAGCCAACGCTCCTTCATCATAAAGAACGCTGTGTATACCTTCCAGACTGTTCTAGGAGATGGGGTCGTGGTAGAGGCTCCACTGCTATCCCATTTTTCTAGGGTTCGTTAACGATTGGTCAGATCTACAGATGCTACATGGTTTGGCGGTCTTTTTGGATCATTCTTGTGCCCTCGGTACTGTGGGTAGCCGTTGCCGGTAAGTTGGTTACCTAGGCTTCTCGATTTTCGATCTTAACCTTCTGGCAGTTACTGGAGCGGGAAGTGTTTACAGCTGCACACTGCCAACAACGGTGTCGAACGACATTTACGCTCGGGAGCTGGGTAAATGGATAAAGGCGTTCTACTGCATGACTTTAAGCTGCAACCTTCTCGCAACTGGTGTGTTGCATATCGTCTGATTTTTTCATATACCTCTGATCTGATCTAACTGATCCGTTGTCCAGCTCTTCTCGCGTTCCGACTTTGGACAATTGACCGCGGAGCCCAACAAACGCGTCTAAGCAAAGGTATCGTGATGCCGGTGCTCATGGTCGTTATGGACGCCGGTGCGCTGTACTCTTTCACCGTGATCGCCGCCGTTGTCTGCTTCGCCGTTGAATCTAACGGGCAATACGTCGTCCTCGATATGGTCATGCCCATCATCTCGATCGCATTTTACATGGTCATCCTCCGTATTGGGATCGCTCAGAGGTTCCTTCATGGAAGCACGATCAACATGAGCACTTTCAACGCAACCATTCCGCGCCTGCCTCTGTCGCGACGGGACGCTGGACTCCAAGCGATGCATGTGAGCATCGAGGTTCAGCAAGCCGCATCATACTGCAATCAACAGGAGATGAAAGCAGAGGAGGCTGACGATCAGCGGGCGAAATTCAGTCGCGTATGAGGGCTTAGCCATTGTTATTGAATATTGAGTAACAGTGTTTTATCGTACTATTGGCCTATTTCGTTTTGTAGCACAGCTAAAATGTCCATTCTTTACTTTAATTAATCCTCCACTAATACTGTCAAATAGACACGGGGGGTGACGCGTGACCTGGTTCAACCTAAGTATTCGACATTTCGACACCAGTTGAAATTTCGTGTGACATGCCCCCAAAACACATGTTGTAGAAAGAGCTGGAAGCTCTGCAAATTCATAAGCTTTTTTCACTGCGTTCCAACCCCATGTAGATAGAGGCTCTGTCTACCCCCGTAGACAAAGGGTAGATGAACCGCTGTGTCTACGTGCATCTACACCATGTAGACACAGCTTGTGTACATCTGGCTACACATGTCTACATCATTCTACGTCGGTTCACTCACGTAGACCGATGTCGATGCATGTAGAGGCAGGTAGCCACACGTAGGCGCATGTAGACACATGCACTCTACTGAATAAATACAACTCAAGGGTGGCCAAATCCACACTCTGAGGTTGATGGGTCTATGTGTGTCTACACAGTAGACCCACGTAGACCCACGTAAACACAGGTAGCCGACGGGTCGATGCGGTACATCTACCCCATGTAGACTCACCTAGCCACACATCAGATAAGGTCGCTGAAGGGCGGCGTAGATCATCACGTAGACGGAGGTAGCCGAATGTAGCCGAAGATCACCGCATGTCGCCACATGTCAGATAACGTCGACGCACGTGTGTCTACAGGGGGTGGGAACGCAGTGTTTGTATTTTCTGTGTTCATAAAGATATTTCATAGTTTTGGTGTGCAAGTTGACCTTGCAGCTACAGTAAGCCTTTTTCCACAGTTCTAGACTTTGTCCATCTGTCAATTCACTCAGGTTTAACCATAGTTCAACTAGTTCTGCGCCATTCTCGGCCACGGACTTATGGACTGCATTTTGGTTTCATATACCTGGATGAGCAGAGGATCAGGGAATCCAGAACATTTTTTATTGGTATCTTTTTGTTCTGTTTCAATTTACCGGGCTGACTGGGGGCCGACCAGTGAATTGTACAGAAAGTTGTTTGTCTGTGTAAGGGCAACATTAAGCTCAGTGCAGAGGTGTGGAAACTAGTGGGGGAATCCAAAGAGTTTGATAGGCAGTACTAATACAGAGTGAAAGTAATATGTACCTAGTGGGGGAATCTGAAGAGAAGAAAGGATGAGGATTCCCATGCTAGGTGAGGCTTATAAACTACTAGGTACTAGCCAGTAGCACAAGTAGCACGTGACCAGAGGGATTAGCAGTGATCCCAGGCCCGGTTGCATAACACATGCCAGTGTGAGCGACCAGAGGGAGTGGAAGTTGTTGGAGTGGGAATCAGAGGGACAAAGGGAGGAGTTTCAGATGTGGACAAGGCAGAGGGCAGGGCGAAGTGCAGCTCTGGGGTCGGAGCCAGAGATGGAGCCGGAGGAGGGGTTCCCTTGACATCAGCCCCCCCCCGTTGGAATACGGCATCCTGATGTATGAATTGGATGTGGGTGTTGTGCCTCTGGAACAAGAGCAAGTTGAAGGAACAAGAGCAAGTTGAAGGTGGCTGAAGCAATCTGGTGCCAAGTGTTGGGGTAGCGACAATAGTAGGAAAGAGATGGTGTCTTTGGTGAAGACATCAGAGTGTTTCACCCACTTATTGTATTCTGGGTCATGGCCTTTCCACTGCACCATGTACCAGAGGCTGCCATAGTGGACTTTCGCCTCGAAGATCTCTTTGACTTCCCATTGGACATTGTTGTCCATCCAGTGGATGGGTGGCAGTTCATTGCTCCAGGGGTTTCCAGAGAATGGGTCTTAGGCCATACAACCATTGCAAAATATCTACCAGCCTGGAATAAGCTAGGTGCTGGTTAGCATTTTGGCCTTAGACTTTTTGCAACCAACTTATAACACAGACAAGAACTTTTTTGCTCTCCACTTAATAACACTGGTGCATCCAAATAAGTCCGGGGGAGGATCATTAAGATCTTCATTTCACTGATGCAATTTCACTGTGATAAACTTATAGGTTAGAAAACAAATATGAGTCTCACAGTATTCAAAGTGCAGGAACTTTAATTTTTTTGCTCACTAGTAATACTGGTATGTTCAAATATTCCATAAGTTCTGGAGAAGATCATCATTAGATGTTAATACAGTGTGCTGACTTTCCTGTGCCTTGCTTAGGGAGATCCTGGACCCCAGATGGGTTCTTGTCCTCTCCTTCTGTCAGGGGAACCCCTGCTCCAGCCGCTTTTCTGGCTGCTTCTGCAGCCACTTTCGCTCTTCTGGCCAGATCTGCTTCAGACACTTTTCCATCCGATGCTCTGGACACTTTTCCATCTACCGCTCTGGATGCTCCTGCACCCATCCAACCGTCTGGGACATCTGTCCGCTCTCGTTAGCACGTGCTATGTGATCAAGCCCAGGATCATTTTAGATACCTCTGGATATGTGTTACTGGGTAGTTACTAATTAGTATATAAGGTTTCACCTAGTGTGGGAAACCCCATCTTTTCTTCTCTTCGGATTCCCCCGCTAGGTGCGTAGTATTTCTGCTCTTGTATTTAGCACCCATATTTATACTTCGGACTCCCCCACTAGTTTCGCGCCCGGTGCTGAGCTTAAGGTTGCGCTTACAGCAGAAGAAAGGATCCAAGGGATCAACCAGTCAAGATTGGGAAGTTCCGTGCAGGTATGGACTCGGACCACTACTCTAGTGCTCCATCCTCCCCCACTTCAAATCTCGACCCCTCCTCCATTCTGATGGACCAGCCGCCCATTCCGGCATTCGTGCAACTTGAGATCTCAAGTGCCTCCACTCCAGATCTGGCTTCTGACCCCATACCGGCTAGCCACCGTTGAAGGCTCCCTCATGAGCATCCAGCACCCACTTGAGCTACTGCTCCACAATCAAATTCCGCTGTCTGCCCCTGCCCCTGCCGCTCTGGCTCCAGCGCCGGGTCCAGATTTCTTGGCCCTCCACCCAGCTGCAAAAACAGTCCTCCAACCGAACCCTCTGGCCGTTTTCGATTAATGTAGTGGGTGATGAAAATATTACATTCACATGTCCCCCTTAGTCTTCCACGCTAGCCTTTGTCTCATACACCTGCACTTATACACTCAGAGTCAGTGTGTCAGGCACTGTGTACACATAGGCCAGTTGTATTTCAGACAATCTGAGCTGATATCTGAAATACCTCATGTATTAAGCAGATGGGTCGTATCAGTATGCACCTGTTTATATTCACACACCACTTCCACGCAATTTTCAGAAACCCTCTGCCACTTTCGAGCTTTCCAAGGCTTTTCACTTGGGGGGAGGGCCGATGCTTCGCACAGCATGACTCGTACTTTAGGATTTATACTTTTTATTCTTATTACTGACCTGCACATAGCAATGAAAATACTTGGTGCACTGCGTATTCAGCGCTTTGACTGCGAAATCCGACTTACAACAGAATCAATGATGGCTTCATTTCGGCAATCACAGTCAAAAGTATGAACCTAATGCGTTTTATAAGACGGAGTCGAATAAACGTGTCACTGGAGTGACAGAAGTCGCTCATAACATCGAGAACGTGTCAGCGACATCCTATAAAACGAATACAACGCTGGCGATGTTAGGCATATGAGTGGGTATTACTGACAACGACCGCCTCAGATACTGATCGAGTCACAGAGAAGAAAATAAAAAAATAAATCCAGTGAAGCAAGCGGAACGTCTATACGTAGTGAATAAATGTCGCAAACAAAAAAGGTGATTGTTCTGACCACATCCAAATAGACACCAGTAGGTGACACACCTTCAAGTACCCTGGGTCCATTGTACGTGGGATGGTCATTGCCACCTCGCCCTCGACACAGACACTTTTGGTACCGATATATTCTTAAACACAATTGGTGCAACACTCAAAATGTTGGTTTGGGACATCAACATGCAACGTCTGTGTACTGACCAAACCGGAAGGGATGCAGGATAGAAGCAGACCTGTTTTATGTGTCGCGAATTTATGTAAACCGAAACTAACTCCAACGTAGTACTGATTGTATGGAGTGCCACTTACACCCTACTAGAAGTGACTCGGTGGAAATTGATCCGCCATTGAAGCCGACCATCTGATGTGTTCGGGATCTTACGAAGTCTTGCATATGTCTCGCCTGCACCGCCACAACCTGAAGTTGAACTCTGTGAAATGTATCGCGGATTTCTGCAACAGCAATCTAACTCAAACATAGTGCCAAACCTATAAAGTGGAACCTCTGCAACTCTCAAATATTTTAGGAGAGCCATGGTTGAATGGTAGATACCACGAGCTTGAATAAAAAAAATACGCAATACTCATACTACAAATAGGGCACGATGCCCAACACAGAGCTACACAAAGCAATACTAAATGGATCGGTGTGTGTACCATATTTATGAGTACTAGAAGGTGTGACCCGGTGGAGGTTAAGAAACAAAGATAACAAAATATAAATAGACTAGCTGGATTCGAACGAGCATCATCTTGGTGGATTATATAATCACTAAATCTATTAGATTAGGCTCTTAAAAAGACTTCAAAAATCTAATGAACACAGCAGCTATTTCATTACATCCTCAGGACGCACTGATAAATGTATCGCCAACTCAAAAACCTGGTTCTGATTGATGAAAAGAACGAGTACATAAAGTACTCGTAACTAGTCAAACATCATTTTTTAGTATCACTCCATAGACCCAACTTTCTGGCTCACTTCAACTGCATTTCAACCATGAGAAGTTGCCTCGAGGCATCACCTTTTTCACCAGGTCTGCAATTCCAGACCTTTGTTAGGCTGAGTGCCATGACACACCTTCATGCAACTTCTATGTCATTAGTTCTGCCCTCAAAAGCTGACTCAAAAGAGACTGCCTAATTTCACTCCACTTTCTCCCCCACTATCCCTGCTACAAAGTGCTGCAGTTCCAAAAGTCAAGGCCAAGGATCAACTCAAAGCCACCTGGCAGACATCAAGATCAACCTGGACTAAATGCGCAAGACTCGTAGGACTTGAGGTTGATTTGTGCTACTTGATTTTCCATCCTTTTCAAACCGGTGCTAACACAATCAAGGCTAGACAAGTGCTTTGGCCTCTGAGTCTGGGATCTTGGTATTCCCTTTTCTGTTTGAATTTGATTATGTATCCCTCAATTCAATCAGACTGCATCTGAGGAACTTGTGCAGTGGTTTCAGCACCTTAGACGTCAAAGCTAAGGTAAGTTTATTCACCTTCCTCTTTGCTGTGTATTGGAACCAGTTCACTCTGAAGTCAACTTGCTTCTGCCCCTCAACTCAACACACACAACAAGCCCTAATGGTACAGTTGATTTTTCTCTTTCCTTTCCATTTGTTTTCATATGACTTATGTATATGCTGGTTATGGATCTGGCTAGAAGTAGGCACCATTCACTTTCTCTTGCACTGGTCATCTGAGCTCAAGGAGTCAGGCAAAACAGTCAATATGTGTTCTCTTTCCCATCCCATTTCATACCACTTTGTGTCGGTTTTTCCAATTCAGATATCCCATCTATGATCTCACACCTCTCAACCCAATTGAATGCTGACTACTAATAATGTCTTCATCTATTTAGAACTGTCATATTCGGATTGAATTTAACATCAAATATAACATTGTTTTTTTTTCTGTTCCCATTTTTGCAAGCCAGAGCAGAGCAATGGCATATTTTGCTTATAGTATGGAATTGAGTTTCATGTGAACCAAAACTAAGCCAATTCAGATGGTTTTCATTTAAGTTGAATATTTTCCTAATGTGATGCTCCGCTTCAGAATTATATCTGGTGCATCCACTGAACTGGCATCTGATTCAGCTCGGCTTTCCCTAATTCAATCTTTTTGGTTTCAAAATGCACCTCAAGTGCACCAAAACATACCAGAGAAGTACACACTCCGGGAACAGGAATCTAGCAGTGTTTGGTAGATAATGGTGCTATCAGACACTGGGAAGAAGCTAGAGAGTGGGCAGAATTTGAGAGAAGTACTGTTCACAGCATGTCATGCTGTAGCATAGTATTGAGATTGAACACAATCTGGCAAGGCCCACAACAGCTTTTGGAGTGCTGTCCAGATCACAGTTGCACTCTTCTACCAGACAAAATTCTTTCGAACCATGTGATAATCAGCAATCAATTACCACAAGGAGGCTGAGCAGCCACTTGTATGAAAGTAAAGCTATGAACAGTTTGTGCACAGTGGGCAATGTGTTCAACAGCACATTCAAAAGGGCTCCTGCAGTTTCTTGAATCCTCCAGGTCCCTATCATTTAGAGCATCGTTTAAATTGTATCATTGTCCAAATTCCTACACTTTGAATACTGTGAGACTCATATTTGTTTTGTAACCTATAAGTTTATCACAGTGAAATTGCATCAGTGAAATGAAGATCTCAATGATCCTCCCCAGGACTTATTTGTATGTACCAGTGTTATTAAGTGGAGAGCAAAAAAGTTCTTGTCTGTGGTGTAAGTTGGTTGCAAAAAGTCTAAGTCCAAAATGTTAACTAGTACCTGGTTTATTCCAGGCTGGTAGGCAGTTTGCAATGGTTGCATGGCCTAGTGGTTATGGCGCTTTCTCCCTGATTCCCTTGGTTTTGGAGAGGTCACTCATTTGAGTCCCGTGGTTGGCACATTTCACCTTTGAGCCTTGGTGAACACTGTTTTTGTTCATGTTCATGTTTGAACATGAACCGTGATTATCCATGATTAACAACCCTTGATTAAACAGAACCTCTCTATCTCACCAATGCCCCTGGCTCTCCCTGTCCCCTTTCGTGTGATTAAACAATCAAGGATCAAACCTGATTTTCCATTGAGACATGGATTGTTCAATGAAACTATATATACATTCTTGGTTCCAGATGCCTTCCTCCAGTCCTGGCAGTTGTGCAGTGTAGTGGGAGAAAGACAAGACAGCATGAGAACAAACCTTCCAATTCGGGCGAGCCATCTGATGCACCTTTTACTTAGCTCTCGCCTCTTGCAATGATGAGTTGCAAGGCCTCTTATCAACTTCCAAATGCTTTGCTTCAGCCATTTGGTCAGCTGCGACCACAGCATCTTCATCAACACTCTTGGTACCAGCATCTATTCCAACTGTGGGAGCTCTTGAGTCCAAACATCGACCCTTGGGCCCATGGATCTGGTACCATCGTATCACCTCACATCACCGAGCTGGTCTGGACCACCTGAAAATCCACTGTGACTGTGAGCTCAGGTAGAGAGATCTGAGGAGGCCCAGGGGCAATGATGTAATTACATGTACACACTGGTATAACCCCTGGAAACCGATGTTCCTAAGAGGGACTGTGCTGTGTAAATCTACCTGCCATTGATGTGCATGGTAGTGCGCCAAGTGTGTAAACTGCGGATCATGATGTGTCACCTATCAATCACTGTCAAAGGGTTGATTTACCCGACGCACACATTTACTTCCACTGCCATTTCACCTATCCTGTATCCCCCAAAACACACGCCGCTCTCACCCTATGAATTCACATCACCTCCAGACACCATCTCTCCAGGACAGATATTTATCTTAACGGCTGTATCCACTCCACCAACTTCCCTGACATATCAATCTGCCGGTTGCACTGTGCCACCAACATCCAAATTTACTGTTCTCCCTTGTTGTTCTCCCTGGCATTCATATCCCCCAAAACTCTTGATATGTATCTTTTCTGTGACTGCATCCAGTTGCTTGCCACCCTAGATTTCTACTTTCTTCTCTACCCTGTTTTCCGACTCAACCTCTTCCCTGTTTTTCAATCACTTGCCCTCTTCCCTGACTCTCAATTTATCATTACATTCCCTCAGCTCCTTGTCCCTGCTGAGTCTCATTTTGATTTATCTTACTCCATTAACTTATCTCTTGTGTATAAAAGACTTCGCTTTATTGCTCAATAAAACTCACTTTTACCTTGCCCCAGTTTGTGCAGTTTACAGCTCTTTGCGGTACAACAGGCGCGGTCCGTTTTTTTCTGTTTTGGCAAGTTTTCACGAGAACAGCTGCCCTGAGCTCAATTCTCAACCATTTCCCCTCAAAATGGGCTCATTCGATTCACATTGGAAATCTGCAACGAATACAATACCGGTATTTTTGATCCGTTTATGTAATAGAATTTCTTCCCGAAAGACTTGGTTTTGAGTAGGACACCTGTAGCACTTGGAATAATGCCCTGATTGACCTATTTTTTTGGATATGCTACCCATCTGATGCGGCTCTAGACAACTGCGTGTTTATTTATATTACATGCTGAGTGATCGTGATCTAGCACACACTTTAGCGAAGCAGATACCCAGACACTACCATAAGTAGAGCTGTCCATGGAAGTTTGAGTACATTAAGCTCCGTAAACACCCGCATTGGCTAGGGTAACATCAGATGCAAAGCATATCCAAAGATTAGGTCACTTGAGGCAGTATTCCAAGTGCTACAGGTGTCCTACTCAAAACCAAGTTTTTCAGGAAGAAATTCTATTACATAAACGAATCAAAAATACCGGTATTGTATTCGCTGCGGATTTTCAATTCGAATCGAATGAGCCTATTTTTAGGGGAAACAGTTGAGAATTGAGCTCAGGGCAGCTGTTCTCGTGAAAACTTGCCAAAACAGAAAAAAATGAACCATGCCTGTTGTACCGCAAAGAGCTGTAAGTCGCTCTCACTCGCACTCTCGCCTCCGCTCTCACTCCCGATCCCCACCCATGCTTCGCCTACACACTTCGTCCCAGTCAGCCGTCAGGTGCCTTTTTACAGTTCCTTAGCAAGTTGAAACACTTACATATTTTTACTCCTCCTTTCATCCTTCAGCGAGAGCTCACCTGTTGAGTTTTAGCTCGCACTT
Source organism: Mycena albidolilacea (assembly GCA_029282495.1). Classification (NCBI taxonomy): domain Eukaryota; kingdom Fungi; phylum Basidiomycota; class Agaricomycetes; order Agaricales; family Mycenaceae; genus Mycena; species Mycena albidolilacea. Next base: position 299,450 of record JARIHO010000101.1, on the reverse strand, counting down.
GGATGGTCGGCAGGTGTGTCACTACCTACCAAGTATTCAGCCACCCTCTGAACTCTGAACTCCCATAAGTGTTTAGCTCCTGGCCAGCGGATATCTTGATTGCCTTAGTGTTGGCCACTTGCTGCCAAGGACATTTCTCAATCAAGGATCAAGGCACTATTTAGTATTATTTCCGCACAAACCCATGTTGGTGCACCACTGCCTGTCACGTTGATGGCCTCACTACCACCATAAAGCCGCCTGCCAATGTGCTCTTATATAATGTTGCCACGACTCCGAGTCGATCAAATCAAACTTTGTGTATAGCCACATTGTTTACGCCCAAAAGGCAAATATCTCATAGCCAATAAAGAGGGCTTATATAGGTCCATAATATATCCAAACACCTTGGCGATCAGATATTTAGTTGGGGAGAAATTTCCAAATCATTAGGGGACTTCACGCTAGGATGTATTTTCGCGTTTGTGAATATAAATATTCATCTGATGGGAACAATTATTTTTACAAAATAAAAATATTCCACAAGCACGATTTAATTGTGCTTGTGGAATAAACATATTTTTGTGCGATATATATGCTTCAAGTTGCTTGAGTAAGCTGCCCATCACCATCTTGATCATCGCCGCTCATAGGGAAGCAGTTGAAAGCTCCAGACTCCGAATCAATTGATGAGCTCGAGGCTCGTTTGGCAGACATGAAGAAAGCTCAATCTAAAAAATGAACTCGGGGGAGGCCCAAGCCTAAGGCTCTGAATACCAGTGCAGAGGGCGACACAACAATTGACACACCGACACCAATGCCAAGGAGGCGATGCCTTCCAAGGAACCGAAACCGGCCAAGGAGCTGAAATCGGAAAGAATTAATGAAAATATATTGTGGAACCAAATGGGGTGATCATGGATTTATTCCACAAATCATGATTTTATTCATCCGATCAAATGAATAAATTTATTCACAAACGCGAATATGTGTCCTAGCGTGAAGTCCCCTATTGTTTGACTCAACTCAGCTCGATCAATAAATCCAATATTACTCATGAACGGTGCAGTATCAGCGGGAACCATTGGTATATGCTATACACCTATTATGACCCTACATACATCATATATAATCATTGAAATTATACTTCTCAGTCAGATGTTATTTGTGATAAATTGAATTGGCCGACTTGGAGTCTTGGCAACATTACTCTTATACAGCTGTTTCTCTTAGCATTCACAAGACTGAACTGCAGCTTTGCTTGTTCTGTGGAGCAGCCATCTATCTGATGTGCATAAAGCACTGTTCTTGACTCGGAAAACTCGGTTCACAGAAAGGTTGTGTTGACAGCACCTAAAAGTCATGTTGAAATCACCCAGGTGTCATGGCAGTGAAATAAGACTTTGATATATTCTCCTGCAACCATTATTTAAGTTTCTGTCCCTCTCGTACCCCTCCCATCTTTCCGCACCTCTGTGTGCACTCAGGCGTACACTCAGGCAGCATGACCAGTCCTGTTTTTGTATGTTCAGGCCTTTCCGACCTATCTGTAGAACAACATTGACAGAAATTCACCCTCAGCACATCACAGTGGATGTCGGAGGGAGTTCCGAAAGCCCAGCAGGCATTTTCCAATTTAATCCAGGCAGTGTAAATGCCGCAACTGGTTCAACTGTGAGATTCCGATTCTCGAGGTAGTATGAACCGGGGAGATCTGTACAACGACTGTGAGTACAGGCTCTCACGCAGTTCGTAGCAAGAACCAGTGAGTATATTATTTCTCTGTACAACGACTGTGAGTACAGGCTGGTAGTATTATAAGTAATGTGTAGAGTAACGTAAATAAATGAGACATACCTCTCACGCAGTTCGTAGCAAGAACCAGTGAGAGGAAAATACGTAACCGGAAAATGATTCAGCTTATGCGGCCCCGTGAGGCCGCGTTGTCGACTTGACGCGTAGCTCGATGTTCAGATGTCAATACTCCTCCTCAGCGTGCTAAACACGTCCAGTCAACCAACAATGCCCAGCATTGTTCTGAATTTCTTGAACAAGGGTTCCGGCAAGGGCTTCGTGAAAATGTTGGCCATATTTTCGGAAGTATGAACATATGTGAACGTCAGTTCACCGCGCTCGACGCGGTCACGAGAGAAGTGATATTGCACGTCGATGTGCTTTGCACGCGAGTGGAAGGAGGGGTTGGCGGTGAGTATCAGTGCCCCTTGGTTATCACACTGAATATTTGTTGCCTTCCGTTGTGTGTGTCAACGGCATGCAAAAGCATGCGGAGCCAGACGGCTTCCTTGGCAGCGTGGCAGCAGGCCATATACTCCGCCTCCGTACTAGAAGTTGCAACAGTACTTTGGCGCTTGGAACTCCAAGAGATAGCGCCGCCTCCTAGATTCATGCAATAGCCGGAGGTAGACTTGCGCTTGTCCAAATCACCAGGGGGGGCGTAGTTGGAATCGGTGTAACCAGAGAGACGAATGGGAGAGCTACTGCCAAGAACGAGGGCGAAAGATTTTGTGCCGACAAGATAGCGCAATATGCGCTTTGCGGCTAGCCAATGGAGTTCTCCAGGGTTTTGGCAGAATTGGCTTACGGTCCCAACACCGTGGGCTATGTCGGGGTGAGTCGCGATGTTCGCGTACATCAAAGAACCCACCAGCTCACGGTACGGGACTCCCGCCATGCGTGCTTTCGCAGTAGGCGAAAAGGGAGACATCGAGTGGGAAAGGGGCTCGCCGTGGACCATAGGAGTGGGGACGGGATGCGCTTTTTCGAGTCCGAAACGCGCTGCCATCTTCTCGATGTAGGTTTGTTGGTCGAGGGAAATTGTACGTGCTTTGCGATCGCGGGTGACGCGGATTACTCGTATATTAAGCAGATCCCCTGAATCACAATGTACATGTTTGCCGTGATCCGAAGATACCCCGTTTGCTCTTTTTTTCTCACTGAATCCCAGCCGGTGAGCATGTTGCCAATTTTAAACCAACCACATCAGTATTAAGCAGATGCCGTATCGGTGTGAACCTGTTTGTTCTTCACATGCCACTGATTCTCGGTCTTTCCCGGTATGCCTTACTGGATGCAGCTACGTCCTTCCCACCAATTTCTTCTCTCTCCGCTGCAATTCCGTCAAATCCCAAACTCTGGATGTTTCTGCTGTTCATTATTCTAGGCCGCTTGAGCTCTGGACTGGCCGTCTTTCACTTTCTGAATCGTTAACCGTATAAATAACCTCTTCGGACTCTGGTTTCACAAGTGCTCTTTGGTTCTGTCTACTCGCTGATTCGATTCACCTCTATACCATGCATTTCCTCCCGGTTTGAATCGCTCTTCAAAGATTATTATTCGTATCTTATTTTAATATTTATGTGCGCCTGTTTACAATCACCCCAGTTTGGGCCTCCTTTCCCAACCACGTTCCGTTTCTCAGCGCTCATCTTTAAGGTTTTCTTCATTAAGGCTGTTCTTTCCCGTGTATTCGGTTCTAAATCATAATTTAGCTTTACCGAGCTCCACCTTGCTACGTTCCGCCAATTGCTTGGTGCACATTTCGGCGCTCAACGCCCGCTCAAAAGACAGGGTTAACCTAGCCCTTATCTCACTCCGCTTTCCTTCTCCCACCATTGCCACCCTGCCATTGAGGAATCGTCCTTCGGCCCTTCAAGCTCAATATTTCACTGAACGGCAATCCTGGGATCTATCAAGCCTTCAACAGGAACCGCAAGCGTCTACTGCCATCCTTCGTCTGCCCTGCCTCATCAGCACCGCAAAAACGATTGCTCTCAGAAAAATCAAGCCCTCCACAACCGGTAAGCGCCAAGACCAGCACTGTGACCCCATCTTCCCTCGCAACCGCTGTTCTTCATGGATCAAGTCTGCCGTACCATTCCACTGGGTCTCAAGACATCGACACTGTCGAGTCGACTGTATTCAATGCTCCTCTCTTGCCTGGGAATATTTCAGAAGCGAGAGTCATGGCAAGAACTGTTAGACTTTTGACAATACCTCATCAAGACTAATTTTTATGGCCCCAGTCTGCGGCCTCCTTTGCCCTCTGACCCTGTTCCCGGTCGGCCCCCATGCCCCTCTGATCCTGCGCAACGATGCATTCACAAACGAATCCGCCATGGAGCAGGACATCGGAAAAATCAGCGGGCTGGCGCAGACGCTGCAAAGGTGTGTTCATATTGTTTCTACTTCTTCACCCGCTGACCGAAGCTCCCTGGATCCCGTCCCAATCCGATGCACAGTCCCTCGCACCTCCACGCTCAGCACCGCCACCGCACTGCCGAAGGTGCGTACGCACTCTTTCGCTTACTTGGCACACACCTGGGTGTGTGCCTCCACGCTTACCCAGCAGCGACTGGCATGTGCCATGTTGCACAATGCCCATGGCACGTGCGAGCATACAGTGTGGCGGCCAAGGCCGCCTCGATGTCCTTGCAAGTACCCTTTGTTCACCGCGCGGTCCTTTGACTGATGCACCGCTTTGATAGTTATTTTTTTGCCGGTGAAGATTTTACTAATGCTACCCTGCGGAGGCGTCTCCGCGGCTTTTTTTCCAACTTGGATGTTGTGTTTTTATTTTTGTCTAATTACATTACAACAAACAGTCCCCGCTTCCTCACTTACTAAAAGCGGTTCGATTTGGCTGTCGGTTTCAGCATTGTGCACTTTACCTATCCTACCTATAGACGTTCTAAACTTTGTTGATGCTCAACTATGACCCAAAATGAGATGCAGTCCGTTGCCTTCTCCTCTTTCCACACTCATCAAGTAGAATAATGATTTATTCAGGCTCTGAATAATGAATAGCCTGGCTCTTCCTCCCCATAACGGTTTTTACCTTCTGTTCTTACTGATTTTTCAATGTTCGCTTAGGCCCTCCAAGGAGATCCAGCACGGGTAACAACATTCGTTCTGGGAGTCTGCGAAATCGTTCGGTTCTGCACGGATTCGAGTATCTAGAACCACGCAATATACTGAGCTTTTCCATTGTGTTTAACAGCATATGCCGGAGCGAAGCGAAGGCATGTCTTGTTTATTTTAATCCAGAACACTGAAAATACCTTCTCCCCTTTACTGTACAGATCACCACACCATATCGCTTCCAGAGAACATGGCTCGCTCGGTGTGCGCCGGGGATTGACACGCTCGGAGACCTTGTCCACCTCCCGCACGTGCTGAGGCGGCAGCACGGTCTCCCTATTCGTCTTTGCGCATAGCCCGGCCTGTCCTTGTTTGATGGTTCGGTTGGTGTGTTGTATCTTTTTCCTCTTCTTTTCACGGCCATTTTATTTACATGAAACGTTTGTATTGGTTACTATGCACACGCTGGGCTCTGGTGACGCGAGAGCACGCGTTTCAGCCAACCCGATCATGTATTTAAAGCTTAGCAAGCGAAAGATAGGGGAATCTCCTCTTCCCTTTACCCACCATCTCTGTCCGAAAGTCTGAGCTTTACCTGTCTACCTTATCGAGCCCGAGTGGTCTAGAGACAGACCAGAGAGTCACCGAGTCAACGTTCCAACGCTAAGTCTCATTCTTGTGTCATAAAGATCAATTACTGTTTCTATCTCGCAGCCTAGGGTATATACTCGACCATCACCACTCAGGTCTATCGCCCGGACCAACCCTTCTTCTACACCGTACTCGTCCGCGCAGATGGGTCTCATCGAACGCACCCACCACACTCTCATGAGCCGTGCCCTGGCGTCGCTTTCGTCAGCCAAACTCCCTCGCAACATGTGGGGCGAGATTATGCTCACCGAGGTGCTAATTAAAAAATCGCACCCTTACGAGTGCCTTCCGTGACCCTGAGCAGACACCGCACGAGAGATGGACCGACAAGAAACCGGACCTCTCACACATGCGCGAGATTGGATGCCGGGCATTTGTACTGAAGCTTCCCAAGTCGAAAAATCCCAAAGTCTTTAACCGCTCTGTCGAATGTGTTATGGTGGGTTACCACCCAACACTAACGGACACATACCGCTGCTACGACCGTAAAACGGGTCGCATACACGTCACACGCAACGTTGACTTCATCGAGTCGCAGGATGAAGTTGCCCGTCCACTAAAAACATCAAATTCAGTACAAGGTGCCGCCGATGGGCTCGCGGGAGATGCAGACGTACCGGGACCGCAAAACACAGTCCAAAACCCTCCTGACCTAGACGAATCAGCGTCCGAGAACGAGGAGGAGGGAGAGGCTGGACCCCAGCCCGAGATTCAGGAGGAGGCAGTACTACCAGCTCCCAACGTCGAACGTCCAAAGCGTACGCGCAGAGCGCGTGGTGATGATGGCGTGTTCCCCAGCACTCGGAAAGACGCTGCTGTAGCGGAGGCCCGTGCTGCCGAGTCGCGTGCAAAAGACCGTCGCGCAGAGGTGAAAGCTCGTCGGGCAACCATTGAAGTTGTCGACGACGAACCCCCCGCTGCAGCTGTCGAGGAGGAGCCCTTGCTTCCTGCCGATGCAGGCGAGTATGAGTACTGGGCCTTCAGCGCAACAGTTTCAGACGATGAGCCGAAGACGTGGAAGCAGGCCCAAAACTCACCCTTCTCCGAGGAATGGCGCGAGGCCTACCAAGCCGAGCTAGATTCCATCAAGCTCCACGGTGTGTACGAGCTCGTACCCCGTGAATCGGTCCCTGTGGGACGCAAGGTCATCCGCTCCCGTCCGGTCTTCAAGATCAAACGAGGCAGTGACGGTGAAATCCTGAAATTTAAAGCCCGTTTAGTCTCCATGGGATACGCACAAGTCGCTGGGCAAGACTACCGCGAGACCTACGCACCTACATCCCGTTTTGAATCCTTCCGAATGGTTCTCCACGCCGGCGCGACACTCGACTATGAAATTGATCACGTTGACGTCAAGACTGCGTTCCACAATGGCCTCCTCGAGGAGGAGATTTGGCAGGAGCAGCCCAAAGGTTTTGAGGTTCCAGGGAAGGAGACGTGGGTGTGGAAGCTGAAGCGAGGAATGTACGGCCTAAAGCAAGGCAGCCGTTCCTGGAATCTTCGCCTAAACGCCGCGATGGTGTCAATGGGCTTCGAGCGCATTTCCGTGGAGCACAGCATCTACTCCAGACAAAGGAAGGGAGCCTCCTCTCTGGTTGCTGTCCATGTCGACGACCTCTGCGTTGCGGCGAGTACGAAGGAAGAGATGAAGGGATTTAAGGAGGAGCTTCGAAAGCACTTCGAAATCACGGATCTCGGACCTGTCAAATGGATCCTTGGAACAAGACATGCCTTCGCTTCGCTCCGGCATATGCTGTTAAACACAATGGAAAAGCTCAGTATATTGCGTGGTTCTAGATACTCGAATCCGTGCAGAACCGAACGATTTCGCAGACTCCCAGAACGAATGTTGTTACCCGTGCTGGATCTCCTTGGAGGGCCTAAGCGAACATTGAAAAATCAGTAAGAACAGAAGGTAAAAACCGTTATGGGGAGGAAGAGCCAGGCTATTCATTATTCAGAGCCTGAATAAATCATTATTCTACTTGATGAGTGTGGAAAGAGGAGAAGGCAACGGACTGCATCTCATTTTGGGTCATAGTTGAGCATCAACAAAGTTTAGAACGTCTATAGGTAGGATAGGTAAAGTGCACAATGCTGAAACCGACAGCCAAATCGAACCGCTTTTAGTAAGTGAGGAAGCGGGGACTGTTTGTTGTAATGTAATTAGACAAAAATAAAAACACAACATCCAAGTTGGAAAAAAAGCCGCGGAGACGCCTCCGCAGGGTAGCATTAGTAAAATCTTCACCGGCAAAAAAATAACTATCAAAGCGGTGCATCAGTCAAAGGACCGCGCGGTGAACAAAGGGTACTTGCAAGGACATCGAGGCGGCCTTGGCCGCCACACTGTATGCTCGCACGTGCCATGGGCATTGTGCAACATGGCACATGCCAGTCGCTGCTGGGTAAGCGTGGAGGCACACACCCAGGTGTGTGCCAAGTAAGCGAAAGAGTGCGTACGCACCTTCGGCAGTGCGGTGGCGGTGCTGAGCGTGGAGGTGCGAGGGACTGTGCATCGGATTGGGACGGGATCCAGGGAGCTTCGGTCAGCGGGTGAAGAAGTAGAAACAATATGAACACACCTTTGCAGCGTCTGCGCCAGCCCGCTGATTTTTCCGATGTCCTGCTCCATGGCGGATTCGTTTGTGAATGCATCGTTGCGCAGGATCAGAGGGGCATGGGGGCCGACCGGGAACAGGGTCAGAGGGCAAAGGAGGCCGCAGACTGGGGCCATAAAAATTAGTCTTGATGAGGTATTGTCAAAAGTCTAACAGTTCTTGCCATGACTCTCGCTTCTGAAATATTCCCAGGCAAGAGAGGAGCATTGAATACAGTCGACTCGACAGTGTCGATGTCTTGAGACCCAGTGGAATGGTACGGCAGACTTGATCCATGAAGAACAGCGGTTGCGAGGGAAGATGGGGTCACAGTGCTGGTCTTGGCGCTTACCGGTTGTGGAGGGCTTGATTTTTCTGAGAGCAATCGTTTTTGCGGTGCTGATGAGGCAGGGCAGACGAAGGATGGCAGTAGACGCTTGCGGTTCCTGTTGAAGGCTTGATAGATCCCAGGATTGCCGTTCAGTGAAATATTGAGCTTGAAGGGCCGAAGGACGATTCCTCAATGGCAGGGTGGCAATGGTGGGAGAAGGAAAGCGGAGTGAGATAAGGGCTAGGTTAACCCTGTCTTTTGAGCGGGCGTTGAGCGCCGAAATGTGCACCAAGCAATTGGCGGAACGTAGCAAGGTGGAGCTCGGTAAAGCTAAATTATGATTTAGAACCGAATACACGGGAAAGAACAGCCTTAATGAAGAAAACCTTAAAGATGAGCGCTGAGAAACGGAACGTGGTTGGGAAAGGAGGCCCAAACTGGGGTGATTGTAAACAGGCGCACATAAATATTAAAATAAGATACGAATAATAATCTTTGAAGAGCGATTCAAACCGGGAGGAAATGCATGGTATAGAGGTGAATCGAATCAGCGAGTAGACAGAACCAAAGAGCACTTGTGAAACCAGAGTCCGAAGAGGTTATTTATACGGTTAACGATTCAGAAAGTGAAAGACGGCCAGTCCAGAGCTCAAGCGGCCTAGAATAATGAACAGCAGAAACATCCAGAGTTTGGGATTTGACGGAATTGCAACGGAGAGAGAAGAAATTGGTGGGAAGGACGTAGCTGCATCCAGTAAGGCATACCGGGAAAGACCGAGAATCAGTGGCATGTGAAGAACAAACAGGTTCACACCGATACGGCATCTGCTTAATACTGATGTGGTTGGTTTAAAATTGGCAACACGCTCACCGGCTGGGATTCAGTGAGAAAAAAAGAGCAAACGGGGTATCTTCGGATCACGGCAAACATGTACATTGTGATTCAGGGGATTAATACCTGAGTATGTGGTTGGTTTAAAATTGGCAAGACGCTCACCGGCTGGGATTCAGTGAGGAAAAAAGAGCAAACGGGGTATCTTAGGATCACGGCAAACATGTACATTGTGATTCAGGGGATCTGCTTAATATACGAGTAATGGATATGAGCGTTCAGAGAGAGAGAGAGAGAGAGAGAGATGTGTAGAATATAATACATGTCTGGCCATGTCTCCTTCCAAGAATATCGCGATATATGCGCTTGTCGCTCGTTGTTGGCGCGGCCACGTGATCGAGTACGAGTACGCCGGGATGCGCGTATTATGTCGAAACATGTCGGAAGGATAGATGATGACCTAGATATAAAGACGAGATGGAGGAGGAGGAAAAATGTCAGTAGATTGAGATATATGAGAGAAAGAAATCGGTTGTGGCTGTTAATGCCCGAAGAGGATCTCCTATGCAACTCCTCATGAGGTAAATGCGACGAGGATGCCAATAGGCACTTCCACAATGGCGCAGAGGTTTCCTTCCTGATTCCGTGTTCGCGTAGATAGCGAATGAAGCCTGCTTTGTCGAATTCGGTTCCCAGGTCGACTCAAAAGATACCGACTTTCTCACCGGTGAAGAAGGAGAGAAGTCCCGGTGCGTAGGTTGTGGAAATGGGTCGGTGATCCGAGTAGTGGTAGAGCGAACGATTGGGATTTATTATATGAATGGGTCCCGGGCCGTAGAGTAAGAAAACGACGGAAAATCAGAGTAAGAATGTCGAATAATGCCGTCAAGAGAAGATGAGGTCGTGAGGTGCGAATTTGGGGGTTTGGGTGGCTAGACTGCCCACTGGTGACTTTAGAAGACTAAGGACGGAGGGACACCGAATCCCTCCTGGGCGTGGAGCCCTACACTGGTCACTAAGATGGTGGTTTTCGGTAGAAAGGTGATCATGTGGCCTGATTTACAGTACAAACAAATAATGTAATGTAAAATAGGGGCATACTATTATAAAGTTGAAACCAACGTGCAGATGTATTTCCACACGTCGGCCAAACGACCCCTCCACAGTGCGGGGGATTTTGATGTCGACCCCGACATCCAGGAACTATAGAGGAGTATGGCCGTAAGTACGAACTAAAAGAATTGTAAAGACTATATGAACGAGATAAGCACTAGTTAACGAAGAGGGGTTTAAATGGAAGGTACAAAGGTTTTGTAACGTTCGCGTACGGGTTCCATGAGCTTTTGAAGAGTCGGTATATCGTCGTCCAGGTTTAAACGGTTGATCGCATCAATGAGCCCGGCAAGTTCACGACGCCACGATGGGGACAAGGTAAGGCAGTCGAGTAGCAGGAGGATGAACGCGTTATCGGGATATCGAGTAGACTTGGAGGGCGTTTCGGGTCGTGGAAGTGTTTCGCGAATGGGAGTAAGAATACGGAATGGTGGGGAAGATGGACGTTCCTCGCACGGAAATTGCGGGGGATTCGAATTCGACGCGGGGACGGCATTGGGAACGCTACGAGGCATAGGTACAGGCGAAGCGTGTGGGGCGCGATGAACGTGCGCGGGATTCGACTGAAAGGTCCCGGGCGACTTCGAAACACTGCGAGACAAAGCACGAACGGTGCGAGGAAGAAGACGCCGAGGCGACAGCAGATGCGCTGCAACGCCGCCAGGGTGACGTGTCATCGGAAGGGGCGAGCCGTCGAACGAAACGAGGCGGAAATTGGCATCGAATGTGGCCAGGTGCTTGGAAATAAGCTCGAAAGTCCGTGGGCAACAGCGAGGGTTGAGACGATGCTTGCCCGTCCCGCCACACACGAAACAGCGCCGCGAGCGCTTCCGGCGAGGAGGCGACGAAGGGGGAAACGTAGGAGGAGCCGTGGAATGCGAAGTGGGAGACATAGACGATGACGTGAATGAGCCGTTTGCCTGCGTGGGGCACGTAGCGACGTGGGGATGCGAAATGTCCGTGGGAACGATGTGACGCGCAAGGGGCGGATGTGTGGACGAAATATGTGCTGTGGAATGCGAAATGGAAGGCGTAGACGACGACGCGAACGAGCCGTTCGCTCGCTCGGAGCGTGAAGCGTGGTGGGGATGCACAACATGCGAAACGACGTGGAAATTCGAAGGGGCGTCCGTGGAAAGCGAAGGAAGCGGCGTAGATGACGAGGGAGACGTGCCGTTCGTCCGTTCGGGGCGCGATGCGATGTGGGGACACGAAACGTCCGAGGTAGCGGCGTGACACGTGGCGAGTGGCGTAAAAGCGATAGGACCCGCAACGTGCGGCGTAGGAGCGACAGGACGCGCAACGTGCGGCGTAGATAAAATATGAGGTGTGGAAGGTGAAATGGGACGTGTAGGCGACGGCGCTAGCGGCGTGTGCGATCGTACGAAGCGCGGTGCGATGCGCGGATGTGGCTCGTGTGCAGCGTCGTGGAACCGCAAAGAGGTATCCGTGGAATGCGAAGGAAGGCGTGTAGATGACGAGGCAGACGTGCCGTTCGCCTGCCCTGGTCGTAATACGCCGTGGGGAAGCGAAATGTCCATGGGAGCGGTGTGGTGCGTAACGAGTGGCGTATGAGCGACAGGATGCGCGGCGAGCGGCGTAGAGACCGTCATAACGAAGGGTCGGAGTGAACGAAGGTAAAAACGACGACGGACCACTCGGAATACCCAAGAAAAACCCTATAAGAGCCTTTCCCCCTGCGGTGGTCACCACTGAAGAAGGAGAGTAGTCCCGGTGCGTAGGTTGTGGAAATGGGTCGGTGATCCGAGTAGTGGTAGAGCGAACGATTGGGATTTATTATATGAATGGGTCCCGGGCCGTAGAGTAAGAAAACGACGGAAAATCAGAGTAAGAATGTCGAATAATGCCGTCAAGAGAAGATGAGGTCGTGAGGTGCGAATTTGGGGGTTTGGGTGGCTAGACTGCCCACTGGTGACTTTAGAAGACTAAGGACGGAGGGACACCGAATCCCTCCTGGGCGTGGAGCCCTACACTGGTCACTAAGATGGTGGTTTTCGGTAGAAAGGTGATCATGTGGCCTGATTTACAGTACAAACAAATAATGTAATGTAAAATAGGGGCATACTATTATAAAGTTGAAACCAACGTGCAGATGTATTTCCACACGTCGGCCAAACGACCCCTCCACACCGGACTCAGCCTCAACAATGGCAATCCACTCTTTGAGTTGTTGTGCGGCGTCGGATTTCTTTCGGAGGAGTATCGTCCATTGCTCATGAGAGTAATCATCGATTAACTGGAGAGTGTACAAGTATCCACCCCTCGCCGCTACTGCCTGCGGCCCCGCAAGATCCGCGAAGACCTTCTGCAACTTTCGGGTCGAACACGGCCCTTTACGCCTTTTGTGGACAGGCTTCTTTTTCTGTTTCCCGAGAACGCAGTCAGCACGTTTGGCGGGGATGTGAGACAGGTCGGCGTCCATACCGGTTACGGCATTCCCGCGAGCCATGTCGAGGACAGTCTCGACGTTGACATGACCGAGGCAATGATGCCAGGTCTTGAGGGTGGAGCGTGCCTTGACAGCGACATTGGCCACCGCACGTACAGATTGGTAGATGGCAGTGCAGGACGAAAGGATGGTGGGGTCGGAGACGGATGTGAAGAGGATGTTCTCGGCGGTGAGGGTGTAAAGCCCAGTTCCAGCACCGGTACCGGTGGCGACAATTTTTCCGGATGTACGCTTGATGAGACAGGAGCGACTGCTGAATGTAGTGTCATGTCTGTCGTCACAGAGCTTGCCCACGGAGATGAGCTTAACGGAGGCCTCAGGGCAATAGAGGACGTCCTTTAAGATAAAGTGACGTCCTTTGCGAATGCGAATTCTAACCTCGCCAATGCCAATTGCCTTGATCGACGATCCGCCGACACTGGACACGGTACGCATGCATGGCATGATTTTGGTGAAGTATTTGAGGATGGGACATATTGAGCTGGTGGCACCCGTGTCGAGGTAAAGTATGAGTGCCGCAAGGACGTCCGGCTTATTGCTCGCGAGGTGGACGATGTCGGGGGAGACAGCGGACCAGTCAAAAGAGGTGGTCTCTCTGCGAGGCGAATTTGCATCGGCAAAGAAGGATCTATATCCTGCCGAGTCGCTCGCAAACGCGGCCTGATCCTCGGACTCTTCAGAGCTGTCGACAGCAACCTTGGCTTTATCCTTCCAAGGTCCACGTCCCCCTCCTTGCTTCCCCTTGCCCTTTGATGCTTTTGGCGCTTTCGCCCGTCCACCGGGTCCATAGCAGTGATCCCAATCATGGGACTGCTTTACGCGACCTTTGCACTGCGGGTTCGCGCACGGCCCTTGCCCGTTCGGGTACGATTTGGACGGGGTTTCGGCCTCTATCCGCTTGGAGAAGGCAGCAAAGGAGGCTTCGTTCGCAGCATTCTCTGCATTTTCACCATCAATACGCAGTTGCTCGTGCTTGATTCTGGCGGCGACAGCAGTGGACGACAGCGACCCGGCACTGAGGAGAGTGTCAAGGGATGAACGGGCATCCTTGAATTCGGAGCCAGCCATGGCATTGAGGTAGATGATGCAGCGCCATTTGTCCTCGGTAGGCGGCCTGATAGCAAAGAAGGAGTCGATTAGTGTGTCGAGCTTCTCTGTGGTGTCTGCAAGGGTGACGTCGCATGAGTACCGAAGTGCGAGGGCCTGCTGGAGGATGGTGAGCTGCGACAGCGCTCCTGAAGGCTGGTGGGCAGCTTTTAGTGCATCCCAGGCCGTCTTGGCAATGACTTCGTCCTTGATAAGGCGAGTATCCTTCACTCCGATGCGTAAACGGATGCACGAGAGAGCCATTAGGTTCTCGTCGAGCCAGTCCTCGTACTTCGGGTTGTCGATTTTGACAGGCAGCGTAGAGGAGTCATTGATCTCCTTGGGCGGGGTGATAATGCCACGCCCACTGATGTAGCCCCACAAGCCGGCCAGAACGAGTGCCGACTTGGCTTGGGATTCCCATGTTGGCCACGTATCTGGAGCGCCGTTCTTTTCGTACTCAAGTTTGTCAAAAGATTGGAACTTTGCGCCCGACATAATGACGGGCTGGTTGACTGGTTGCGCGTGGATAAGCGCTGCTCGGGGCCCTATAACCTATGAACCGGGGAGATCTGTACAACGACTGTGAGTACAGGCTCTCACGCAGTTCGTAGCAAGAACCAGTGAGTATATTATCTACCTGTACAACGACTGTGAGTACAGGCTGGTAGTATTATAAGTAATGTGTAGAGTAACGTAAATAAATGAGACATACCTCTCACGCAGTTCGTAGCAAGAACTAGTGAGAGGAAAATACGTAACCGGAAAATGATTCAGCTTGCGCGGCCCCGTGAGGCCGCGTTGTCGACTTGACGCGTAGCTCGATGTTCAGATGTTAACAGGTAGACTTATGAATGTCTCTCTTGTGCAATTGAACATTGATTTTAGTATAGGCAACCACAGTGTCACACTTTCTTATTTTTCCAGTCCTTGCACACCAAAAGGCCCCGGGATAGATTCAGGGTTTGCACCACTTTTCCCAAATGAAACAACATTCCCCAAATGGAGTATCACTATTGTGAATGAAATTCAGTGTATGTCGTCTTCGAGTTCTTGGAACAACCTCATACTCAAGGTCCTATGGCAGCTTTATATTTCTTCTGTGAACAGGATATTTTTTATCTTCTGCCCTATGGTCTAAATCTACAGTGATATCTACATCTATAGTACCGTGATCTCCAGTGTTAGAAGTGAGTTGAGGGGCCATCGCACCGCATCACGGCCCAGTTTGGCGGCTCATCAAGACTCAAAAAAAGAGTGAAATAGAAAGATAGAGAGAGAAATGAGGGAGAGCCACTGAATCATGCCATCGCACGAGCAAGATCTGCAGGGCAGATGGGAGAAGCTGCCAAAACAATAAATCACTGGGATGATATTAATACTCTTAGTTGGTACCAATGCACAGCCCAATTGGGACACCAGAGCAGGTAGCAGAGGGCGGCAGGGAATCCCTGGGTGTAGGGGCAGTAGTAGACAGGCATGGTCTACCACAGGTCAACAGATGTAGACCAGCCATAGGCCCAGGTAGACCAAAAATAGTCTATGTGGGATAGACAGACTCTGTTTACATAGTCGACTGACATCAGCTCATGTAAACAGGGTTCGTCTACAGGACCTTGGAATGCAGTGTGAGGTCCAAATCCATCTGTATTGAAGTTGCATAGGAATCCACTGCAACAAATGTGATCCCCAATGTAAGCTCCAAAATCCTCTCTGTGGTGAAGATTAAATTTCACATAGGGATCCATCAATCCAACTGTTTCGAATTCGAACCCATTACCTACAGTAAGCTCACAACATTGTGTGTGTGTGCATCAAGTACTTAACACTTCTCACAGCAATCAAGTAGCAACAGTGCTGGTGATACAGCCAATACGGTACCCAGAAAGTGTGTGCCTGTGGCCACAATGGTTGGTTCCACTGTGGGATACATCCTAGTTCTGCTCTTGTGTGTTGCTGTCCTTTTCATCTGGCAGCAGTGTTCGACCCGGCAGAGCCCCGCACTCTTGGGCCTTGTGCAGAAAGTGGTTTCCTTAGGGGTAGGGGATGCAATGAGGCTTAACCCAACAAGCAAACCGATCTGCTGATCCTCTACAAGAAAAAACAACCCAAGAGGGGTCCCTCCTCCTCGGAAATCTCAGGGTCGACTTCAAATTTGCCGACAGCTGCTGAGATTGCATTGGCAAATATGGCAGAGGAGGTGCGGATGCTCTGGGGACAGTTTCAGCAGTTAGAATTTGAACGACAATTGTCACGGTCTGGGGGCACAACAGAGGAATAACCACCACAATATGAAACAAATTGACCTGCATCTAACAAAACTACTACTGCTACAGTCTATAAGAGCTACTTGTTTGAATTAATCTTATCTACACCTACCAGACATCTGATCCATATGAATGGCATCTGCGCCAAGTTTAAAAGAAATATGTGTAATATGCAGGAGGAGTGCTCTTCTTACTATCTGCCACCAAACATCCTCTAAAAATACTGCAGTACATACATGATTATCAACAAAGAAATAAATCAAGTGTCCATTCATTAACAAGTGATGGGAACCATCAAAAGAAACATAATCCTTTGTGATACCTGCAACTGATCATTGTGGTACATACTGCATGGCAAGTTGTCCACCTGCTGCGACATTGTCACTCTTTCCTGCTGCAATTGCTGCGCCTGAGTGCACATTGCGCTGATTTCATCCGCCATGTTGACCAGCGCAAGCTCTGCAGCCTTTGGCATCGCAGAAGAGACTGATGGATATTGTCATGAATCGCCTGGGTTCTATTTTTCATGCGACATGTTTGTATGGATACAGACACATCTTAGCGGCACAGGACTCTCATGACGCCACCATGTGACCTTCTCACCGTTGAAACCCGACCATGGATTCTAAAGCTGCAGACTCGGGGTAGTCTGTGCCACAGGATACAGAAGATGTTAGGGACTAGGAACCTGTACAGACAGATCCTAGCCTCCTGATGCATCACAGCTGATGCAGAAGCGTACACAAAGTGCATGACTGGTTGCAAACCCAATCGGGGTTTGAGCCACTGGAGATGATGACATTAAGGACTAGGAAACCCGAACATCATGTCTCCTAGGTCCTCCAACACCATGGAAACAGACACAGAGGAGTCCAGGAGGATCAGCATTAATGCTCCTTAATGCTGCAGTACAGGAACTGATCACGACTGACTGCAATCACTTTTAATTTATTCAAAGCCTATATAATCTCAGTAGAATCTCCATGTACAGTAGATTCTACCTTGTCTAATCTCAGGCTTCTACCTTGGCTTGACATAGGCATTGTCTCCACCCTGTCCCACTTCCTATACATTGTATTGCAAGTTGCATCCATACCCCGGGTTTTATACCTGACTAGATATCACACTCTCTTCAACTCATTCTGGGTTCTGCCTCACATCCCAACCTATAACATACGGTCTCCTAGGGAGGACACCATACAGTTGGTTCTACTGCTCAGGGAACACACAAGCTGTTAGTGTCTATCAGGTTTATCCTGGTTGGGGTTCTCGCTGCGTTACTCACTGTTTAGCCGACCCGGAGGCTGTTGCCGAGAGATATGGGTCTAGCCAGCCTGTGACATCACGAGGTCACCTCATAATCTGGAAGTGCCGTAACGGGTCTGTAGTGTAATAGTAACACGCCGGAAATGCTGAGTTCAAATCCAGCCTGATCTAAAGGTCTTGGGTTCAAACCCCCTCTTGTGTATCTTTTGCAGTCTTACCGCCTTTGCCAAAGTGTCGCACAAAAGGTCATACAGAACAGGTTGTCGGTAGTACCCTGGGTAATCCCTGAACCTGCCACCTTGAAGCAGATCGGCTAGATTCGGCACATGATCCTTAACAGAGACTGCCTGCCTACTGCTTGCACCACTCGGGGGTGCGCTCAGCAGTGCACTTGAGGGTGATGCCAGTGAATTTTCAGATGACTGTGATATGATTTCAGTGGGCAGCTGCGGCGTGTCTCATTTACCATACAGAATGAGCAGCCACGCCTTGAGCTCTTCCTCCGACAGGTCAATGAAAGTGGATTCGGTTTTGCATGGCCCAAGTGTTCGTTTGGTTGACGTTGCTGACATCGTCCAAGAACAAAAAGGGCAGCGGCGTCGAGAGAGGATGATGCAGCTGAGGATGGCGCTGACAATCAAAGTGCCAGGGACATGT
Organism: Mycena albidolilacea; assembly: GCA_029282495.1. Taxonomy (NCBI): domain Eukaryota; kingdom Fungi; phylum Basidiomycota; class Agaricomycetes; order Agaricales; family Mycenaceae; genus Mycena; species Mycena albidolilacea. The sequence goes on along the minus strand of JARIHO010000101.1, from coordinate 281,320 downwards.
GTGAATGTGATGGCCGGTTGGGTAGATTCTGTGCTATGCATGGGCGGGTTCAGGCTAAAGTCAACAATTCATCTCACTATGTATTTCAGCATAGCCACTCCATATGGTCACAGCAAGCACATTGGTGGAAATTGTGCCTGAAGGGAGATCACGTAGGTGGTAGGAGCCTAATAGCGAACCAAAGCATTCAGTATTTGAAACACCGTAACAAGAGTGCGTGGCATCTAGTGCTATTTTGCGATTTCCTAAGACCAGTATTTATACAACGGGAAAGCACTAGCACTTCTGAAGTGTTATCACACTCAGGACTCTAGCTAGGTGATATAAAGGAGAACTGGAGTGAGCCCAAGCTGCCGGTTGTAGCACCAGATACGACTAGTGTGATGCGCTAGCATGGTCTGGAGGCACAAATCACAGGGAAATAACCATAAGCCTAAACAGTCAAGGTGCTAGCACCTAGGAAGCGAGACACAGGAGGGTGATACAGCGAAGGCACTAGCAGACGGTGCGAGCAACAAGTCTGGAATCTGAAGGGTAGTAAACTATGCGCTAGCAGCCTTCTAACAAGGGTGTTAGTATGCGGTAGCCAGCTAATGATCAACCCGAGACCTGAAACACAGATGCGAGCACGTAACCGTCATGATGCAGTTGCGAGTCACAAACAGAGACAAGTAGACAGCAGAAGAATAGCTAGCAGGCTATTGGTGCGGATGTGCAGGTCACCACAAATGCAGTAACGGATAAACGGACTGCTAGCTGGTGCTCTGACCTGTGCTAGATGACTCCAGGCAGCGGATTCAACTCTGTTTCATCGGGATAGAGGTTCCGGCAGCTGATGGCAGGCTGAGGGATCACTCGCAATGCCCATGGATGGGCGCTAGTGAATCAGTGTGGCTGTTCTGCTTGGCATAGACCCATCATAAAACCAAATGGCAGTCGTTTCATTGGCTGCTGTATCAATCACATCATTTTCACTCATTTCTATTATTCATTCTGTATATCACATGTATCATGGACCTCAGTAGTATAAAGGGAGCACAGAGCAGGCTAGAACCTCAGATTATTACACCCTGACTTTGTAAAAAGTTGGTGCAGGTGGTCTCAGGTTGCTAGTGGAGATTGTAACACACTTCACAAGTAGTAGCTTTATTGGAATCAATACTGTTGACTCTGGACACATCGAGATCTTAAGTTGAGATTCTAGTTGTTGACTCGAGGAGTCTTCACGCATAAAACCAAGGGTGTTCTCTTTGAGAACCAGTTAGCAGTTGCACTAGCAGCTTTGCCTTCACCCTGATATTGACGGAAGTGCTGTCGTAGTGTGTTGGATTGCCTGCTAGGTAGTTATGTGTTGACTCGAGCCCACTAAGAAGAAGATGGACTAGGTGCCCCCACCTCTAGACCAACTGTAACTTGTCAGTTACTTCGCCTTCACCCCGATATTGACAGAAGTGCTGTCGTAGTGTGTTGGGTCGCTAGCTGGACGCTTATAGTGTCTATTGCCAATACAAAGTGGAAACATTCCTGTTCTTGGTTAAGGAATAGGTCAGCAGCTTAAGGACTGCCTTGTCGCTTGAGGATTGAAGTCCACTTGTTGTTAGCCTCAGTAGTCTTTGGGTACCCCATTGCGAGGATTTTCATAAACCTACATACTCTGCCCTGGTGCCCTCGATCTAGCAATCCAGCCACCTTGTATCCAACCCATAAACCCCTGCCCATCCCAGGTGCTAGCGGTATTATTGTTGGCAGCTGCATAGTGCTAGCATATTGTTGAACAGCTTTGTTGAAGTTTAGCAGTCGAATTGTGTTTGTTCCAAACCTGTTGGTCGCATACTATGGCCTGGACCCGAACTCACAAAGAGAAGCACTTACATCTTTGGAGGAATAGATTGTTGTAGTGGTGGTTGTGTGGTTGTTTAGTGCAATCCCAAATCTAAGCTATTTCTAGTTGTATATCAAGTGCACCGTTTCAACGGTTAGGAATGCCCAGAGAAATCTGTGTCTCATGATAAACGGCTCACGGGGGAGGACCACGACTGTTGTAAGTGCACCTCCGATGGTGCTAAAATCTGTCAAAAACAAAGTGGTGCCTACGCCAGTACTGACATCCTAAGTGCTGATGTGAGACCTGTGATATTATTGCATTTTTGGGTCAAGCATTGGACTCACCACACTGAAGGGCAGGACTTTGGTGGCTGTCACCTCAACGTGAGAACTGAGGTTGATGGATCCTGTGAAGATTGGGTATTCAATATTTACACCCAACACTCTAAGGACCAATTTGTCTCATTGTGCCAATGACAGTGGGGGCGAAAGTCCCATCAAACGTGGCGAGTAGGGTTGTGGGATGCTATATATACAACAAACACCGTCAAGTTTCAACAACACTGTGGGCTAGCGGGGTGCACCAACACACCGGAGGGAAGACTGTTGTGAAGGGTACACAGAACGTATAAACCTCTTTTACAAAACTGGTGAAAGCACTTGAATCTTCTCCAGCATCCTGCTACAGCCAGAATTCATGCAGCACAAATGGTGCAGCCCAACTGAGTGGATTACACTCATCCTGGGGGTTCAAGAAGAGAAAAAACCCAAGGCAATGGAATGAAGAAAGGAGTGACAAGTTTCATGGGAATGGCACTCACCAGTCCCATTCTATGCTTGTGTCAGTGGGACTAATTCAGATGAGTGGGACCGGACACTCAAGAGCAGTGGGATTGATCGTAAATGCATCAATAGTGGGATTGATGCGCAATCAATATCTGTTCTGCCGCACTGATCATCTTGGCCCGACGATTTAGACAGCGAGGACTGAGGTAAGAATGAGGCTTTCATTTGAGACATTCAGGTAAAGAATCAATATATCAGCAAATGGTTCAGCAAACTGGCCGGCTTGTGGCATGTCGGCTATTTTCTCGGGCACAGTGCTGTATTTTCAATCCAACTGGGTCTGGGTTGCAGCATGCCCTGGGCCTTGAGACTTTCAAAGGCCCCAAGGTGAACTTTCATGCTATATCTTGAGCTTGTCCCTGGTTGGAGATTGGCCTGTTACAATTACAACACGCCCGAGCGTCCACAAGTCAGTATGATGACCAGGGATTGGGTAGTGCAAGGTATTAGCCTGTTTGCGCTGCAGCCATTTGAGCCATCTGATGGCTGTTTGGCGTTGCACAAACTGATGGCTAATGGCTGATGAGTGGCTAATGAAATAAGTCGGTGTAAGCTCTTTTCTGCTAGAAATAGTCTCAATGAGTGCGTTATCACACATAGACCTCAAAGAATGCCCCTGAACTCCATGAAACCTCGAAATTCAACCACATGAATTATTTTGGGCCTAAAATTTGACTGTTATATATGTAGGTGGGGCTAGTCACTCATACATGAGCTGTATGACTCGGAGGTAGCTCAATGGCACCAAAAATAAGGGCAAGTGTCCAAGCCATTCAAGCCATTAGCCATCAATTTGTGCAATGCCAAACAGCCATCAGATGGCTCGAATGGCTGCAGCACAAACTCTCTATTAACCGTATCGTCAATGAAGTTGAATAAAACACTAGGAGAGGTACAGAATATCTACAACTATGCTATGACTATATACTGTTTGTTGTATCTAATCATTGTACCTATCGTCAAGTTCAACCATGAGCTATACCTTCCTAATAATTACTTGTGAGACTATACTATGATCCGAGCATAAGGCTTCGTTGTGGTAAATGTTCGTAAGTATGCTGTACAGATATATATATATAGAGTGTTTGTGTGTTGCTTCCTGCTGTGGAGCATGTGTTCTTACCAAGAACATGCCATAGTCCACAAGGCTATTAGTAAGTACTGTATGTATATGACGTGTTTGTATGTAAATATAAATGTTCATGTGTATGACATGTGTTTGACTTGATCGTACCAATTGATCGTTTATATATTAATATCCTGACCCTAACTCAAGGTTGTCGGTTGTCGGGAGGCAGGCATGATGGCATTGTCACATCAGGGCACGTTCATGTGTGGTCATGTAGAAATGGAAAAAAGCGCTCGAATCGTGACATTGCCCGTGTCTGTCGAGGATTGACTATGAAAGTTGGTATATTGCACAATTCAGGCTCACAAATATTTCATCTTTTTTTGCTTCTCCTGCTCTCTGGCAGCCAAAATTTGTCTTTAACACCGTCTTGTAACTCATCTAACACAGGAATATTATGATGTCTTCATCTGTCTCTCTCATATTTCACTCTTGGGTATTCCATTACATTTATTGACTTCCTTCTCAAGTGCAAGGTTTTTGCTATGTTTGACCCTGCTACCTGGTATCCTGCAGGGAAAAACCATTCATCTGTTCCTAACATGTGTTCAATTTGGATGAACATCACCATCTCTGTGTCTGGCACCAAGTGTCACATTCAATGCAACTGGACTGATCAAAAGCTTAATTAAGTACTGGAATCAACAGTTACACCCAACCTAAACCTTCTGAGTGAACCTGTCTAGGATCCATAACTAATCTTGGGAGTCAATCTTTCCATTAGCCTCAACTTCGCCCGACACAGAATATCTAATTTAATTTACCTTCCACGGTAGAGAGTAACACCAATAGCGAATATCGCAAATATTTATATTCGCGAATGGCTGTGGCTGTGCTATTCACGCGGATGCGAATATCAGTTTTCAGGAAAGTTGATATTCGCGAATATTTGCAGCTGTAATACCAGCCAAAGTTTCAATCAAGCATGGTAAATTTGGGTCTGTTTAATACATCTCCTCTCTGGAGCCAGAACATACTTCATTTACACCAACTAGATCTGTAATTCATATGCAACAAGGGTATGCCGGTGTCTAAACCGGCGACTAAGGGCTGGTTAGTTAGTCCGGCCATCAGGCCGGGAAAAAAAAATTGACCCCACCTTCTTAGGGGTAGAAATCACTTCTAAGCATACCTTTGTTGAGTTCTGAGAGTTTACGGGCCTCTACACTCTATGCCTCGAACACATGGTCACTCCCGCCACTTTCACCTGTCAATTGTGCCAGGCTTCAAGTTCGTCCGCAAGTTCGTTGCACCCTGCAAAGCGTACTCGGAAGTAAGCGGAAAAAATGATTCTGGTTTAGAAGTAGTCATTATGAGGAGACACCAATCAAAACTGCCCCGCAAAGTTGCAAGAAAGTGACCAATGTCTTCCAAACATTAAATGACGCCCCCGCTGTCCACCGGCAACTAAAACACGTGATAAGTTACTATATGGGGTATTACGTTAGTTAGTTAGTCCACCCATCGAGCTGCGAAAAAAAACATCGGCCCTAGTGCAGTTTTTTAATTGCCGGCATACCCTTGATATGCAAACCAACCACTTTAGAGACATCTTTACTTTGACAACTGCTTGACAGGTTGAATACGGCAAGTGTGATGGTCAATCAAATGGTTGAATATGCAAGACAAGGGCTTGTATGAGTCTTTGACAATGTTTAAACTCACAAGATAGCATAAAAGTGCTCAGCAACTCATTGGTGGCTGCTAAACCCTTGAATTCTCAATGTATTTGCTGAGTATTCATATTCATGAATATTCGCGAATATTGCTGACTAAGCAACGAATATTTGCCATCAATATTCGTACAAAACCCCATTCATCCTCTTGCACTCTTCAGTGCCAGGCCGGAGACCAAGTCAATTATGCTTCCACTTTTTTGGCCTCAGGTACTCCAACTCAATTCAATTTTCAGATCGGGCATCTCGGAGATGTTCGTTCAACCCTCTATGCAGGCTTTGGCAATCTTGATCAGTAGATCTTTGGCCTTCCGTTCTCGTCCCTGGCAGCAAGCAACATCCGTCCGGGTCGGAAACCCGAAGCCTTGTGTTCGTCGACGTAGACGGATAAATTTCAAGTGATACACTTTGTCAACAGATTATTGCCCACACGAAGTGTGTCGCCTCCGAACTTTGTGCTTGGTGCGTGAAATACGTGCCGTCTCGGAGAACGACGCGCCATGGAACATCCTTTCGGCACCCGCACTCGACTCATCAACCGGAATTGTTACGATCAAGGGTGGCAAGCTCTAGTTGAGTCCCACTGATCGGTATGAAAAAGTGCGACTCGGCAGCGATTGGTGGGATTGGACGAGTCCCACTCCCACGAATCTTGTGTATACTCGAGGTGGATGCGACGCACTGAAAATTTTGAAGATTAACGTAATGCTGAGAACCAATGTTGACCGAGGAGAACGCATTCTTGGCCAATGGCCGGCACTCTTGGCACGAGGTGGGCGTTGTTCATGGCATGACGGAAGCGTCCGTGAGTCACGAATCATATTGGACTTCGAAGATGCGCTGGGGGTCTGGTGAATCGAAGCGTTACCAGTTTTAAAAATTGAACATGTCACGTGTTAGGCCGTTGTTTCCCACTCCAGCTCAACTCCAGCTTCGAATATTCTTCCTCAGCACGCTTTGGTCACCTGGGTGCGGTTGAGGTCACCTCTTCATCATCCATTGCACCGAAGGTAGACCCATGGCCTCCGATGTGTCCATTTCTGACAGGTTTCGTCGGGAGTTGCATCGTGATTCGTGATATCCATCTAGGAATTCCGATTCGTACGTTACTTCGGTAGTGTTGCCGTCGACTCGGAGTCGAGTTGGACTCGAGTTTTGAATTGACTCGACGGATCGAGTGACATCACTCGACTCGACTCGACGCCTCGGGTTCAGGAGTTTCCCTTGTACTTGTGGAAAAACCTTCCAAAAGGAGTCAACACGACACAACTCGAGGGATCGAGTCGTCATCGAGCTAGGGACTCCAACTCGACCTACTCGACTCGACCGCAACACTGGTAAATAAGCGTCTCCACAATCTCGACCGCAAAACCAATACACCGACAGCGCACACACAAAAGATATATACAAGAAACATGGGCGGGGACCACAAATGCCCGGTGTGCCAGGCGACGTTTACGCGCCCCCAGCATGTCGCGAGACATATCCGTTCTCGTGAGTTGTCGCTTTCATCCGTTCTGTTCTTCCCCGCATTTTCATACGCCCCCCACTCTCCGAAATTCGGGTCTCCGGGACCGAGAGGCTCCATACATCCATTGATATGCGCATTATAATGTTCCTACTACCCCACATTCCTTTAGGAGATGATCTCCGCTGCAGACTCCACGCTCGAGTTATGCCGCCGAGCCCGCATTATAATGTTCCTGCCCCACATTCCTTTGGGAGATGATCTGCGCTGCAGGCTCCACGCTCGTGTTATGCCACCGAGGCTGTGGCACCATTGCCAACTAGTCTACACCGTCGGAGCTGGGGTGCCACTACAGTACCTGTAATCCCTTCCCACTACCCATCCCTCCTCCCCCATTCTCCCTCCCATCTTCCTACTCCATTGCTAACGCTTCGCCACAGATACCGGCGACCGACCCTACAAATGCCAGCACTGTGGCGACCAGTTCGCGCGCTCCGATCTCCTCTTGCGCCACGTTAACAAATGCCACGCCGCTGAAAAGGCGCTCGCGCCCTCCTCTGCCGGGTCGCCGGGCCGCCGGAAGGGCACGACGGCCCCGACGAGAGCGACGACGAGCAAGCAGGCGTGCGACCAGTGCGTGCAGAGCAGTTTTCCGTGCGATGGGAGTAATCCGTGTGGTGAGTTTTTCGCCTCCATTTATTTCCCTACTTTTTTCTTGTGGAGCATATGGAGGAGTCATGTTTTCTCCCGGTCGGCCAGCCGCCATTTTATTTAGGCGGGGAGTCGTTACCTGGACGGGTTTTGGATTTATGGCCCGCTTCTGGGGCGGATTCTTTGGACTTGGGACCCGCCATTGCCATCGGGCGGGGCCGCGGGTCGACTCGACTCTACTTGCTTCTCCCGCGTACATGTACGTGTGGGCTCGTGTGGGACGGCGAACCTTGAACACAAGCACGAGGTGGTGACGTAATACTTGTATTCGGCTCGGGTTCGGCTTGGAGCTGCCGTCTTTGAAAGAGTCTTTGCCAATTGCGAGCGATGACTGCGGGCATGTGGGATGCTCGCGCCTTTCGTTTATTTTCTTGTCCTTTTTACTCATCGTATTTCTATCACCCCAGGAAAATGCGTCGCCCGAGAAACGCGCTGCACCTTCGTCAACTTCCGCCGCCAGACAGCGCCCGTAGGACCGGGCCACCCTTCCTCCCTCTCCGCTTCCTCTTTGTCCTCGCTCTCCTCCCTCCCGCCCTCGCACCCCCCCGCCTCGTTCATGGCGCTCCCCCCACTCGCCCCTCTATCGCACCCGACGCTCTCGCTTGGGCAGGGGATGGGAGCAGGGATAGCGGGAGGAGGGGTAAGGGAGGATGGGCAGCCGACGTTCTTGAATGCGCAGCAGGCGGCGAGTGGGGCGGGGCTTCATGGTCAGCCTGTGTTTTCGGCGAATGAGCCGGTGGCCAGGTTCAGAGGTGCATTCTTTTCTCTTTCTCATCTCCTTCTTATCCATATTTCTCATTTCCTCGTACATTTGTCTACAATGCTAACGCCGTTCGTTTTTTCGTATGTAGTAGAGCGCTTCACGGACCGATTCGCGCATCATCCGGACGGGCACCCTGGGGGGTCGCGCTTCGCACACCACCCCGGCCGAGTAGGGTCGAACGCGGGGAGCCCGACAAGCGCGTTTGCGGATGGGAGTGGGTATGAGAGGAGGGATAGAGATGGTGCGTTTCTCCTACTTGCACCTTCTCACAGATCGTCTCACATTTAATTTTCTTCGCAGGTTTACCCTACAACTACCCTAACCCGCAAGCGTCCTCCGGCTACAACTACGCCGGCGAGTACGCGTACGACTATGCGGATTTAGAGCACAGCGGGACGAGCGGGGCGAGTGTGGGGGGGAGCTTGAATGGGAGTGTGAGCGGGGGGAGTAGCCCGGCGAGTAGTGCGGGGATTGGGGGGGTGAGTGGATTATTTTCTCAATTCCCGTATTTTTTCCGTCGACCTTCCCTTCCCTCTGTCCACTCATCTTTTTCTCGTCGCCCTCTTTCTCTTCTAATACCCCCGTCATGCCATACACCTTCTGTCCTTCCATGCCACGCCACGGCTCCTCTTCCCGCTACCTTCCTCGCTTCTTTCTCTTCCATTCCTATTGTCCAGTGTCAGCGCGGATCGTGCGTCGGCGAGCTGGCATCCTGTCGTCCCGTATCCTCACCTCATCGCTTTCCGAAATGCCACTGACTCCAATTTTCCTCTGCAGGACTACGGCGGCGCGCCCTACCTCCCCAACGTGTCCGCCTCGGTTGACCTACACGACATGCGGCACCACCCAGGCGACCTCCACCGCCCGCCCGAGTTCTCGAACGCCGTCGGGCTAATGAGCCTCGACGACCCGAACGTCCTCGCGGGCCTCGCGACCGACAGCGTCCCCTTCTCCACCGCCGCGCCCGAGTTCTCGAACGCCTTCGGGCTGATGAGCCTCGACGACCCGAACGTCCTCGCGGGCCTCGCGACCGACAGCGTCCCCTTCTTCTCCACTGCCGCGCCCCCCGCTGCCGGACCCACGGGACTCACACCGGGCGTCGACGGCACGCCGCCCCCTCACCCGGGCCCTATATCGCATTCGAGTAACGGCGGGGGGATGGGGCAGCAGACGCCTGAGAGTCGGGAGGCGGAGATGCGGGAGTTGAGGGAGTTTGGGGAGGCGTATATGCGGACACCGCTCACGGGCCCCGTAGGCGCGGACGCGCTGGGGCTGCAGACGTCCAGTGCGAGTGCGGCGGCGAGCGCGGGGATGTTGGGGGCTACGCCGACGAGGGAGAGTGTTGGCGGGAACGGAACCAGGCGTTCCAGGGTGGCGAGTCTGCCGAGTGTGAAGACGCCCGAGGGCGAGATGGGCGCGGCGCCGGTGTATCCGATGCATCGCGGGGCGCGGACGATGTATGGTGCGGACGATTTCGCGAGTTATGCGGCGGCGGTGCTGGCGCGGAAGGCGCCAGAGCTAGTGTTGACGAAGCCGGCGGGGAGGCCGACGACGGCTGCGGGGGTGTCGACGCAGGTGTCCCCGCAGCCGTCGATATTCGAGTTTGGGGCGGGGGGGAGGGAGAGGGGCGGGGCGGGTGCGTTGGACGGCGCCACTGTTGCCGATGCGGGGGCGGGGGCGGGGGCGGGGGCGGGCGGGCAGAGCAATTCCCTTGCTGCGGCATTTGACTTTGGGGAGGGGTACGCTGCTGCTCCTGGCGCCGCTTCGCAGGCTGCGGGGAACTCGCAGGCCACTGATAGCTCGTTCCCGGGCGCGCCGGATGGTGTGGCGTCTGCCAGCGCGAGTGCCAGTGCGAATGCGAATAAAAACAGCGACGGGTCGAGCGGGGAGGGCGGGGAGGCGTCGTTGTCCCCCGCTCTCAAGAGGCTGCTGGCTCGGGCGCTGCTGCCGCAGACGACGCGGAGCGCGGGGTTGGGGCTTGGTGGGGGGTTGGAGCCATTGACGCTTGCACCGCCTCCCCCTGCACATGCAGGAGGGGAGCAGCAGAGGCCGCCACCCAGCGTGCCGCCGAGTGTGAATGCGTACCCAGACCGTCCGATGAATGCGCTCAGGGCGCCACCGGTGGCGAATCCGCAGCGGAGGGCGAGGAGGCTGAGTGCCCCGGCTTTTGTGATGGATTAGAAGAGCTAGGTGGAGGAGGAACAGATGACGAAAAGCGATATGAAGAAAACGAGGAATAACGAAGAATGAAAACGCATAGCGCATCCGCATACGCACGTACCCGTTTGCCCATTACCCATACCATGGCCTACCAAATGAACTGGACTGCCGCCCCACCCGCGCGCGCCCTGTACTTTTGGTCTCAGATTGTACTAAGTACCGCCCTTACCTATTTATGTACCTACCGTCTTTCACATCAGTTGTCTACTGTACGTACTTGTAGGGAGGCGACGGTCACGGTCACGATGGGCCCCGTCGCGTCGCCGACGTCTGGGCGGGTCACGGTCACGACCAGTCCCGTCGCTAAAAAACCGGCGTGACAGCTGCAAAATAGGCCAAAAAATTCCAAAATTTTCTCCGTTGGTCACCAAAATTGGCGACGGTCACGGTCACCCCGACGCTCGTCGCGTCGCCGGCGTCAATTGGGCCCTGTCACGGGCGACGGCCCGTCGCCTCCCTACAAGGACGTACAGTATCCCCATCATGTCCCGCCTTTGTCGTATACTTACCCACTAGGCTCATAGTGAGGTTCGATCGTGCTTAACATTCCTCACCGAATACTGTTGATTGCCTGGTCGTAACGGAGCTGTAGGGATGAGTACGAGTACCTTGGTATTTTGCGGGGTGGCCTCTCGCTATCTCAGCCGAGCCTAGGCATCACAAAGAGGCTGACGGTCAGCGAGAAGACTGTTATGTCTGGCGGGCGTCCCTGAAGCCGACATGAAGCAGTCGGACAAGAGGTAAGTCGTGGACAAGGGAAGTGCGGGTCAGAAATAGAAGAATTGCGTCCGCTAAATCCATACAAGTAGTGGTCCTTGGATCAGCACTTTGATTTTTCGGCCCTAGCATTTGCAACAAGTGTCAAAAAAATACAAATTAAAAAAGCTATATACTTGAGCATATAATACATTATACTGGAGTAAAGTTGGAGGAATTGAGAGTGTGTAATGTACTGGTTGACTTTCCATAAGCTTAGAATATTCCTGAGGCATATTTGAGGGTGCCAGTGATGCCATCCATCTACAGGATATTCAAGTCGTCTGATGACAGCCTGAATTCCCATAAGAATGAGTATTTAAATCAAGTTGGTTCTCATCCTTGAAGGAGGGCCCGGACGAACTCCAGCAGGCAATGGGAGGCCACTTCATTTTTCTTGAGCGAAATAGGTCACTTGGGGGCTCGAGGCGAGGGTGGAGTGTCGCGTACCGCCGGCAAACAAGTTTATTCCGTCTAATAAATTCTGTAGGGGGGGTCGCTACCCCCCCTCTAGACTTTCTTAAATTTCGAACAAAGCTTGTCCCCTTTCGTGCCTCCGAAGTGATGGGGTCCCGACAGCTGCTTCGGCAAAGCTTGGAAATATTCCCCAGCATTTATCTAAGCTTATGGAAAGTCACCCACTAAAACGAAAAAAAATGCCGTCGAGGTCCAAGATCATTAAATGTCACATGTTGTGTTCCTTGGATCACTGACAGTGACGTCACGCATCATCGTCGTCGTCCTCCTGCTCCGTATCTTCATCGTCGACAACTGGCACCGCCGGTTTCTTGCCCAGTTTCGGCTTGGAAGGTACTGTAGCATTTTATTCAGTTCGTACATCACGCATCACAGGGCTTCAAAACTACGAAAATTTTCATACATGTCACGGGTCACTGGGGTCGAGTACGAAAACCGCCAGAATGTCACGAAATTGCTGAAAATCACCCAAAAAAATCGAAATTTCGGCTTACATTGTTGCGCGCGCGATGGTGTTCGCATGAGCTGCCATCGTTGACAGCGGAACCAATTCGGCAATCCCGCGGCTGCACCTTTCCTCCTTGCGCTTGACTCACCGTCTCTGGATTCTGGCCAAATTGCACACAACTCATTTAATATCACAAAATCTACATCCTGCTGCTTCTTGTCTGCCTTCTTGCCCATCTTCTTGCCTGCATTTTAGAAATTTCCTGGCGCTTTCCGACGAAAGTACGAAAATTTTGGGGATGTCACGGTCTCCCGAGGCCAAGTACGAAAACTGACTTTCGTACTTTTGGGTCACAGTCACAGGCCGGTACGAACTGAATAAAATGCTACAGTAAGTCTTTCTTCTTGGTGCCTTGTTTCACCAATTTCCCGCCATCTGCTGACGAGATTTCCACAGCTGCAATGTGTTCCCGCTTCATCTCCACCCACTTCCTCTCGACCTCCTCCTGTGCGGCTTTCTTCCGTTGCCGCGCAAGCTTGTTGGCCTCCTTTCCAGCAGCCTTCACCTTTCTGGTTTCCTCCACCTCCACCACGGCATGATGAAAGTCGTCTGATGACAGACAATGTGCTTTACCTTTGAACAGTTTTGCACAGTCAGTCAATGCCTTCTCCTCCTGCTGGTGAAGAGCTTCATTCGTCTTTCCGAGTCCTAGGTTCTGAAACACCATGGTGGCATTTGCCTCTTCAATAATGTGGTTCTGGACAGTAACGTGCTGGCGTGCGAGGGCAAGTTGTTCTGCAACTTGGCCAGCTCTGCCTCCAGCTGACCTCTTGTTTTATAGGGCCCACCACCTGCATCCGGAGTGCAGAGCAACCAATTTGGTGTCGCAATCAAGCTTGGGACCGCCTGGACAACCGGCTTAACAATATGGGTAGTGTCGTACAACTTGAGCTTTGGGCTGCTGAGGAGGAGCAAGCCAGAGGAGGTGCTATGTCATGAATCACCCAGGTTCTACTTTTTCACGTGAGGCAACCGTATGGATACAGACATGTCTTAGCGGCACGGGACTCTCATACACGCTGTGCAGTTCTATTGATAACCCATTGGTGCACGACAAAGAGCTTTGAGTATCGGTCATCACACCCAGTAATTCCACGAGTACACCAGTGCTGTTGGGGGACCTTTGGGTAATACGGTGTGGTTGGTCAGCATTCTGGCAGTTCAAAATGGGGTGAGCTCAGACGACGGAGACAATGGGACACCGTACCCTGCCATCATAAGTAGTGTGAGGCTGAAGTTACTTAGAAATTTTCATCGATAATATCAATTTGGTATGTCAAATTTCTCACCTAGGTTCTTGAACATGAACATCGAACCTCGTACGTCTGCATTGCACACTGCGTTGGGAGCGCGCTGTGGTGATGTGTTTGGTTCGAACTTGATCGAGCCGGGGCACGCGTCAGCAAACAGATCTGCACAAGATCTGCACCCCTTCCTCTCACGTCATGATCAACCAAAACTTGCACCCATATCACACTGGGACGTGTGGTGATGTTCCCGTGCTGTGCACTGCTATTCACGTTCGCTGGTCGCGTTTGATATCCTTCTTCAAGTCCGCAAGCTCAAATTGATCAGCAATGCCAGTCCGCTTTGCGAATCGGAGCAATGCACTCAACTGCTATCGGCTTTGCAAACACGCTACCGCAAAACACCGAAGTTCCGCGAAGCCGATTCGTGGTTCAGAAGACACTTGAAAGGCCTTGACAGCTTGACGCTCGGAAACGTTAATTTGCCCCTTTCTCCAATTACTAAATGCGAGGGCACTAAGCAATGCGAGGCAGGAGATATCTCTCTCTGTTTCCTTATGTCTGCTGCACCTCCCTTTCCTCCTTCCCGGAATCATCTTCGGTTTGCAGAACTCACTGAGGCGACTGATTTGTTCTTCCTGGAGACCTGGACATTCGAGTCTCAGTAAGAGCGGAATTTTTTCGTGCGATGCGATCATGAATCTCGTCTCCGAAGTGAAGAGCTTTCTGTCTTTTTCCTCTCCCAGTACTGAAATGCATCCTCAGTTATACCGGACGGAGAGTCCGAGAAAATGATCTGGGCGTCACTTTACTTTTCTTGACAGATGACTGGATCGATAAACAGGTGCGTGGTTCGATTGATGCATACGAGTTATGGACCAGTTCCGTTCACAACCACCCTTAGCCTCACGGTAAAGGAGTTGGTCTCAGTGGGCGTATCACCAGCATAGTCCGGGGTGCAACGGTATGCACGTTCAAGGTCGTATATCTGTGGAAGTTGACGGCTACCAGCAGTCCCCAACAGCCGGTTCTCCAGTCGAGGAAATGCTCAATCAGATCTTCCGTGCAATCGCCGGAAGCGCCGAAGCTGAACAGTTTCGGTAGCTTTCCCACCTGACTTGCGAATGCCTCAGGTAAGAACGACCTTGTTCCGACTGGAAGTAATAAATTCATGGGGCTTATGCCAGACTTCTAGAGACGTCAGAGTACCAAGCTATATTGCCCAGTATCTTGACTTCAGGTGCTACAACTCTGGCAACTATTTTGCCCTCGCTCTTGCCCGCTATGCGCTTAATACTTATCTCACGGACGATGAGCTCCACCACCTACACCTTTTGATATGCGAACGGTTGGCTTTAGGTAAGCGCGTTATCTTGCAGACGCTCGGCTGGCGCTGAAGGAGTGCTTGAGATGCAATTGTGGTGGAAAATGGTGTGTGGTTTATTATAATGTCGCTTTCAGGTGTGATTCTCGTTGCCTTGGATGTGGTTTCCTACGAAAAGGAAGCGGGGCAGAATACACCGGGCAACAACCTCATTGCAAGGTTGTTTCGACATGGCACCGATGGCCACACATTTACTTCTACCTCTGCCGTGAAGGGTTATCTGCGAGAGTGCATCGCCAATTCCGAGGCGCAGTTTCGCGACGGCATTTCCGTGGCGCTCGCAGATGGCATCCTCGGGACGTCAGACGCTGTAAGCAGATGGCTTCATACCCTCCTAAACATACTCAGTGGTAACGCTTGGTGGTCGCAGCACGTAAGAAGTCGCCAATCTCACCGACACAAAGCTTATCTCAACTCCCATTTCACTGAGCGATATAATATCCCGGGCAACCCTGTGCCTAGCAGGATTATAGAGAAGAGTGATACCATCCTTCCGGAACCTCGACGAAATCTTCGCCACCTGTTTCATTAAGTGCATGGTTCCTTCTAGTTCATTCTTCTGTTTTCCTATTTGATTTTCCTACTTAGCTCAGGCCAAACAGGTGCCGCCAGACTCCATATTGATATATTCCATGCCCAGACTATGCCTGCATAGATCCCGGCGCCTTTCTTCACCTTTCGCTGGTCTTTCATCTTACCTGACTTTCTCACATCAGACACGACACGGTGGCACCCATTTCAATATTCAATGCCAAAACTCATGGCCTAAAGAACGCAGGCGTGTCCCTTCTTATTCTTTCTCGCTATTTCTCCTTGTTTTGTTTGACTCTTCACCCATACTGATTTACTTTGTGCTGTGCCATGAATGTTGAAACCACGGCAGTTTAAACTCAGGTGGGCTCCCCAAATGTGCGTTGTGCTATGATTTTGTTCTTAGGTGAGTTTTATTCGCCGCTCATCATACCCGAAGTCGGGCAGACTTACTCAGCTCCTTCCAGACCCGACCAAGGCCTCGATTATCGAGCTCCACTTTCCTACGGTTTCCGTTAAAAACACCAATGTACGAGGGATTCAGAAGGACGAGTACTGTCTTCGGCGCGTGTTCATTCAGTGATCTGTGATTCACATTTCTACATACCGACTCGCAGTCGTCTCCCTCCCGATCTCCCTTCGTATCTCTCTGCCCACGCCGATTTCCACTTCATCATGTGGAAAAAGTGCCAGTGCCATTTGCGATTCCAGCGATTCCAGGTGCGACATCCTGCCACTTGTCCCCTTTTGTACTTCCGTTCAGTGCACATAAAAATCTGTTCATGACCGCATGAAACGCGCCTTTTTCTCTCTTTGGCAGGTCCATGCACAATTTCTGAGCCGGAATATCATCTCCTCAATCGCGCACTAACGCTCAAGTGTTCTGACGCACTTCGTAGGCAGATCTCCCCTGCCTCTCATTTACTAAACAGACGCCTTCTACTCATCCCGACGTGCGAAGCCCTACGTATCCAATTCAAAGGAGAGGGACGAGCATGGAGATGGTACAACGAAAGGAAAGTGAAGACTCTGACTTCATTTGGTGCGTGCACATCACACATCCCGTTACACTGCTGCTTACCTGTCCTTCCTATCTTCTTCAACTGCTGTCGCCACCTTACTACGTCCTCACCCCCGAGGTGCCGTCTCAACATTTTTCCTTTCCTTTCCTACATGCGGACGGTACGATGGCCCTTCTGATCTCAATTCTGGTGTGCTGAAGCATCTGTTCCAAATCATATTGCGCAGTTGAAAAAATACCGCATGCTGCTATACCTGCGAAAGCTCAAGAGTGGGCGCAAACTTCGATCGCAAAGGCTTTAAGAAGATAAAATTGCGGGGAAAGAACTAATTATTATGCAGGAAAGAGATCTGCACTGTTCTCTGTCAAGACGAATAAACTTGCTATAAACCGAATTGTCCGAATTCCTCCATGACCTCAAGCTGGCTGAGGAAGTCAGTTTGATTTCGCCTGAGGGTGTCCACAATGGGCCCAGCCTCCCCATCAAGAAGCCGCATCACGATTTTCGACTCCTCGGTATACTTGGGCCAGAAGTTTCCTGGATTGAGATCGTTGACAAAGGAGATGTAGAAGTCTTGCATTTGCATCACGAGTTTTTGAGCGGGTACCGGGTTAGATCCTATATCCAGGTAATAGAGGTCGGTGGAATGGAATACTGTTTTTTTTTTTGAAAAAAAAAAAATAAGCACCAGCGGGAAGCGAGGAGTTAGGTTGAAGCAAGAACTTGCCTCCGAGGAAGGCCGGGAAGCCTGGAAGTTGTTGCTGGAAGGAATATGCCCACACGTTCTGGTTCCGCTGCTTGGCCGATGCAACCTTTAGGAATTGGCGCTGAGGAGCCAGGAACCCAATATCGGTGAACCACTCAGCAGCACGATCGTAGAGGGTACTATTCGATACTCTCTCCGGCTGGGCGTAAAGACCGAGGAGTTGGGTGATAGTATCCTGAGACACATTCCCAATTGATTGTCCGGCGATGAAGCCGCTCAAGATGGAATTTTCCTCTTCGATGGCCGGCTGGGGGGAAAGATCCAGGAATGACGCGCCAATCAGACTTGAAGAGTCAATGAGTGATGTTGAAGAAAAATAAATTGAGGAACTCACAGGTTGCCTTCGTTAAGATTCGTGCCAGTGATGATAGGCAAATCCAGGAAGTCGCCGTCAAGGGCCTTCTTGGAGGGATATTCGTCGATAAATGAGCCCTGAGGGCCTTTGCAAACCATCGACCACGGCGGTCGACTGCCAACGGGAGGCTGATATGTGGACAACGCCAATGGCCAGAATGTCTACAAAGTTGAATTTAGAATTGCTACCCAAGTGCAAATTGTTCGCTCAACGTACATCGAACGGAAGATCTTGCAAACACCTGAAAGATGCTGTACCGGAACCACAGTCTGTAATATTACTCAAAATAGTGTAGCCACCGCCTGGGCGATCATGCCACTCGCACGGTACAGTCCCGGGTGCTTGCGAAGTACCGGAGCTGGATATTCCAGCGCGGAATGTCTTCCTGGAGTCAGGGAAGAAGTAATGCAGGTGAACACTACGTGCGCCTACGTATTAAAACAGGTGAACATTTGTGAAGAAGAGGATCATGAACAAACATACCGGCAGATTCACCCGAGATGGTGACACGCGAAGCGTCGCCTCCAAAATTCGCGGCATTGTCTTGAATCCATCTGAGGGCGCGACGTTGATCCTGGAGGCCAACATTCAAAGCTGAATTTGGAGTTTGCGCGCTCCCAATCTGCATAATATATCTAAGGGTTACCGTCTGAGGAGCTGAAGCTGGGTGCTTACGAATCCAAGAACTCCCAGACGATAGTTGAATGTTATGAAGATGATTGGCTTATGTGTCGTAATACTACGACGGACCAAACCGGTGCCGTCCCATTCGGAGCCAGACCCCTCGAAGAGCCCACCGCCCTGATAGAACGATAAGAAGGAAGCGAATGCCAATAGTAAACTGATACAGACATGAATGTAGACCTGAATGGGTAGTTTGTTCTTGATCGAGGTCGATGCAGGCCGCCAGATCTGCAATAGCGACACTAGATAAAGGAAAATTCCCAAGACTCGAATGATACTGACGTTGAGAAAAAGACAGTCCTCGCTTTGGTTCATCGCTTGGAGCGGGGGGCCAAGTGCCACGCCGCCGGTCTCGACGAGCGGAGGCTGCGGACAGTCCGCACCAAACGCAACAGCGGACTGCAAACCCTCGGGTTTCGTTGCGATGGGTGCAGCGGGCGTGAACCGCTTTGGCGGGGATGCATAGCGGATGCCCTTGAATACATCGACGTTGTTGTGCGCGTCGTGGACTCCAATATAGGAGCCAGAGGATGTGTTGACAATTGGCCCTCTGCTTCCCAGTGTAGCGGGAAGCAGAGAGAGGGTGAGGAGAAGGAACTTGAAAGAATCTTGAAGAAGCATCGGAGAATGGTGGAAATGGTTGACCTTGTCTCATATTTATATCCGTTCTTGAAATTAGTCATTCTCCTCCTTTGACCGTTGGCCGTCATGTGATCTGGCTTTGCAATCCAGGCTTGTATTTCACTGGGGACGGAAGGAAGGAAGATTACATGGACACTGTGACGGCATGGTCCCGCTTAGGACCGCCGGGAGCGCCCACTGGATACAGAAACCTAGAAACCCAGAATTATTAATGACCGGCCATTTTCAGTGAGATTTTCCAGTCCTTTCGGTTTCAAGCAAAACGTTGGGAAGCATAACTGAAGCCCCACAGAGTTGTCTGGTCGAGGGACTGGCACCATAAGATACACGCGAAGAGCTGTACCATCGCCATGATCATTCCAAGGAAGTGGCAGTGTTTGCCCGCGTTTGCCGGCTTTCCTTTTCGAGACTCTCCTTCCTCCTTACTCCGAACGAGCTCTTAACAATTAAACATGGTAATTGCGCTATCGCGGTCGGCATTGCCATCTTCCTTCATCCGGTGGCTTTTCTTAATTTCAATCCTAAGCTGTATGTGCGCATTTGCGATTATCCAGTCCGCTGCTCGTACTTACCTGATCCCCGTCGGGCAACATCTACCTCGACCAGCATTCGGTTGCCATTTGGAGATGAGTTGGCTGAAAACCCATCGGCAGGTCCACATAGTGTGCCGACTAGACGTACTTTGCAGATGTCTGCTGATATCCGGGGAACCCCCGCTTCGGCCGCTTGGACGGTTTTCCATCTGGACCCGCTCCAGATGCTTCGGCCGCTTCGGGTGTTCCGACGCTTCGGACGAGAGAATTTTTTAAAAAAAAGACCCATCGGTATGGGGTGCCGTGATCGCTGGCTCGGACGGCGACCAGCAAGAAAACGGCGGCGGCGCCGGGCAAACGAAGGGGAGCGGGCGATGCCCTCGAAGCTGGGGAAGACAAAAACGAGGTGAGATCGGTTCCATTTGAAAATATATGAATTAACACCGACCTTTTCCCTTGCAAGCATCACCCACTCCGCCCACCCTCCCGACACCAGCGAGGGCTTCGACAGCCCAAACGACCACATAAAACAATGGTCGTGGGCAGATACAAGAGCTACATGCAATGTATTAGCTATTAAAATTGAAGCATATAGAAATTTTGACTCACCGGTGTAAGGTACAACATCGGCATCTTCGCTGGCCTGGACAGCGACAAACACGATACGTGTGGCAGCGGCGGACAAAAGAATGGCAGCAGGCGATGCCCTGCGCACTGGAGAGGATGAACAAGGAGTTTAATTAGATCCCCCGCCCGAGGTATAGAAAATAATACGTACCTTGGTGACCGCCCAATCCATCGCATTCCCCCGCCCTTCCGACATCAACGACGACCCGGAATGTCTTAGAAGCTATAAAAGAGCTATACAGTCGCCTCTGTCTTAACCCATCACTGTCACAACCCATAACCTCCCCTAACCCATACATTTTGGGCTCCACCAGGTCGTTTCTCAATTAAATCCCATAACATTGTGGTACACCATAAGCCATACCTTTTCTGAGGGCCAAAACCCATATTTTTTGCGAGATTTTTGGTAAGAATCTGTGTACTTCAACTCCGATGCTCCGAAATCAATGTTTGCTCTTCCTGCCATTCACATACAGAGGCAAATACCCAACCTCATATGTCACTCGAAATTCTTCGAACGGGACTGGCTCGACTCAAAGAAAGTGTCAAGAAACGAAAAGATGATCTGGCGGAGCGCCTTCGAAACGACGAGAGAATATCTGACGCTGATTCCGCTTGGCTCGATGATCAAGCCAATCATGTGGACGAGGAGGCTTTGATTGACATTCTCGCCAACGCGTCGGACTTTGAGAGTGCCGTGGCGGGTCTCAATCCGAAGAAGAAGGGACTGTACCAGACCCTCAAGAATCTTGGAGAAACAGGAAGCACCACAAACAAACGAAAAAGTGCGTCCCACATTTGGTGCAACCAATTCATATTTAATCGGCAAATGCCATGTAGGACCGACCAATAGAAAGAAACCAGAGGCCGAGAAGGAGAAACAGAAGGCAGCCCCTGTGTTTACAAAGAACGAAAACGCGACGATTGCGCAGCGTATCGAAATCCTCAACTGGCATCACAAACAGGCAAAGCCAAGCCAGAAAAAAACCGCGGCCCATTTTGATCCCATTTATCCGAACCTTCGCATTAAGCAGCCTCTTCTCAGCTCGTGGCTGAAGGATGAGTCGATGTGGCGGGAGCGGTGGGCGGAGGCACAAGCAAAAGGGCAGACAAGAGATGCAAAGCGGCTGAAGCAAGTCGAGCACCCAGAGATTGACGAGATGATGGAGCTGTGGATTGCCAAAGCGATGCGGGACCGCGTTCATCTCAATGGAGAAATCATCCGTCAGAAATGGACCCGTTTCGCGGATTTGGTCGGAGTTCCCCCTGAGGAACGGCTCTCGCTGAGTGAAGGATGGCTTACAGCACTCAAGAAGCGCACCGGCTTGAAGGAGTTAAAGCGCCATGGCGAAGCTGCCTCCGCAAATGAGGCCGACATTGCCGCGGAGAGACTACGAATCCAAGAAATGATCCTGCATGAGGGGTATGAGTTGCGGGATGGTTTCAATATGGACGAGACCGGCCTTTTTTGGGCGTATGTGAAACTTCCTTCCGCTCGCGCGTCGCTGACAACTGGTTTAGATGCCGCCAGATTGTGGGTTGATGGACAGGCAGATGGCTGGGGTGAAAGGTGTCAAAAAGCGCATCACCTACGCATTAACGACCAATGCAAACGGCACGGAACTGTTGCCGCCGCTCATCATCGGGAAAGCCGCACGTCCTCGAGCTTTCAAGAAGAAAACTGCTGCCCAATTAGGTTTCCTGTACTGTCACAATGCAAAGGCGTGGATGACGGCCAAGCTGTATCGAGAGTGGCTGAAGGACCTTGACTCAGACATGCGGGCACAGAAGCAGCACATCCTACTTTTACAGGACAATTTCAGCAGTCACAAAGTGCCAAAGAATCTCACGAACGTCGTCGTCGAAAACTTTCTTCCGAACCTCACTGCGCACATCCAGCCCATGGATGCCGGCATCATTCGCTGTTTCAAGGCTCATTTCCGCCGGCTCTCCATGCAGCGTGCCTTGGATCGTTACGATGAGGGAGTTACTCCCGCGAACATCTACGACATTGATCAGTTACAGGTGATGCGCCTCGCTGAGCAGGCTTGGGACAAGGTTACGCGGGAGACCGTCGCAAATTGCTGGCGAAAGTCCGGTATTCTTCCCACCGCTGACACCGTGGCATCGGCCAACAGCGAAGACGTGGACTCGGACTCACCCGAGAGCTGTGTTCCCCGTGTTTCTGTGAACAGCACCGCCGGTGTTCCTGCCGATTCTGCACTCCAGCTAGCAGAAGCTGCCTTGGCTGAAGTCCTGGGGGGTTGCAGGAAGCCGGAGTATTGCAGAAGAAGAATATGATTGATATCGAAGACTTCATCACGATGCCGGAAGAGATGATTGTTGAAGACGCGACCGACGAAGAAATCTTCGAGGCTGTGCAGAAAATGCGGGCCAACGAGCAGGACCGAGAAGAAAATGGTGGCGATGGAGAGGAAGAGGTAGACCCGAAGCCAAGCAGAAAAGAAGCATTACAGGCCGCCGCTACATTGCGCCAGTATATCGCGGACTTGGACGATCCATTTGCACGCAAGATGGAGGTTGTATTATCCTCTTTTGGCCGTGAAACCCGCCGCGAAGCGACCCAGACGATGGTAGAAACAAATATTACTGATTATTTCAAGCGTATGTAGCTATTTGAATATTTTGAGAATTTTTTCTTGGCCCTCTTCTGCAACCCATAACCTCTGATAACCCATACCCTGAGCCGTCCACCGAGGGGTATGGGTTAAGACAGAGGCGACTGTATATCGTAGATTAGCTACTGGAACGAAAAGAAAATAAAAGAAATTGGCTAACCGTCGGAAGTGCAAAATCAGGGCTATCACTGGCTTGGACAGCGATGACCACGAACGAGGAGTCCCATCGTCCAAACGACCGCGTGAGACGAGGTGCTGGAGGGGGTGTGTAATCGAATAGTTACGAGAACGAAAGGAAATATCAAAAATCCGCTTACCGGTGTGGGGTCGCAAATCGACATCATCGCTGGCTTGGTCAGCGATGATACTTGCGGGAAAAGCGAGCAGGGGCCGGGCGGTGGGGCGATGGCATGGAGGCTATAGAAGAGCAAAAAAAGTTAGCTGGCTTTGCTTCAAGTCATAAATAAGCAATAAAAGATCGCTCACAGCGAGGTTGAGCGGCGAGGTGAGAGGAAGAGCAAGATTTGTTGTGCTTGTTTTGTTAGTTTCGGGGGTCATTGCCCGTGGTGGTAAGACTCAGGGCGGAGTGGGGTATTGGGGACGACGACAACGGCAAGGGTGCCGAGGAGGGTAGCAAAAGAATTCTGTACAGGAATTCAATAATAACAAAAAAGAGTGGGATGAAAAATGAAAGACTTACTTGAGAGAAGATACGGGATAAAAGTGAATAGACCGAGCGGCGGTGTCCCGCGTCAAACCAAAGGCTGTTTGATGTACACAGGTGCATGACGCCGCAGGGCCGCAGCGCGCGGGGTCTTTGACGCGTGGAGGAGCGCGGCTGGCAGATACCCGGCCAGCGGGGTGTAGGTAGAGCGGGGTGCGCGAAGTGGCGCGCGGCGGTGACGAGGGGCGTCAGTCGGGGCAAGGGAGAGTAGAGGCGCGTGGGGAAGAGGCCGGTAGGGAGGGATAAGAGATGGACCAGCCGATGGGAACCGTGGCTGGTGAGAACGGAGAGGGCAAGCGGGACCAGCGGGC
Organism: Mycena albidolilacea; assembly: GCA_029282495.1. Taxonomy (NCBI): domain Eukaryota; kingdom Fungi; phylum Basidiomycota; class Agaricomycetes; order Agaricales; family Mycenaceae; genus Mycena; species Mycena albidolilacea. Next base: position 257,477 of record JARIHO010000101.1, on the reverse strand, counting down.
ATGCCAAAATTGGCGTGCGGAGTTCGACCCCGCGAGTTGAGGGATGCAGCGGGGTGTGGTACAATGGAGAGACCCGTGGATGATCGGCGTATGGGGCCGACGCACGGCTGGGGGGACCGGCTGGGGGTGCGAAGGTGTCGATCAAGGACGGCGCACGGCGCGCGCAGGGGGCGGCACAGCGGCCAGCGTGTGGCATGGGAGGATGGAGAGCAGGGTGGGGGACACGGGTGTGGTGGTGTAGAGGAGCCATGGAGCAGAGGTGGGCGGCGGCGCGTTGCGGATGGGGCGGGAGACGCGCGACGAAGTCGATGCGCAGCGCCCGACCTCAGCGGCGCAGCATCTTGGTGGTAGCTCGCCGTGGTGAAAAGAACTGCGGGGCAGAGGGCCAGAGTGTCGGGAAGCCGGTGGACGGCGCGGCTGGTGAAATGGGAGGCAGCGGGTCAATGGGGGCGGGAATGACAAAGACGACGTGCGGTGCGTGAACCGGGCGGCGGAGCATGGATGGACGTACGGGGCAGAGGCTCAGGGCGTGCATAAGCCACTGGGGGCCGTGGCCGTGGCGGGCTGGTTGGGGCGGGAGGCGACGGTGCTGCTCACGGGATTGTGGTGACGTAGCAGCGAAAGATAGGCGGCGGCGGCGCGAGGGCAGCGGCAGCGCGATGAGGTGGGCCGGGCTGAGGTAGCGGGAGAGGGAATGCAGGGGGATGCAGGGGAATACAACTTACAAGGAATATAGGGAGATGCATGCGGCATGCCGGATGGGGCTACTGTCTCTGAGTGGTTGCGGATCGACATTAAACGTGCAAACCCTCTGAAGGGTTCTCGATTATTATATTCACCGATGCCTGGTCTCAAAAAGGACTAGTGAACGCGCTGAGAGCTAGTGAACGCGCTGAGAGCTAAAAAAATTGTCTTCCTGGTCCGAAATCACACTGACACTCCCACGGCCGAGAACTCAAACATCCATCTCAACCTCTAATAAATACGCATCCAGTCTCCCCGTCCGCGGTCATATACCCATCTGTGCCCTTCTCAGTCCGGCGCGTGGAGACGCCGCGGCCGCCGTCTACGAAGCGATCGCCCCTGGGCCCGCCGGCGGGTCGAGGTTCACAGTCGTCTCCCCAATCGTCAGCGTTTTCAAAGTGGGCGGCATGTAAGGCAGGGTGATGTTGGTAGCCTTCTCGGTGGCGTGCAGGGATTGCAGTGCGACGGAGCGCGCGTACTCGCGCCCACTCTCGCCAAAGTACGCGTTGCCGCACGGGTCACCGCCGTCGAAGCCGACGCCGAGCTCATAGACGGGAGGGAGATCGAGGTGTTGGAGGTGTGGGAAGCGGGTGATGATTGGGAGGAGGGTCTGTTTGGGGGTAAATATGGTGTCAGAGGAAGGAAGAAACTGCACGCCGTGCAGGAGAGAAGGGTCACCATGTCCCGCAGGGCAGGGCCACATACCTTGAGCTTTTCCGCATCCTCCTCCATTGAGTACCGCTGATGCCCATCAAGCGCCCCGTGTATCTTCAGCGTCGTCATGTGCGGCATGGACTCCAGCACCGCCTCAAGGAGTTCCGGGCGCCACGACTGCGTGGACATGGTGAAGGCCGTAATGTTCTTCACCCCAGCGGCGGCTCGTACCAACGCCATGTAGGGATCCGTCTCGTTGCTCCAGCTATACCAGTGCGGCCATGCCAAACCTCCCCCCGTCTCGAGTGTTGTCAGATTCGGACACATGCTCACGAAGGACTCGCACCCGGGGCCGAGGAGCAAGTGCTCCACTGCAGGAAGAGTCAAGTTCCGCTCCGCAAAACCCTTGACGAATGACGAGACAGTGGTGCCAACCTGCAAGCCGTACTCGCCCGAATCGGAGGGGCGTACCCAGTCGAATTTCTTGAGCTTGGGCATCTGGGAGAGCACGTCAGCGAAGAGGCCGGGTAATTCTGCCGGCGGTGTCGCAGGTTCCCACGTATCGTCCCATTCGCTCCCGCCGTGGCGGTAGATATCCACATTCAGCGACTCACACGTCCGCAAGGCGGCGGGACACGCCTGGATCTCGCGCAGGCGGTGCAGCGCGTTGTTCCAGCCTAGACGGGAGATGCCCGCACGATTATTATCAACATAAAGAGACGAAAAGATGTCATTCGGGATGGGGATCGGGTCCGGGAAGCCTGGCGCAGAGACCTGGATGGACTCGGGGTTGCACAGGAGCTCCCTCACGTTCGGCACGCGCTCGAGCTGGTTACGATGCTGCTCGACCCATGGGTGCTGCGTATCGAGGATGAAGGTGGGGATGCGAGAGGGCCCGATGGGGCGGCCGAACCAGGAGCTCAGGGTTGATTGGAAGGGGAGTTGCAGGTGCGATGCTGATGCCTGAGTGGCGAGGAGGAGAAGGGTGGTTTTGAACAGCCTCATGGCCCAGATTACGACCCAGCGAGTGAGGAAGGCGAGCGAGCTGGTGATTGCGGGGTAGAAGACGAAGAAGACAGCTGCCGTGCTCGCGGAGAGGTAGATGTAAGTGATGGGAATGAGGGCGGGGTACTTGAGCGAGAAAGCGTAGGTAAGAAACGTCACGAAGGTGACCTGACCAAGGGTCTCAAAGAAGGTGCGGAGGTTGGTGATGGTTGTGATGTTGCGGAGATGCATGTGGTGATGTTTGGCTATGCCTATCTGTGGCCTCCGGCTTAGTCATCGACTAGCTTGTCCTTATTAGCCACCGCTATTCCAGTTCCTTGTGCAACTATTCCGCAGGATTCCTGGCTGCTGTAGATCTAAACAGGCACTCTACCCTACTCCAGCACGACTCAGACACCTAGCGGGCCGGTCGGGGGGAGCTCAGATCGTGCCAAAAAATTCTCGCGCTTAATGTATCACGAAGTTTGGCCTTTTCTACGGCGGACGTACGCCTCCCCCCCAATGACATCCCTAAAAAGGAAATCTCGGTCCGATACTCACATCTGGGAACAGATGTTTCATCCCTCCTCACCGTTGGTTTGGTGTACTTAGTGGTTACTGTGCCGGATGATTTATTAGGTAATGTTAGTAGTTTCTTGTGTTCGTACCTTTTCAGTAGTGATTTCTTTGTCTTTCATTTTTTTTGTTTCCCCTCTTGCCTGCGCCCCCGTTTCGAGGTGTTAGGGCAAGTGCACATGCCCTCACTCTGCGCTTGCCCTACCTCCAGGGATCAGCATTGCATGTTGGTTAGGAGATTAGGGGTTTGTGTTAGGGGGTTAGAGTTAGAGTTAGGGTGAGGGTAAGGTATCTATTGTGAAAGAAGTATTTATGAAGTATTTTTCATTGCATTTACAAGGAGAATATCTCATAGACAGCATAGAAATCCAGGGTTAAAAAGAATCCCACTGCCCGGACTTGACCCCACACGCCATCAAGATTACGTGATGTGTCATTGGGGGGGAGGCGAAGGGGTGTTCTTTTCTACGACCTGATCCCGGCAACGGCGATATCAACTCGCAGCGCTAAGAAGCTTAAGGGGAACTAGTCCGAGTTAGCAATGCTGGGCGCGAACGAGAAAATTGCCCAACGCGTACGGGTCGCGTTATCAACCTTTCGGGTTGGTCTGGCCCCATTGTGGGCCCTTGACAAGCCATTGAAAGGTATTTGAGGATTCCGACTATGTGGCAGTGTACCGTGCTTGCATAAGTTTATTGATGAGCAAACCTCCTGTTTCTTGTGTCCATGTCGTTTCTGGATTATACGTCTTGAACACTGGGGGTGTAGAGTTCCGCAAATTTCACGTTAGGATTCATGTTCTTTGTTAGTTGATATCACTAACTATGCTGATGGAATTCACGCACTTTTGATGAAATTCATTCTCTTTTGGCATGAACAAGTTTCGCGTAGAAAACTGGACGTTCCACCATCATCATTCACCATCTTACATCTTACATTCCATGGTACAAGACAATGGTCCTCGCAGTTAGCACTCAATTCAACACTTAAATAGGTGGAATGTATCACAAGAGAGGATGAAAAGAATTTATTTCGCAGACATTATTCGTGTAAAGTAATATAATGTAGGTAGAATACTGTGATGACGCTTGGACGGCATATGGCCCTGGGACAACGCGCGGCGCTTCCCTGCGGCCTTCGCAGAAAGTCGGCCTCCTCCTCCCCGTTACCGTCGTGGTCCACGTCTTCATCGGGGTCAGAGAAGAGCGCGAGGGCATCGTGGCTCGACTCATCTTCCTCTTCGCTTGGGTAAGTGGAGGAGTGTGTGAGTAAGATAAGTGACGCACCGCATTATACACCATTGCAACTTTATGGGGCCGCTGCGCTTTCCAGCCCAAGTGCCAGTTATAGCGAGCAGAAGCCAGGGCACAGCGAATGAGATCCTGAGCATGTGTTAGTGGTACACAAGATTCAGCTGCACACAACACACCGGGAATGCATTCCACTTCGTGTCATCATAAGCAAGCCGTACTTTATTTAATCTGCTTCATCGAGACCTTCGAAGCCCGTTTGGGGCGACCGTCGGTCTCGGGCACCAGCAGCGCGGGAGGCGCCAGCTGCACGAGAGACCTGTGGGCAGTGGGCCGCAATGAAGGGTGAGGCGCTGGGTGCACCGGACGCGTGGCGGGGGCGGATGCAGTGGGAGGCTGGAGATTGCTCTGCCGAGATGCTAATTCGGCCGAGAACAAGAGTGGATTAGAGTAAGAGATGCTTGGCTGCATGTAGCACGCACCCTCGAGCTCTTGGAAGCTGACATCGTGCAACGTGCGGTCGAGGTTGGTGCCATGACCACCAGCGGGGCACGGGTCGTGCAGCAGGGCTGAGTGGGCTTGTGTATCGTCTTCTTGTGAGACCGTCGGTCGGGGTTGCCCTTGTACCAGTAGCCTTAGTGTTGGATGTAGGGGACATGGGAGGTAAATGGCGAAGAGGGTGGAGACACACCTGATACTTATGTGCCCTCCGTTAGCAGTGGAGCAGTGCCAGCGGCGACCATCCGACTGGGGTGTCCGAGTGGGGACTTGTAAGGTCTCAACGCTTCGCCTAAGCTAGCGGAGGTTGGCAACGACGGTGGGCGTGTGCCCCAGAGGAGGCTAGGGAGGGACATGGGCGTTGAGAGGAAGGAATAAATGGAGTGGAGCTGTGACGTACCATGATATTATACATTTGTCATACTCATTTGGCCCACTCCGCGGTCACCACCCAAGCCGAGACGCAAACAGTCAACACATTCCATGCATCTACCACATCCCGCGATGGATGCTGCGGCAGACTAGCACCACCGTATATCACTCTTTGTAAATTCACTACCTTTCCAGTGCCCCAGTTCATCAAAAATCTTCGTGAAATTCATTGTCGCACTGGACCCCGGGCCAAATACATGAATTAGGTACATGAATCTTGAAGTACATGAAAATAATTCACGCTATGTCTGCGTGATATTTTCCGTTTACGTGAATTTCGCGGACATCGACACGCTCAGTGGAATGCCTTCGGCGCCTCTAGATTTGTGCTCCCTTTGCTGAAGGGTTTTACTGTAAACTCATTATTTGGGCAACATCCGAGAAACTCAACTCACTCGGACCACCCACCGAAATTCGAACCAGCTGCGAAACTTCCATCAAATTGAATGGTAGGATTCTGCTCGTAACCGACTGTGTCAGGGGAACCCCCGCTTCGGACAGTTTTCCATCCGGACCTGATCCGGATGCTTTGGCCGCTTCGGGCGCTTCGGACGCTTCTCCATCCGGACCGGCTCTGGACACTTCGGATGGTTTTCCGCCCGGCACTCCAGATACTTCTGCGCCCTTCTATCCAACCGCCAAATCACCCGGGACATCCGTCCGCTCTCGCTGGCACGTGCTGTGCGATCAGGCCCGCGATCATTGTAGATACATCCGGACACATGCTACTGGGTAGTTGTCAGGGGACACCTGGGCTGTGTTGGTGTCATGTCGCTTATGTTCCGGGCCGCATTTGTCATCTTCGCTTACTCATCGGGCTGCGGGTGTCGTCTTTGCTTACTCACTCCTGTAGTATATAGTCCGGCCTGGGGATCTTGATCCCCAGCTTTGTTATCGACTTGGCTCCTGGGCACTCTTCCCCTTACAGTAGTTACCAATTAGTATATAAGGTTTCGCCTAGCGTGGGAATCCTCATCCTTTCTTCTCTTCGGATTCCCCCGCTAGGTGCGTAGTATTTCCGCTCCTGTATTCTAGTACCTATATTTATTCTTCGGACTCACCCGCTAGTTTCCGCGCCCTGCGCCGAGCTTAAGGTTTCCCTTACAGCAGAAGAAAGGATCTAAGGGATCAACCGGTCAAGATTGGGAAGTTTGGTGCAGGTACGGATTCGGACCACTACTCCAGTGCTCCATCCTCCCCCACTTCAAATCTCAACCCCTCCTCCGTTCCGATGGACCAGCCGCTTGCACCTGACTCCGCGCAACCCGAGATCCATGGTCCGGCTCGCTGCTGTCGAAGGATCCCTCGAGAGCATCCAAAACACGCTCTACCAGCTATTGCTGAGCACCCAAAATCCGCTGCCTGCCCCCGCCCCTGCTGTTCCAGCTCCGGCGCCGGGTCCAGATTTCTCGGCCCCCCACCCAGCTCCAAAAACAGTCCTTCGACCGAACCCCCCGGCCGTTTTTGACGGCAACCGGACACAAGGACGGACATTCCTTTACTCTGTCCTCACCTACTACCAGCTGGTTCTGGAAGCTTTCATGGCAGACGGTTTTGTCTCGCAGGAAAAACTCGTCCAGTTCGCCATGTCCTTCATGTCGAAGGGCGCAGCTGCTCGATGGGCGGAACGGCATGCATTGGCCGACCTGTTCCCGTTCCCCACCTGGACCTAGTTCGAGGCTGAGTTCCGCCTCCGGTTCGTAGAGGAGAACGAGCAGGACCAAGCCCTCACCAAGTTTGAGTCCCGCTCGTATTTCCAGGGCTCCCGCGACATCTACCGGTACATGGACAACTTCGAGGAACTGGCTTTAATGGCCGGTTACTCAGACGCTCTTGTCCGGGTCACGAAGTATCGCTCTGGCCTCGACCCGAAGATCAACATCGCGATCACGACGTCCGGGACTGCCCCCGACCTCACCGACTACGACAGCTGGCGCGCGTGCGCTTTCCGCCAGTACGAGGCATTCGGCCGAGCCGGATCCGGAAACCCTCCGGTTCAGCTCCCGGCCACGTACAACGGGAATTTTCCCGGCTGCAGCCCCCGCGCGTGCTACGGTCTCGTTCGCGCCGGCTCCCGGACCCGCACTCCCAGCGGTCGTTCCAATGGACGTTGACCGGACCCGAGCGCACGCTTTCCCACGCTCTTGCTTCCGGTGCGGTGCGGCTGGACACCTTGGCCGGGAATGCCCAGTTACATCTGACGTCTGGCACACGGACATTCTTGATGAAGTCGTTCGTCAACTCGGAGACAACCTCCTCGGCGAGCTGTTCGCCCGTATGGCCACCAGCGCTTCGCTTCCGGACGAATCGGGCAACGAGGACCCGGACCCGGCGGGTTTTCCGCTTTCGGCCGAGTGAGCGGTGCACCCTCAGTCGCGTCCCCTAATCGCTACGCCCTCCTGTATTCAGATAATGCCAATACATTTGAGTCCGAGGTAGTAGCACGAGGCGCACCCCCCATCCCCGCCCCCGTCTCCGTCCGAGTGACCGAGACTCTTCCTTCCGTCCTGGAGACGGAAACCCGCATTGCCCCCGAGCCGGGAACGACGGCAGTGACAGAGGCCCCTGTCCCCAAACCAGGAACGAGGACAGGCTTGCTTTGGCGCGTTCATCGCTCGAAGTGGGAACGGCGACTTTCACGGCAGTACGTCATCGACTCTGTCATCGCCCGGCCGCTTTTCGACTTGATGAAGAAGGGCGTGGCCTGGACCTGGACCGCTGCCCCGGCCGCCGCGTTCCAAGCCCTCAAAGATGTGGTGACCGTGGAGCCCGTCTTGGTCCTCCTGGACGAATCTCGGCCATACCGGTTAGAAGCGGACAGTTCGGATCGAGCAACTGGAGCCGTTCTGTCGCAACAGGACGCAGATGGGAGGTGGCGGCCTGTCACCTTCTACTCCAAGAGCTTGAACAACGTCCCACGAAACCATGTGATCCACGACAAGGAGAGGCTTGTGATCGTCCGAGCCCTAGAGGAATGGCGGCACTTCCTCAAAGGCGCGCAGCATCCGGTCGAGATCTGGATGGACCACAAGAACTTGGAGTACTTCCAGAAGTCACAGAGTCTGAACCGGCGGCAGGCCAGGTGGTCCCTGTACCTGTCCCGGTTCGATTTCACCCTGTTCCACTAGCCGGGTCGTCTCATGGGTTGCCTGGATGCACTCTCCCGCCACCCGGACCACAGCACCGGATCCGAGAACTCGGACGTTACGCTTCTTTGGCCGGAGCTTTTCTGGATCCGGGCGATAGAGGGGATCATGGTTGATGGACCCGAAATCCCCCTCCTGCACGATGTCCGGAAGGCGTTTGCGACCGAGCCGGAACTCGAGTGTCATGAATCGTCTTTTCATTTTATTCCAGAACCCGAACAACCCGAACAACCTTATCATTGATCAGATCAACTATCTGATCAATCGAACCAGGATACCGTTTTAGGATCCCTAACGGCCGTTTGATCGGTTCCCCGACCTTCGGGTTCCCGATCGCCCCTCTACGTTCATATACCCCTTCATTTACTTTGCATTAATCTTGTCCGTTGCCGTTGGACACTGTACCTTAATTTACAACCCCTAGGGACTTTAGTATATAAGCTGTAGTTAATTCCCTGTACTTTACACTATTCTAGTCCAAACTCCAGGCTTATTCGTTTGGAACTCTTCGTGCTTCAGTCGCCCTCGTCACCTCACAACCCGGAATCTGCTCTGTGCTGACATTGAGGACCCCGTTGTGCTTGTCGCCCGGGAGCTCCTCAAGAACCGGAAGGCCCCTTCTCCCCGCTCGGCCGAGTGGCAGATCTCAGACGGATTGCTCCTGTTTCGCGGTAAGATTGTCGTGCCACGGAATAAGGACCTTCGCCGGTGGATTATGGAGCAGCACCACGACATGCAGGTTGCCGGGCACGCTGGCCGCTTCAAAACGTTGGAGTTAATCTCCCGCAACTACTGGTGGCCCCAGTTGTCCCGACACGTCTGTCAGTACGTCGGAACCTGCGACGCATGTAACCGGACAAAGGCGCTTCGACGACTTCCCCACGGTGAGCTCCATCCGACTGAGATTCCAGCCGAGCGCTGGGACACCGTCTCGGTGGACTTCATAGTCGAGCTTCCGGAGGCGCACGGGTTCAACGCGGTCATGGTTGTTGTCGACGTCCTTGGTAAGTGGGCCCACTTCAACGAGTGCCACACCAGCCTCGGAGCAGTCGGAGCCACCCGGTTATACTACCGGAACGTGTGGAGGCACCACGGAACCCCCCGGAAGTACATCTCCGACCGGGGTCCACGGTTCATTGCTGAGTTCACCCGAGAACTGTGGCGCCTCATTGGTATTGAACCCACTACTTCCACCGCTTACCACCCGCAGACAGATGGCCAGACCGAGCACTTCAACCAGGAGCTCGAACAGTTCGTCTGTACAGTTGTGGACAATCAAACACGACAACTTCTAATGCCAAGAGAACGGCTCGTGGGATTCTGTTTTTTGTTGATAATAGCACATATAGAATATATTCTGAATTTTCCACGCCCTCAAGTTGGGAAAAAAGTACATTTTGGTGTCCACTACCCCTCTGAAATTCGCCGCCCCCTCAAATCTTATATAATCAACCTCAGAGTACCTGGAAATTGAAGCTCTTGATGAGGGCTATTGTTTAGTGAATGAAAGAAAAAATTCTCTCAAGCTGTTCATCCATAATTTGAGGTTTGATGGCACTGATGGACAGCCCGGTTGGCTTCTGAACTCTCCAAACTTCTACCAAAGATGTTCTGTCTTGATCACACCACCTCCCAATGTGACCATTGCCTATTAATCCTTAAGAACTTGGATTCCCAGCATCTCATCTCCTTTTTTTCTCCCCCCATCCCCCCGTGCGGTCGAAAAGCCCATGGTGGATGCCATATTTCTGGCCTTCAAAACTAGAACTTGAAGAATTCACTACACTTATTGCTATCGGCAATCACCCAAGACTAGCTTTCAAGAAGCTAAAGATCATGCATTTGAATACCTAGATGCATGCCCTCCTGAGGTCATTCAACACTTTATTCAATGCTCTTGGCATTTCATGAGTGCTTACCGAATCGGCCTGACTGGCAGACTTGCAGCATGGGTTGTTCAAAGGCAGAAGTCCCACAGGCAGGTTTCAGTAACAACATTGACAGATTTGGAGGCGCGTAAATAGTGTTATTGGATGTCTACATAGTGTATAATTTATGTTGTCCCCATCCCACATGGCTGCAGAGGTACACACAATTTCGTTCAAACCCGTCCAAAATTTTGCCACCCCTTATTTCTCATGGGAAAATTCTGAAAAATTGGTTTTGGGGGTATTTCATTCCTCTGAATCTGATTCTGAACTCAGATTTGCCAAAATTTTACTCAAAAAGGCAGAATCATGGTTGTTGTGTTTGATTGTCCGCAACTGTATCTTCACGAGCTACAAACAGGACGACTGGGATGAGCTCCTACCGGCGGCTGAATTTGCCTACAACAACCATGTCCACTCCTCAATGCAGCAGGTGCCGTTTATGACAGACACCGGCCAGCTCCCTCGGATGGGTTTCGAGCCTAACGGCATGCGCTCGGCCAATGAATTGGTCAACGAGTTCCACGACCGGATTGCTGCTGGAGTGTCTGAAGCCAAGTCCGCGCTCGTCAAAGCCAAAGACAAGTTCAAGCTGTACTACAATCGCCGGCGCGTACCCGCACCAGAGATCAAGGTAGGTGACCGAGTCTGGGTGGATGCGTTCGACATCGAAACGACGTGCCTGTCTCCCAAGTTCTCAGACAAACGGCTCGGACCCTTCAAGGTCGTACAGGTTGTGGGAAAAAGCACGTACAAGCTCGAGCTCCCCCCGCGCTACTCCCAGCTCCACCCAGTCTTCCCAGTGGTGAAACTCAAGCTTGCAAAGCCAGACCCGTTCCCCAGACGCCCCCGGAACGACGAACCCCCGCCTATCTTCCGGACAGATGGAGACGAGAGGTGGGGGGTCGACGAGATCCTCGAAGCACGGGTCCGGTACGGCAGCCTCTGGTACATGGTGCACTGGAAAGGTTATGGTCTGGAGCACGATAAGTGGGTAAAGCACTCTGATGTCTTCGACAAAGACACCATCAATGCCTACTACCGCCGCTACCCCAACGCTCCTCGCCGGATAGCCTCGGCCGCTTTTGACTCGCTATCCTTCCGGAGGCGTGATAGGACCATCTGCTTTATACGTCGGGACACTGTATTCCAAGGGGGGGGGTGATGTCAGGGGAACCCCCGCTTCGGACGGTTTTCCATCCGGACCCGATCTGGATGCTTCGGCTGCTTCAGGCGCTTCGGACGCTTCTCCGGACCGGCTCCGGACACTTCGGATGGTTTTCCGCCTGGCACTCCGGATACTTCTGCGCCCTTCTATCTGACCGCCAAATCACCCGGGACATCTGTCCGCTCTCGCTGGCACGTGCTGTGCGATCAGGCCCGCGATCATTGTAGATACATCCAGCACGTGCTACTGGGTAGTTACCAATTAGTATATAAGGTTTCGCCTAGCATGGGAATCCTCATCCTTTCTTCTCTTCGGATTCCCCCGCTAGGTGCGTAGTATTTCCGCTCCTGTATTCTAGTACCTATATTTATTCTTCAGATTCCCCCGCTAGTTTCCACGCCCCGCCCCGAGCTTAAGGTTGCCCTTACAGACTATGCCGAATCTCGATTTTTCTAATGTTATCTATGTGCGCGGTCTGCTCCGTGTTTCAATGACTTCAAATGCAAGCTTGCCGGGGAAATATTTCACCACGCTGTCGTCTCATTTCGGAGCCTCCTATGGTTGAAGCAACATCTGTTTCGACTGTAACACCATTTTCCCTGTGGACCTTTCATATTTTCTCGCATGGTTGCCAAAGACCCGTACTACTGTCGCAAACTGAACTTGTTTACTATTTCTGTGTACTCGGTATGGTTTACCTCTGATTACAAACCGACACCAAATTGCTCTTGTCTGAAGTCCCCTGGACTCGCCGTACCTCAAGACCGAATCCGGTGAGAACGACCCCTATCCAATGAACCAGAATAAATGGTGGACATCCAAAGTTTTCACATTCTGGAGTCAAACTGCTGCCGACTACCAAACACGTCATCCACGCTCTGCCTCAACACACCCTCACCATGCTGCATCGTCCTCCAGCGACGAAAGCCCTTGAGGTTGAGCGTGAGCTGGCTCACCGACGTAACAGGGTTATTGCTGGCTTGGACAGCGAAGACCACGAACGAGGAGTCCCATCGTCCAAACGACCGCGTGAGACGAGGTGGTGGAGAGGATATACACTCGATTAGTTATGAGACCGAAAGAAAATTTCAAAAATCCGCTTACCGGTGTGGGGTCGCAAATCAACATCATCGCTGGCTTGGTTAGCGATGATACTTGCAGGAAAAGCGAGCAGGGGCCGGGTGGTGGGGCGATGGCATGGAGGCTATAGAAGAGCAAAAAAAGTTAGCTGGCTTTGCTTCAAGTCATAAATAAGCACTAAAAGATCGCTCACGGCGAGGTTGAGCGGCGAGGTGAGAGGAAGAGCAAAGATTTGTGAGTATATACGGGGAGGGTGTGAGTGCGACTCGGCCAGTCCCACGAATCGCAGCAGCAGTGACAGGTTCTCACGAACTGTGGAAAAAGCTCGAGACCTGAGTAATAGGTCACAATATGTTAACTTGCCTTGAATGGAGGGCTGATAACTGACTCACGGCAATGGGCCAGCATTGACTCTGAAGGTTCCATGGGTAACAGACACCCCTCGAACTGACATTCAAGGGGGAACAAGGCTCTGGGATTTCTCCCAGCAGTTCCTCGGGGAGTATATACATTAACATGCTGTTAACTTGTTTCAGCATTGCTGAACTTATTGGAACTTATATGTACGTAGCTTTACTTTACTTGAACTTTTACTTTATTGTACTTGCGAAACTAACGTAGCCTGACACAAGTTAACATAAGCTAATTTTTGCAGGCTAAGTTAATTTACATAAGTTGCCTGTGAAACCATCTTCAGTGCTTGCAAGGTCAACAGACCACAGTATTTCAACTCACCTCCACTGCACTTGATTGTTAAAACAGTGATTCAGATCCAGACCACGCACAATGAACATGTTTGAAACTCATATTTACAGTGAAATCAAGCACCCAAGTAGCATGAAACAGTGCAACAGAGCCTGTGAGCATTAACATGCAATTAACTTATTTTACCTGTGCTGAACTTGAGTTAACTTGTTTGTGCAGAACTTGTGCTTATGTGGAACGGTGCGGGTAAATTTAACTTGCCCCACCACAAGTTAGCTACAAGTTACTTGTGGCAGGGCAAGTTAGTTTATATAAGTTACTTGTGCAACCATCTTGAAGAGCCTAGTGTGGAGGAAGACACAGTGGAAATAGGAGAGGGAGCAAGGACTCCCTCTGAGTTTGAAAAGAGTGAGGGAGCCCTTTCTCCCTCGGACTCTAAGTGAAGGGGAAGGAAACCCCGGAAGCCCAAGCAGGAGAAAGCGGCATAGCACAGACTCCCCCTCGGAAACACACGTCGGGTTGCAACCCTAGTGCGGGCCCAAGAATGGAAGGCATGGGAGATCATCACCAAATGGACTCACCCAGCCAGGAGACAGGAAGTGGACGACAAAATGGTAGAAGAAATCTGGACGGCTTACTTCCCTGACACTCTGGGCGTACTGGACAACTTGAAAGAGCCAGCCTTCGATGTAGCCACAATGCATTGTACCCAGCCGTGACAGGGGGGTACAATGCATGGTGGGCACTGCATAGACGGCCCATCAATGGTCGCCCACAATGCATTGGACCCTGATCCGAGAGATCAGGCCGCACAGGACAGCCGGAACATCAAACCCGGATACCCGGACATTTTGGCCGTATACCCGGATATTTTGGCTATATACCGGACATTTTAAGTGTATATAGGTCCCTGTTTTAATATATCCATTGCAACGTTCGTCCCGCTTAATACCAAACCCACCGGCACCTCGGCACACAGCAGAAACCTGTACGGCTCGTGGAAAAAGTGTATTTACACGTCTTAAAAATACATGCCGTTACCCTCGTCTACTGCCCCTCGGGCAGGGCCCCCTCCTCTTCCTCCTCACCCTCCAGTCTCGCCTCCTCCTCCTCGGCATCCAGCTCATCCGCAATATCCACCTCAACTGTCACCGGTGCCGCAAGATCCACCAGATTACGCCCCTCCAGGTACGCATCCGCCCTCATTAAAAGGCCCGTCCAGCGTCGTTCCAGATCGGTGCAGCGTGCACGTTCAGTTGCAGCCTGCTCTGCAGCGTATGCGCACCGGCCCTCGGTGACCTCCGCCGAAGCACCGGGGAGCTCTGCTACCGCCAAAGCATCCCACTGCATTGCTGCAGTTTGCCCGTATGCGATCGTGCGGCGCATTTCTTCCCGGAGCAACATTACCTCTTCGGTGTACCGGGAGGACCGGGCTAATGCCTTGCACCATTCAACCCGCAATGCTATAGACGCACAAATTAGCAATTCTGTTTGTAAATAGATAAATGGAAAGATTGATGTACCTTCCTCCAGACGCTTGTCATTCTCGCCCTCCCCGGCTCCTACCTGGTACCAGATCCAGGAGAGGGTGTGCGAGCCCTCTCCGCTTGCGACACCTGCTGCGCGCGTAATCCCCCCCTCAATTATGGCGCCCCCAATATCGGCCCATTGCTTGTTTTGAGCTTTCTCCTCGGCAGTGAGGGCGCGCTCGTTCAAGCCACGGATGTCGTCGTCGTTGAGCATACGGAGGCGCTCCTCCCAATCTCCATGTCCCCGAAGTGCTACCAGCGCCGCCCGGGAGTATCGGTAGCGCAATTTGGCGATGTGGATGCGGATGTTGATCTGGCGCAATATTCCCTGGCCTTTCGTCATCAGCCCCTGGCCAGTATAATTGCGCAGCTTGTATCTGTTGGTCATGGTGCGTGTGCGAAGGCCCGCACGAACACTTTCCAGTGCCTCCGTTGCCTCCGCCTCGCGCAGGCGTGCCTCCAGCGTGGGAAGGCCCATGGCGCACACCCTCTCCCGGCTTCTCGGGTCCGCGATCTCGGACGGCATGAAGAGCCGTGACACCTCGGGTAATTCGTCCCCACCTCCATCGTACATCTGCTTTTGGACATTGGTGAGTACTGCGCGAACCGAAGGCATGTACACTGTTTGCAACTCGCGAAATTTGTGGATACGTTTGAGGAGGGCAATGCGACGTTTGGTGAAGTCCAGTTTCTGGCTCAGAGAGGGATTACGCAGCGCGCGCACGGAAACCTCTAGGCGTCGCCTACATGACATCAAAATGTCACCAGCTATCCGCTTTGCCGCAGAAAAAAAAAGACGCACTGGCTCTCTTCGATGTGAAGGCCCATGATGATAAAGGTGCTCGGGGTGTGCTTGCGCTCGATCTCGACGCCCTCAGAAGTACAGACAAATTCTTCCATCGCAATCTCAAGTTGGATTTGCCGAAGACTGGTTACTGTGGCGATATCAGATTTGCATCCCCATATTATTTCGGATCCACGAACCTTCCTCTGGCATGTCGAACGGAGAGTCTTCTGGAGTTGTATGCTGCATGGACTCCCATCTCTCCACCCACGCCCTCCATTCCTTGATTTGCTCCGGGCGCGCCTCTTCCAACCCCGTTGAAAATGCATCGAACGCAACTCGGTGCTGGTTTCCATCTTTGATGGCGACTGCAAGCCGCTTTGGGAGAATGCGATCTACACGGACACTGTCAACGGCCATCCGAGATTCTCGGCTGTCCACTTACGCATTGCCAGCAGCCTATCATAATTGTGAAACCCAAACACATCCTCGAGCGTCGCCTGACGTGACCCAGGGCCCATCAACCTCGTCGAAGGCGCCGCCCCATTGGAAAATGCCCAGTTCTGTTCTATACCCTCACCGTTCGTCATCCCAGCGCCCCGCATCCAATGAAAAGAGAACGGGGAGCGACATTTGGTGAGGTGATCGGGGAGGTGAAAGTTGGGGACCATCCACCAAACATCCGCTGGCGGAAGCTTGAGATGCATGGCTTCCGGCATCTTTGCCATGTGCTCCCAGAACTTGATCGCGTATTGGCAAGCGATGTCGTATGAGAAAACTAGCCAGGCCATGGCAAATGTCATGAGGGCTGACAAAACAACGAAGTCGATGTTGCATTGACTGTCAATAAATCAATATTTTGCATCCTATGTCTCCAAAATGACTTACCGCTCCCCCACCTGCAAGTCGCCGATGCCATTGGCACGCCACATGTTGTGTCTTGAGCATGTTACACCCCCAACTCCCGTTGTCCGCAATCCCCGCACGCGCTTTGAGTTCGCAAGAAACATGGCTCGAAATCCGGAGCAGTTGGAGATTTCTTCCTCGTCAACATGCTTAGCAATATGAGCATAGTAACCATCCTCCCCGTGTCGGCGACAGAAGTAGCCGAACCCATCCCCAAGGATGGGATCCGATGCTTCCGAGGAGACACAACGGTTTCCCAGCCGAAAATTCGCATCCGCCGCCAAAAACACAATGTATATGAACCTATAATCGAACTTGAGGTACTGCCTGGCTGACATCGTGCAGCGCACGTACCGGTAGAAAGGATTGATGTTTTCCCAATTCGGAGGCAGGTTCCAGCCTGGCTGGGGGCATGCCTGACACGGTATCGCCAACTCACCCTGCTTCGTTGCCGCTATACCCCCTTCGTCGTGTCCTCGCTTAGCCCTTTTGTGGCGTTTCACCTCCCGCCACTGGCGTACAATGTGCATGAAGGGTCGTCGACGGTCCTAGCAATTTATTAGTCTAGCCTACATCTAGAGGATGTGCGTGCACTCACCGGAGGTTTATCGAGCCCATCGTGATTCGTGCACATTTCGAGACCCCGGAGGAAGTCGTACGCAGAGAGCTTTCCCAGACAGTTTATGATCTGGAAATGACGCAGCACACGGAATGTCGCGCATGTATTCGGCGCTGTGATCGTTGCTGGCCACCAACACGCGCGCAATAACTGTGTGCGCCGTTCCTCCGGCGGACTATCGGGCTGCGCATCCTTTGGACACCCACAGAAATCGACATTCATCTCATGGACACCCGTGAGATCGTACAGAACAAAATCATGGGCCGCCGCCTGCCGGTAAGGGCAGATAACACCAGGGGGATGTCCGAGCTGTACGCGGAGACCCAGTTCCTGAAGCCACCTTCGCCCGCGAACAAAATTCGACCCATTCCACTTCTGAATCAATGAATTAGCGGTCGCAACCCGGGTGGTAGCTGTAGATCAAACAACACACCTCCAAAAAATGTGTGGGGTGCTGAACGTGTGCGGCCACAATACACCGCGAACAGTACATGCCTTCCCCGAGGCACGCTTGATCCACACAACGCCAAACTGCCGGGCCCTCGCATTGGCGAATCAGACATTCTCGTCGGGGATCCACCCATGGACCACCAGCGCACCGAGCGTAATTTTTTGGGGAACCTCGTCCCTCGCGGCGTAGGTTCTCCAATAGATACTCGTCCCTATGCGGAAGCCAATTTTGCAGCGGACGGTCCTGGATAAATATATGTTAGTACTCTTCCTGCGCTGGAAGAGGAAATGAATACTTACCGACTTTGTGTTTCTCCCGGCCGACTGGACAACCACGATGTTGATCCCATCGTCTGCAGGCTCATCTGGCTGCGATTCCAGAGAAGTGTCCCCGAGCTGGTAGGAGAAGTCCTCAGAATGCCTCGCCATATTCGTTGCCAGATCGTCCGCCCAAAAATGGTCCGTTGCTGTCGCATCAGCGACTCCCGCTCCTTGCTCAACCACACTCATCCTTGTGCGCTGTCTCCTGTTGTCCTGAGTGCGATGCGACACTGACGCTGCCGTTCCCGCAATTACCAGCGAGTGCGGTTTGATCTTGCGTTTGTGAGACATCGAGCAGGTAGGCAGGGTTTGGTTAATTCGATGTTGTAGAAGACAGAACTGGAAAATGGATCGTGATTTGACAATACGGATACGTGATCTTATATCGGTACCGCGCACAAATCTGCGAGAGTCAAAGCGATGTCATTATACGGCAGTGGGTCAAACTTTTTTACTTGTGCATACACTAGAGATCGCCATTTCTGCGTGCCTTCTGGGATGCAGAGCGGCGAACCAACCGTAATAAAGTCAAGGAGCGCGCATTTGCCTCGCGGAGCCGGGACCTTCCACGTCGTAACTCATCATTGACCGACAAGCAGCGCCGAGGCGATGTAGGGATCCCCTTGCGGCAGCGAGCCGATGTGGCGACCTCCTTGCAGTAGTGGGGCGATGTGGCAATCTCCTTGCGCGCGC
This sequence comes from Mycena albidolilacea, assembly GCA_029282495.1. Lineage (NCBI taxonomy): Eukaryota > Fungi > Basidiomycota > Agaricomycetes > Agaricales > Mycenaceae > Mycena > Mycena albidolilacea. Next base: position 239,010 of record JARIHO010000101.1, on the reverse strand, counting down.
GCCGGATGAGAGTAGTATTGTGCTCACGCCCCCCGCTATCGGTCAACTGCCTGTCGAAATCCTGCAACGTACGAAGAACGCGCGACAACGGAAGTGTTTTCGGTACATCGGGCCGGGTAGTGAATGGCGCAGGAGATCCCTGGACAACGGCTGGTGTAAGCGGGTGGAAGAGATCCGATGGCGTGTTGGACAGAGGGCGACGCGCAGATCCTGATAGATTTTTCAGAATGCAGGGCTGCACCCAGGTGCGCGCACACGCACCTGCCGCTTTGTGTTCGTCACCCGAGCATCGCTCCCCGGTGCCATCTGCATAGAGAGGTCAGCCTCATCGTCGCAATGTGTTCAGTAGGCAACGTACCTTGTATATCCAGCCCATCCTTTGTCAACACCGAGCCGCGATACTCATTCGTAGAACGAGACCAACTTGAGCGCTGTGTAGTGGATGTCTCTGAAACGCGTTAGTTCTTGAGCCGGCACAGCTGGTTGGTCTGCTCCATCACGTACCCGAGTCGAGTGCGTGCGGGCTGTTCATGGTTGTTGGCAAGAGCAGCTAGAAGTGCAAATACCAGACAGGCAACTCGAAGAGAGAAACGCTGCTTGCCGGCCTCCTGCTATCATAGTTGCCGGCAAGAGCAAAGAAGCGCACGTGATTGTCTGGACTCGTAAATAACCTGTAGCAGCTAGCCTAGGGCCCTATCCTTATCCTTCGTCAACATTGATCTATCCCTCGAGGCCTGGGCTATTCTGGAACTGGACATTCGGTGTGCACCTCTACCTTCCTGCCCCAATTAACATCATTATGCAGGTTTATTCGGCATTTTTTGCACTCATCTACATCTACGCTACTGACTGAATGGATTCGAGGTGGTATGTGGTTTGTAGAGATGCTCTGATTCTTGGCTCAATCTGGATTTGGATTCTCGGTGCGCACCTCTATTTATCTTGTCTAACGAACGTCATTACAGGTTTCTTTGCGCTCATTTACACCATACCGATTCCGAGGACCCTGCTCCTTTACGCCGGAACCCCAGCGACTCTCCCAGGTTGGGAATTGAGTCGAGTCGCCTTTCAAAGAGTTAGTAATAGTTTTCACGACATCTTGGGTCGGGGGTGACCATGTTCGGGCAGTTCAACTTTACGGTTGAACTGGCCAAAAATATATCATGCCGTCCTCCATACCTTCTTCCAAGCCTCGAAATTATTTGTGAGTATATTTTACATCGCTATTCATTGCTAGGATTATGTTTCAGGCTGAGGCACTCCGTGTCTTGACTGATATGGCGCGCTTTCATTGGAGTGGCGCACTCCTCGGTTAGTTTTATGATGCATATTTCGAAGTTTATAAATTGAGGCTCAGCGGTTATTCAGTTCTGGCTGCAGGAGAGGTTTTCTAGGAAGTACGGATAACTTTAGACAGCAAACCGGAATCAGTTACAATATCTCAGCTTAGTCCACGCTCAAAATATTGTACACTCTTGGAGCCAATATTGGGTCGCAACATGAATCTCAGTTCGACCAAATCAAATTTTTATTGAGGCCAGAATCGGGTGTGATTTTGATATTCAACTACTCCCTGATACTCGTACGCTGCCCACTGGGCCCAGTTTACCCCCAAAGCTAGAAGAAATGAGAATGCGAGTACTTACGTTACCTCATTAGGCCCAATAAAGCCGGCGTCTATTTGCGATAACGACAAGCGCTCGCCAGATAAGATATCCACAGATAAGATATCCATCGCATCATTCCAATCACAATCAATATGTCTCCCTCCGCCCACCAACGATGTGGAGATGACGAGGAGCGTCACCTCCGACGCCTCGCTACCTATCGCAAGTACCGGCAAACGTTTGTTCGTTCTTTTTTCTTCTTGAAATGCTGTATATATATTCTCGCAGACATCTTGAGGAAAGCCGCAAAAAAACCCGAGAAAGAATGGCACGAGTCCGTGCCGCTCTGACAGAGGAGCAGCGGGAAAGGCACCGCGAGGCTCAGCGGCGTTATCGGGAACGGTAAATTTGCCGGCCGTGTTGTTTTCTATATGACAATGTGTGTGTACTTTACAGGTATCGCGAAAGAATTGCGCACCGTGCGAGGCGCGCCACGGTCCAGAAAAACGCTGAGGCAGGGCGCACAACCAAACCTCGGCCGAAGGCACGTCACTACTGGTCAGATCTGGACTTGGTTTCATCAGACGAGGAAGAGGACGATGAATGGTGATTCCCGCTAGCACACAAGTACATTGGTCGATGTGATCTATGTACCTATGCGCATGCAATTTCCCATTGCTCCTCAAGTTGGTTTGAAGTAGCAGCAGCTGCTGCCGCCGCTGCCTTGGCCTGCGCCTCCGCCACTAACCACCGCCTGTGCCTGCGTTGGCACTGACGTCTTTTCTTACCGCGGGTTTTGGGAACCATGGTGACGCCGTCCCAGGGAGGTCCGTCGTCCGAGGTAGTGTCGCTCCATCCATCGTTGTGGCCCCATCCGTGGCCGTTGCCCCATACTCCGTCAGTGCCCCACACTGTTCCGGTGGTCCAGCCATAAGCATTGCCCCAGCCAACGGCCGCGGCTGTTGGCGCCGTTATCGGATAGGGCGCTATCCGTTTCTGGAGCCATACGCGAAACAGCGGGGGCCGGCCGATTGAAGCGCGTCGACTCGCGATGGCTTTGGAACAAGCTGCTGGCCGAATCAACTTCTCATAAATCATATTGAAGCAGGATCTACTGACCGAGACTGCCGTCCTTCCATCCTCGCAACTTGAGGAACTCCTGGTACGACTTCACCTTCTCCTTCCGCTGCCAAAACACGGTGAGAACAACCTTGCACTCGGCCTCGGAATCTAATGCTGGTAATTTTTCATTTCTTCGACGGAGAGTCATGAAATGACGCTAGAGATACTGACCTTCCTTGCTGGACCCATCCAGAATCGGCCAGGCTCCCATGGCGTGTCAGAATGAACGGTTAGCAAGACACGTGGCGCACTCACCCCATATGTTATTTGTTACGTGGCGCACTCACCACATGGACAATCAATCAAGAGATCGCCTTTCTTCCTTGCCACCATGTCGCAGCAGCTTGTATCCACCAACCTCCGCGCTGAAGACCTGATCATGGACATTCGGGGAGGAGGGAACGACTCTCGTTATTATTGCTTGCCTCCATTCCGCGGGAGCACAGATGGCGTGGAGAAGACTGGGCGGGGGTTTCCATTCTACCTGGTCTCGCAGGGCCATGTTGTGGGGATCTTCGACAACTGGTAAGTCGTCGTACCATCGTACCGTAACTTGAGATGATTTTTTTTCCATTGCAGGCACGAGACCAAGGCTAGTATTTCTGGCTTCCCGGACAACAGCTACCGAGGCTACAACACCGTGGAGGAGTGCATCGAGGGCTGGCAGGCACTCTGCCGGTGGGGTATCCATCCCCATCCCGTGGATCCGGCGAACGCAGTGAACACCTCACCACGGAAGCGGGCCAAAGCCTCTGCCGCACCAGCGCAAGGGGCCTCTGCCGCACCAGAGCAGAAAGTATATGATTTGTAAGTCTTTGATTATACGCTCCTGCAGATACTTGATCTGTCCGGCAGGAAAGTCCTATGTATGCCACAGCGCTCACCGGCGGCGCCACCTCGACCCCAGAAGGCCGGACGGCACGAGGCAGGTGACCAGGACTTTGTGAATTTCGCAATCCGGGGGGTGGGTGTCGTTTCCAGCAGCGCGTATGTGATATTCTTGTCTAGCTCATCATTAGCTCATGATTTGCGAACAAGGGCGCGCACAGAGCAACGGTACCGCGAAATGCAACTTCGGGGCGAGGAACCTGAGCTCTTGGTCACACGGAGTTTGGAGGCGGCCACGAGCTTTGCGCTGGAGGAGCCCGAATTCATTTAGGTTGTTTATTGTTGTACCGCTTGGAATAGAAAATATTTGCGAGACCCTAAGTAAATATGAGTGGCTGGAGCGACCAGTCCTTTAGTGTACTCCTGTAAGGGTGCTGTTTGGTTACGCGCTCGCAGAAAAACCGACGACAGAACTCAGCAGTTACCCATGCCTCGCAAAGGTGCAGCAGCTAGAAAACGGGCTCGAGAGGGCAAGCCGCCCGTGAAACCTGGGAAGCAGAGCTGGGTTCATGGCACCAAACTAGGCTTCTTCACTGCGTACAAGGAGGACTTCATTGCCGCGGCGGAAATCAAAGAGACTGGCGCGTTTTACACACGCATCGCGAAGCTGTACTTGAAGAAGTACGGCTACAATACGGCCTGGGGCGGGGACCTGGAGGAAGGCCAAGACACTGCGGACGACGTCGACGAAGACGAAGACGTTGATACCCTTCTGCCAGAGGTCGCCGAAGCACGGTCCGCATACTACACAAAGCTGCGCAACAAGATAGCAGTTTGGTATCATGCGCAGTATGGGGGGAACGTACGGACAAAACAGGTGCCCAAGACCTTCAAGCAGCTGTTTGATAGGGCGGAGCTGGAGCCGTCGGAGCCTACGAGAAAGCGGGAGCTCCATTACTACTCGACCAATTTTTATGCCGAGAGGATCAAGCCGCGTTTCATCACACGATTGGCCGCCGCCACTCGAGCGGCGGCAGAACGGGGAGAGAAACCTCCAGCAGAGGTGGCCTTGCGCCAGCAAGTGATGAAGGAGGCGTGGCTGGCGGAGACACCAGCATTCCGGGCAGAGATATCGCAGACCATCGACAAGCTGCACGCGGCCGCGCTTGAAACGTACAAGGTAGCGCTCGCAAACGACACTCCATCGACAGCCGAGGAGTATAGCATGTAAGTCATTCATCGATGATCTGAGTGACGACGTTAATCTTTGCATTAGCGCTTTGAATAATGCGGCCTTTTACCTTACGCCGTTTGCGGAGGCTGCCCAACAGCAATTTGGGATGAACGTCAGTATCCTGCTTTGCAGTCCAGTTCCCGATCGCGGGGGGAGGATCGAAGTAAGAAGGTGTGTATTTTCAGACGTTGATCGGTCATAAGTGATCTCAAAAAAATTGCAGCGTGCATGCCGGATTCTCCAATGGCCTCGTTCCCAGGATCTGGAGCGATTTCGACCGTGGCGGCTTCGATGCTGCACAGCGCAGCTTTGTGAATTTTGCACATCATTGTTTCAGTAAGTGATATTTATTCAGTCAAAAGGAATGATAACATATTGGTACTTAGCGGAAGAGGAATGTCGTGCAAGAGCTTTGCAGGCGATCCCATCAGCATCGGTCTCCAACAGCGATGTCGACGTCGACGCTCACGGTACCCCCGCTCATTCCCCTAATCCCATACCCGCTGCGATTACCGCATCCAATACTCCTACCCCCACCGCTACAGCTACACCCCATACTCCAATCCTCACCCCAACCCCCACCCCCGATGCCGAACCCGACACTACCCAGTTCCAAAGCTTCCGGAACCCGAGGTTACGGGATGGACGACCTGTTCCCGATGTGGGATACGGATATGGAAGATGCTGGGTACACAGGCCCAGCGTGGGTGGCTTGCACTTTGATGGGAAATGTCGCTGATGTCGCCGGCGGAGTGCATGGAATATATGGAGAAATTGGGGGACCATGACGCCTGGAGCTGCTGAATTTGGCCAACGAAAGGGCGGAGGCTCAGCGCAGAGCGGAGCGTGCGAGCAATGAGGCGGCGGCGGGCGGCGGCGCGTGCCCGCGATGAGCGCGGTAAGGCGGCGGCAGCAGCGTCCTTTAGTGTACTCCTGTAAGGGTGCTGTTTGGTTACGCGCTCGCAGAAAAACCGACGACAGAACTCAGCAGTTACCCATGCCTCGCAAAGGTGCAGCAGCTAGAAAACGGGCTCGAGAGGGCAAGCCGCCCGTGAAACCTGGGAAGCAGAGCTGGGTTCATGGCACCAAACTAGGCTTCTTCACTGCGTACAAGGAGGACTTCATTGCCGCGGCGGAAATCAAAGAGACTGGCGCGTTTTACACACGCATCGCGAAGCTGTACTTGAAGAAGTACGGCTACAATACGGCCTGGGGCGGGGACCTGGAGGAAGGCCAAGACACTGCGGACGACGTCGACGAAGACGAAGACGTCGATACCCTTCTGCCAGAGGTCGCCGAAGCACGGTCCGCATACTACACAAAGCTGACGCAACAAGATAGCAGTTTGGTATCATGCGCAGTATGGGGGGAACGTACGGACAAAACAGGTGCCCAAGACCTTCAAGCAGCTGTTTGATAGGGCGGAGCTGGAGCCGTCGGAGCCTACGAGAAAGCGGGAGCTCCATTACTACTCGACCAATTTTTATGCCGAGAGGATCAAGCCGCGTTTCATCACACGATTGGCCGCCGCCACTCGAGCGGCGGCAGAACGGGGAGAGAAACCTCCAGCAGAGGTGGCCTTGCGCCAGCAAGTGATGAAGGAGGCGTGGCTGGCGGAGACACCAGCATTCCGGGCAGAGATATCGCAGACCATCGACAAGCTGCACGCGGCCGCGCTTGAAACGTACAATGGTAGCGCTCGCAAACGACACTCCATCGACAGCCGAGGAGTATAGCATGTAAGTCATTCATCGATGATCTGAGTGACGACGTTAATCTTTGCATTAGCGCTTTGAATAATGCGGCCTTTTACCTTACGCCGTTTGCGGAGGCTGCCCAACAGCAATTTGGGATGAACGTCAGTATCCTGCTTTGCAGTCCAGTTCCCGATCGCGGGGGGAGGATCGAAGTAAGAAGGTGTGTATTTTCAGACGTTGATCGGTCATAAGTGATCTCAAAAAAATTGCAGCGTGCATGCCGGATTCTCCAATGGCCTCGTTCCCAGGATCTGGAGCGATTTCGACCGTGGCGGCTTCGATGCTGCACAGCGCAGCTTTGTGAATTTTGCACATCATTGTTTCAGTAAGTGATATTTATTCAGTCAAAAGGAATGATAACATATTGGTACTTAGCGGAAGAGGAATGTCGTGCAAGAGCTTTGCAGGCGATCCCATCAGCATCGGTCTCCAACAGCGATGTCGACGTCGACGCTCACGGTACCCCCGCTCATTCCCCTAATCCCATACCCGCTGCGATTACCGCATCCAATACTCCTACCCCCACCGCTACAGCTACACCCCATACTCCAATCCTCACCCCAACCCCCACCCCGATGCCGAACCCGACACTACCCAGTTCCAAAGCTTCCGGAACCCGAGTTACGGGATGGACGACCTGTTCCCGATGTGGGATACGGATATGGAAGATGCTGGGTACACAGGCCCAGCGGTGGGTGCTGCACTTTGATGGGAAATGTCGCTGATGTCGCCGGCGGAGTGCATGGAATATATGGAGAAATTGGGGACCATGACGCTGGAGATGCTGAATTTGGCCAACGAAAGGGCGGAGGCTCAGCGCAGAGCGGAGCGTGCGAGCAATGAGGCGGCGGCGGCGGCGGCGGCGCGTGCCCGCGATGAGCGCGATAAGGCGGCGGCAGTAGCAACGGCGGACGCGCATGGTGAGGCGGCACCAGAGGGTGCGGGCGATGAGGGCGATAAGGCGGCGGCAGCAGCGACGATGCGCGCGCACGGTGAGGCAGCACCGGAGGGTGCGGGCGATGAGCGCGATAAGGCAGCGGCAGCAGCAACGGCGGGGAACGAGGTGGGCGCGCGTGGTGAAGCGGCACTGGAGGGAGCGGCGGCGGTGGAGCACACACGACCCAAACCCAAGCCAGCCTGGCGTGGAGTCCAGTCCGGTGGTGTCATGGCTTTGGAGCGACCCGAGGCAAGCGGGGAGGAGAATGAGGGACAGGGGAACGGGGAGGGTGGATGGAAGGACTACGACAAGTCGGGCTGGCCGCAGGAGCTGATAAACGCGTTTAGGGCCTTCGAGAGGGGCAAGACCTGGGGGGGGGCAGAATGGGTGTCATGTGTGGCGGACTTCGTTGCGCTCGAGCAAGCATCTGGCTACCCTGTCAAGGGAGATGTTCTCGCGCCACAAGGGGAGAAGAACTTACGTCCGGAAGAGATTCCGACGTTCATGCAGCGCCGGCGGAAGTGGGAGAAGGGAGTGACATTGACTTCGGGGATTGGGCCGGCCAGTGCACAAGGCTCGTTCGCCGATCGGTGGTGGGCTTGGTGGATGAGGGCACAGCCTGCAGCCCGCGTGAAAGCGAACGGGAAGTTGGGCCCCGCTGATGCGATCCCGATGGAAGAGTGGGTGAAGTTTTCGAAAATGGCTGGCAAGAATGGCCTTCTACTGTACATGGGCGGGTTGTTGTGGTGGGGAGAAGCTGCTGCTGCCGCAACGGACTCGAAGATGCTGTTGGGAGATTGGCGCGTAGCTGTGCTCGACATGGCGTGTGCTCTGAGAGTTGCAGTGGCGGCAAAAGACAAGTACGTGGTGCTTCGACTTGCCGTGAGAACGAGAAGCTGATTTTCATGATAGTGGTCTCGACTTGAATGCGGAGGCAGAGAATGAGGCGGTTGCTGAGCCAACCACCCGCACGAAACGCAAAAAGCCTGAGGGAGTCGAAGACGAAGAAGACAAAGAGAATGAGTGGCCCAAGTACGTCAATGGCCCAATTGGGAAATAATCTTTGATAACACCCGAATAGGAAACGCCGTCCAGCCAGTAAAAGGACCACCAGGTAATAGACCGTCATCTTGTGTGTTGCGTTGGTGGTCGTAGTTAAAGTAGAATTTGGTACATCGTTATGATTGTTGAATGAAAAAAATATTTATAAAAGAAAAGAGACAGCCAGTAAGGTTTAAACTGAGATATCAAGATGAAATCAGGCCTTATTTAGGGGGTTGGACTTGAAGTTCGTGAGGAAAGCGGAAGGATCGGAGACGACCCGGGTGTTTCCGGTGATGCGATGGATGACACCGCAAGGAGAGGTAAGCCAAGCCGGGCAGCCGGGAGTGATGGGCTAGGAATATGTGGTGATGGGCAATAATAGCGGCCCAAATAATGCGCTAGCGGGGAGCCGGTGCAATATTAGGATTTATCACAATTAATACGGGGCCAAATTGGCGTGGGAACGGCAGGAATATGGCATTTTTCAGCTGCAACCCAAATGGAGGGAGGTGCAGGTACATTGCATTATGGGCGGCCATTGATGGGCCGTCTACGCAATGTCCACCATGCAATGTACCCCCCGGCCATGGCCAGGGTACATTGCATTAAAGGTACAGATGTTCCTGGCAAGACAGGACATCTGTATCCCATGGCTGCCATGAGCCCAGAAGCTGGTGCAACTTGAGGCACAAGAGAACGTGCATGCTGTCATGAATTGCCTGGGTTTTATTTTTCGCATGACATGTCTATATGGATACAGATGTGTCTTAGTGGCACAGGACTCTCATGACGCCACCACATGACCTTCTCACAGTTGAAACCCGACTGCAGATTCTAAAGCTGCAGACTCAAGGTAGTCTGTGCCACAGGATACAGAAGACGTTAGGGACTAGGAGCCCATACAGATAGATTCTAGTCCCTGGACACATCATGGCTGACACAAAGATGCACATGAAGTACATGAATGGTTGTAAACTGATCGGGGTTTCAACCACTGACTCAATCAGTTTGAACCACTGGAGACAACAACATTAAGGACTAGGAAACCCGAACATTGGGTCTCTTAGGTCCTCCGATGCTATGGAAACAGACACAGAGGAGTCCAGGAGTATCAGCATTAACACTCCTTAATGCTGCGGTACAGGAACTGATCATGACCAACTGCGATCACTTTTAATTTTTTCAAAGCCTATATAAACTCGGTAGAATCTACCTGTACAGTAGATTATACCTCATCTAATCTCAGGCTTCTACCTTGGCTTGACATAGGCATTGTCTCCACCCTGCCCTACTTCCTATACATTGTATTACAGGTTGTGTCCACACCCCAGGTTTTATACCTGACTGGATATCACATCCTCTTTGACTCATTCCAGGTTCTGCAACCTACAATATACGGTCTCCTAGGGAGGACACCGTACAGTTGGTCCTATTGCTCGGGGAACACACAAGCTATTAGTGTCTATTGGGTTTCTCCTGGTTGGGGTTCCCGCTGGGTTACTCGCCATTTAGCTGACCCAGAGGCCGTTGCTGACAGAAGGTAGAATAGAGGCTTTGGGACAGCCACTGGAAGCCACCCGGTGACTGATTAGGCATGCAGTAACAGGTGGTGGTGGCTGTTGTGGTGGCTGGATCTACTATGACACATCCTTTGTTCTTTAACACATCAATTAACATCCCCTGCACTACACCTGTTTCAACATGCATAAGAACAGCAAAATAAGATGATACCATTTGAAACTAGAACATCCTCCTCTCATCCCTTCACAATGAGTTTGAGGAGCACTGTAAAACACATTCTGAACTCTGGGGTGGCTCTCTTCATGGGGAGCAGGTGCAAGAAGGTACACATGGCAGCAGCATAGCAGCCACCAGATCAACCACAGCCACTGGTTACTGCATGCCTGATCAGCCACCAGGTGGCTTCTGGTGGCTGCCACAAAGCCTCTAATATCTTCTGCCAGCCCCAACAAACTGATCTACACTTGGAACAAGAAGGATGGCACCCACAAATATTACCTCGCATCCCAACCTATGATATATGGTCTCCTAGGGAGGACACCATACAGTTGGTCCTATTGCTTGGGGAACACACGAGCTATTAGTGTCTATCAGGTTTCTCCTGGTTGGTGTTCTTGCTGGGTTACTCACTGTTTAGCCAACCCAGAGGCCGTTGCTGAGAAGCAAGAACATCAGAGCTTGCGACAAAGCGGTAAAGAAATCTACCGCTTGCAAGAAGAAGGGGAAGAAGGGGGCAGCAGAAGAAGAGGGGGACACAGAGGATACAACCAAAGACTTTTGAAGTGAAAAATATCATTTCCAGACATACCTACAGCTGTGTACAGTAGTTTCTGAGGACCCAGCAAGGCTGCAAACTGTATAGGAGCAAAATGAAGCGAAATTTGATGATTCCCAACAAATTTGAGCAAAATTTAAGCCTGTTCCAGGGATCCCAACAAATTTCAAAAAAAAACCTGGAGGCCTGTGCGAAACCCGACAAAAGTTCCCAAAATCTCAGATCAGAGCCCAACAAATTCCTACTGGGACACAACAGGCATTTTGGGTGATTATCAGGGGTCCTACAGACACATGCTACTGAGTAGTACCTACTGGTATATAAGATTTTGCCTAGCATGGGAATCCCCATCCTTTCTTTCTTCAGATTCCCCCACTAGGTATGTAGTATTTCCACTCCCGTATTTAGTACCTATATTTATATTTCGGATTCCCCCACTAGTTTCTGCACCCCACATCGAGCTCAAGGTTGCCCTTACAAACTCACTCATAATCCAATCTGGGAAGAAATAGACTTCCAACCAGTATGGCAAGAACTGGATGAAGCTCCAAAAGGAACTAGAGGAAGGCTACCCCAAGTTCAGATTCCTCACATCATTTAAAAAACCAGTCTTGCTGGGTGATCAGTTAGACGCAATTAACCATGACACACTCAAAGCTTACCATGAGTGACTTATGGAGAACATCTAATCCTCTTTTTTCTCAATCTTAAACAGCCTAACCTATTGACCTTGTCAAACCCTAATGGGTTCCGAGTGATTTAGCTGAAGACCACTGATCCATACCTCTTTTTCTGCCCTTCAATGGGTTCTTAGGGAGGAACTAGCTGGCTCCTCATTGTAAAAGCCAACAAATTACCCACCTATCTTGCAAAAACACCCTATGGACAGCTGGTTCTGCAGGGTTAAAGACCTAGGTGATACACCGTGGTGAATTGGAGAAATGTGTTGAGTCCCCAAAGATTCCACGGATCCCGATTTAGCCCGTTTGTTTACGGAACAAACACCGCCATGGTACAAATTGGGATAGACACCACCTGATGAGTCTTTCAGATGGACATTGACCCAACATTGTGGATCCCAGCCCATCCTTCTGATACCAAACACGATCATGTTGTTGGCTGACCGACTGATTACGCAATCAGGTGGCTGTGCCCACTGGTGTTTCTTTCCTTTGTACCACAATGAATACAACATGAATATATGTAAAACACTCTGTGCAGCTTCATGAAGCGAGATGGATGATATCCTCCAGCAAGATTTAAGTGATTTGGCTAGCCAATCCTTCAATCCATGATCTAGCAAAAAAATGATTAGATAAGCTGTTGTTCACAAATCTATCTGATATCATCACAATAGCTGCACCAATCGCTTAGGTGTAAGGGAAGGTTTGTCTCATTAGAAGGACCTCTACATGCTCAAATATTTGCAGAATTATTGCCTGAGAAGGTGTCCGAGAGCAAGGCCGCAAAAAATTGATCGGTCAGCCAACAAGATGGTTGTGTTTGCTAACAGACTCTATATTGATACTTACTTGTCGTCATCGATATAGAGTATCTGTTACAGAGACTAAACCCATCCTCTGTTAAAATTAGCCTCTTGATCGTCGTCGTCGCTCGGGGCGGTCGCCTCGCTCCTCCTCCTCCTCTATTTTTCGCAAATCACAAGGTCACAAAGGACCCATACGAAAGGTTCAGATAGCTACTGTTTTTCACTGTTAAAACGCGTGAACAGTTGACGGTTGATGTTTTTCAACGTTGATCCGTGATCGACATCGTCCATTTTTGCTTCCGCAACGAATGCTCGCTGGAATTCAGGGTTGGACACCGGCTGCCTGGGCGCTTCCGAGGGGTATACGAAAATTTTTCGTAAGTCACACTGTCACAGCTGACCCATACGAAAGGTCCGGTTCGTATGAGGATGTCACACCCCAAATACCATACGAAATGGTACAGTATTTCGGATTCCCGGTTGCCTGCATTTCTGAATCAAACTCACTTACGTCTGCCTGAATCCCAACCCCCGATAGCTCTCACCGCATGGCCCGACCCTCAGGATGCCAGAAATCTGCATTGCGCGCCAGCCAAAGCCGCGGCATTCATGATGATTCACCATTCGAGACATCCAGTCGGAATTTAGTTGATGGCTTCCAGCTCGGTAATCCGGCTATCTCTTGATCATTAGATTCTTCGGCTTGTCAGTGGGTCCGGACCATGATTCGGATCGTCGGGCGGCGTATTCTCGTCGCGATGACCGCTGTCAGAACACTCTACGGATGCTACACCTATGCTGCGGCCGAAGTAGTCTGCTTCCACGGTATTATCCAAGACCTCGTTGAACAAGCTGTCGATGCGAAATCGAAATCTGAGCAGCAGAACACTAGCAGAACCACGTCAAGCTCAATGTTCTGAAAGGCTTGAACTGCCCGGCGACCATGTGGCGCTGGCCCTGTATGGTGTCTCGGTATCATGGCCCTATACGGCAATGGTCCGCGGTTCGAAAGACAAGCTGTCCCTTACTAGCCCTTACTGAACTCCCGACCTTCTTGACCCGGAAACACCCATAGATCAGCTGACAATCGACGGGAAGCCATTCCTTGACTAGTTCCTCATCGATACAATCCGGCAACCTCGTCCAGAGTATCCGACTCTCCTACTGGTCATCTCCGCTATGTTCTCAGGGTGCAAAGACGGATGGATTCAGTTACTACTCAAGAGTTTCATGCCGGCGGCACTCGCTACAATTGTTGTAGCAGCCGAAGTGGGTGCCCTGTGGCTCCTAATAACTGTGGCCTACTACGACATATGTAGAGCGGCGCTCGAGGTGCGCATTGAGCATCCGCTTTGGATGACCCTCGGAGAAAAGGAACGACGGGCATGTCTTGTGCGATATCAGGCGCAGATACGACACCCTAGAATCGCCAGCTTTCTTTTTATTTCAAAGAACAAATACCACGATTGTCGGGACTGGACGGAGTGCACCAGATTTCGCCCCTCGATGGGCGAAACTATCAATCCTACACTCTTGGACTCCTCCTACATGAGCTCTCCCCTCGATCTTCTCACCGAGCTAGGAACTATGTGACCAGTGTAGGAGGGAGGCCAAAAGTCTTCACGCCGCCGCGAGAACGAAATGCTGGGTGCGACTCCCGGAGATGTTCGGTATGCCGGGGTGGAAGGACATCGAAAAACGGGACTCTCACCATAAATGTACCATAGGCAATGAATTGTATTTTATCCTTCTAACGGTGCTCATATTCTTCGGCATGCAACCCAGCCCCTGTCCCCAAAAGGAACGATGCGATCATCTGATTGACAATCGCCAATCAATCGTACCACTCGTAAAAAGTCTGAAAAGGCGGCGAATTGTGGTCTGAGGAACGTTACTCTTTTCCGCCTTTCCCTTTCCCCCGCCGAAAAACATCATGGCTTTCTCTACATGGCTCCTGCTGCTCCTCACCCATCCCAATGAATTCCGCACCTTGGTGCAGTACAAAATCTACCACGAACAGAGGCGCGATATCACAGCAACGCAGGAGCATGCGACCTCGGGATGGGACCGCCAGACTATGCGGAGATGCTGGGAGTTCCTTGACCTGACCAGCAGAAGCTTCTCCGCCGTAATAAAAGAGCTGGAAGGCGATTTGGCACGGGTGGTATGTTTTTTGTTGCGAAGGAGTAAAAATCGCGGAATGAGCTAACAATATCGCAGGTGTGCCTATTTTACCTGGTTCTGCGGGCTCTCGACACCATTGAAGACGACATGACTCTGTCGTCGGCTGTAAAGCAGCCCTTGCTGCGGAACTTCCACGTCCACAGTCGGACCCCCGGCTGGAATTTCAAGGAGTCGGGCCCAGAAAAAGACCGACAGCTGCTCGTCGAGTACGAGGTGGTCATTGAGGAGCTCGGGCTCATTTCGCCCGCCTACCGGGACGCCATCCTCAGCATCGCCGAAAAAATGGGCCGCGGCATGGCCGACTTTGTCGCGCGCGCCGAAAACGAGAAACAGTCCAAGTACCTCGAGACGATCGCGGACTATGACCTGTACTGCCACTACGTCGCAGGGCTCGTCGGCGAGGGCCTCTCACTCCTGTTCGCCGCCTCGGGCAAGGAGGCGCCGCACATCGGCGGCCAGCTCGAGCTCTCGAACTCGATGGGCCTGCTGCTGCAGAAGACGAACATCACGCGTGACTTTGCCGAGGACGTCGACGACGCGCGGTATTTCTGGCCGCGCGAGATCTGGGCGGGCGCGAAGTACGGCGGGGAGTTCGAGCGCATGGAGGACATGCGCGCGCCGAAGGCTGGCGCGGTGGCGCTGCCGGGGGTGCAGGAGCGCGCGCTGTGGGTGCTGAGCGCGCAGGTGCTCGACGCGCTGCGGCACGCGACAGACGCGCTGGACTACCTCCGCATGCTCAAGAACCAGAGCGTCTTCAACTTTGTCGCGATCCCCGCCACAATGGCGATCGCGACGCTCGAGCTGTGCTTCATGAACCCGCGGGTGCTTGCGCAGAACGTCAAGATACGGAAGGCGGTTGCTGCCAATGTAAGTCCCCTCCGTGTCCTGTCCTCGTGGACCATGCATGCTAATCAAACGCGTAGCTCATCATGCGCTCGACAAACCCGCGCGAGGTGTCCCTCATCTTCCGGGAATACGCGCGCAAGATCCACGCCCGCGCCGTCCCCTCCGACCCCAACTTCATCCGCCTCAGCGTCGCCTGCTGCAAGGTACTTTCTCCCTTTGCCGCCTGTCTCTCTTTTTCTCACTACTCTTTTACTCCTCCCCAGATCGAGCAATGGTGCGAACACTACTACCCCTCCTTCGTCCTCATCTCCGCCGGGGCCTCCGGCGGCGGCTCCCTCCAGCAATCCATCAACCCCACCGATGCGCGCGGCGCGACCTTCATCGCGGGCGAGAAGCGCGAACAGGAGCGCCTCCAGGGGCTGCGCATGGAGAAGCTGCGCGCGGACATCGCGTCGGGCGCGCGGCAGCCGGCGAAGGTCGACGACGGCGCGCTGCGGGAGTTTTTGATGTACCTTGGCGGCGGGGCGGTGGTGCTGGTCGGTGTCATTGGGGCAGTGGTGTATTTGATTATGCAGCTGTCGGATTAGCTGCTGTCGTGGCGCGGGCGGACGTAGGACGACGATGCATATAGACTATAAAATATCTGCAAAATCTTGCTGTACATTATCACCCACCTTTTCGTTGTACATATTCTTATCCACACGATGTTTATGGAATAATATGCCGTGGCTTTTTATTATAATGATACAGGTGTGGGTCTGTAATAGATACTAGATTTTGTCGTGTATCGTACATTGCGGTATACCATCATAGCCAGAGTAGAGAGCGCGGGTCGGACGGACTACACTACACCCCCTCCCCAATGAGCCTCGTCGGCGCCTCGACCCACCCGCGCCACGCCTCCACAAACGACGCCAGTTCCGCCCCCTCCACGACCCGATGGTCCGCGCTCCACGACACCGGCAGCTTCAGCCTCCGTGCCCCGCCCCCTCCCTCCTTCCCTCCCTCCGCGTCCTTCCAATACCGCTCCGACACATCCCACACCCACTCCGCTCTCCCCAGCGCCACGATCGCGACGCCCCCGCCGGGCACCAGCACTGGCGCCGCGCCAGTCCCGCGCCCCGTCGCCCCCACGTTGCTCACGCTGACCGTCCCCGCGCCGAGGTGGTGCGGGGCCAGCCCGGAGGGCACGCGCCGTCCGAGCGCGGCGAGGTGCGTGATCTCGGATGCGAGGGCGAAGACGCTGCGCGTGTCGGCGGCGCGGAGGAGGGGCGTGTAGAGCCCCGTGGGGGTGGCGAGCGCGAGCGCGATGTCGGCGTGCGGACGGATGGTGAGGGTCGGTTTCCCAGGTGTGGAGGGTGATGGTGCGGAGGAGGGTGGAGGGGTGATGGAGGCGCGGAGGAGCGGCCAGTCCATCATTGTGCGGGCGAGGGTCTTGAGCAGGAAGGGGAGGTAGGTGAGGCGCGGGTAGCGCGCGGTGTCCGGGACGTTGGGGACGGCGGGGATCCCGACACCGAGTGCGAGCGCGGGGTTGAAGGGTGGGGGCGCGTCGGATGGAGGGAGGTAGTGCGTGGGGATGTGCGCATTCAGGATGGGAAGGAGAGCGTGGAGGTCAGTGATGTCGAGCGTCGTGGAGTATCCGAACAGCGGAATTTCGAGGCTCTGCGAGGGAGTGTTGTCAGGAGATGTTTAGGGAGGTAAGAAATAAATACCTTAACCATGGCACGATACATTGCGTGTCGCGTGCGACCAAGCTCGACAATAATGTCCTCTCCACACTGTGTGGGTGCTGGTGGTGGTGTAGAGGTGCGTGAAGAGCCGGAGAGGTATGCCTCGACGTCGGCCTTTTCTACACGGCCACCCTTTCCACTTCCCGGCGCCAGAAGAGCGAGGTCAACGCCCTGCGTCCGGGCAAAGTGGCGCACAGACGGAGTTGCAAGGGAGTTGTTGCTTTCTGAACCCTTCTCCGGCTTGAAAGATGGGTCCAGCGGATGACGCCTGCGCGGACTCGGTGCAGCCTCTGGCTCGGACGTCACAAGCGTCTCCTTCGGCTCTTCCGTCCTTGGCGCGGGCTTCGGCGGCTCCTCCGTCCCACTAGCCTTCTCCACACCCTCAACCGCCTCTTCCTCGACCTCAATCGTGCACAGTCCCTGCCCAACCTTGGCGACCTGCCCCTCTTGCACGAGCAGCTCCTTCACCACACCATCAAACGGGCTGGTGATCTCCACACTTGCTTTGTCGCTCTGCACCTCGCAGAGGGGGTCAAATGCAGTGATTTTAGCGCGCGGGGAGACGCTCCAGCGGATAACCTCGCATTCTGTTATGCCTTCGCCAATGTCCGCGAGCTTGAAAGTGTGTACGACCTTGTTCGAGGCCCAGCGAGTCTGGAAACGCGCGATGAGGCGCGGGGAGTGCCGAATGCCGCGCAGGAACATGGCAGAGATTCTCTGTCACTAGAAAGAGGTCCTTTTCGATCCTAAATGCCGCTCTTTGTGCCGCTCCGAGCGCGAAGATCGTGGGTGATATTCCAAATAGGAAAGCCGATGAAAGTAGATTCAGATGAAGGAGAGTTTATCCAGTAAGCTTAGCAGGCTTCAAGGCAGAGGTTCTAGCAAAAAGAGCAAGCGGCAAAGCCGGAAAATAGAGTGGAACGGATCTTAGCCATGAGTGACTGTGATGCCACGTGTCACACCGCCGATATGTGTCGCTTTGACCCAATTCAAATTCGCGATTTTTTCTTTTTCGCTGAGCGTCGATGGAGGATGGGTTCTCGGCCATATATGAATATCTTCGAGGTTTTTGGGTCATTTTAAAGCGTGAAGCAGATATCAAAACACCGCTCTAGTAGTCTATCATTTGAATACAATCAACGAATTCGGATCTAGACTTTTACATTATATATCGTATGCACGTTTGGGACTCCTCCAGGCCAATCTAGAGTAAAGCAAGAATTAATTACAATTCGCCTCCGAGCAACAGATGGCCTGGGGGATTGACGTCCTTCTTTCTTGAATACCATCGCTATACCGGCGACCTGGGTAGTAGCCCTCGCAATACGCCTTGAGCTCGTCATAGCTCAGCCCGTAGATGGCATCCCAATTGCTGAGGGCCGTTGGCGTCTGCTGTCAGTGAGCATGTGAGTATTGCCCAGCTGTAAGAAGTTAAAAGGAATCACGTCCTGGTGGTCCGACGGACGGGTTCCGTCTGCGAATGAAACAGGCACGAAGGATACGCTTCGTCCGTCTCCAGAGGTGCGATTGTATTCCTATCGAGTGAGTTAAAGTGCCAGTGTACGTATTTTCGAACGAGGAACAGCACTGACCTTCCGACTGAACGTCGTCAACTCATTGATTTGCGCAGCGATTTGTTTCAGAGCCTCCCTAAGAGCTTCTCTGAGAGCCGGGCGGAACCACGCCGGCGGAGGCGGGACATATCTTCCAAATCGAATTCCGTACCAACGATGATAAAAAGAGGGAAAATTCAGAGGGACGGAGCAGCGCACCGCCGCTGAGTTTTGGGCCGCGATGCTATCCTCAGTGGTAGGAGGATTCTGGGGAGGCGATGGAGGGATGTTGGCAATATTGGCTAAGGGAAGACCAGGCGTTGAGACGGTGCCATCGTGGTCGGTGGCAAGGTTGGTCTGGTCGTGTGATCGCGTTTGATCGTTCAACTCCGATTGATTGCGGTGAGCTCGGCCGACCAGGCCGAAACAGGGGGATGTGGTTGAATTGAGGTCGAGTCTAATGTATAAGGAATTCGAAGGCCAAGAATAGAGAACAACAACGAATGAACCCTTTCGCGCTATTCTATAATGTATGCAACTGAACCTTTGTACGGTTGAATTTACTCTCCAGAAGAGGGACAACCCAACCACTTCCCAGCGGGTCCTCTCCAGCAGGGAAATATCTACCGCTCCGCAAACTCCACTCGTAATTTCCCGTGACCCAGTTCGCGATCCCAGTGACATACATCTTGACCTGGTCGCGCACGCAGACCGACCCACACGGGGGCAGATCCCGCATCGCGGTGCAGAACTCCTCGACTTTCTCGCGGTACCACACGCCCATAAAGTCCATCGCGTCCTGGCTCGAGAGCCCCCGCTCGTGCATCACGACGATCACAGCGTTGTGCGTGTCGCCACGCGCATGCTCGACGTTGAAGGAAAGGATGTCCTGCAGCCGCATGTACATTAGCAACTCGACGTCTTTTTTGGGAAAACCGCAGTCCAGGACATACATTCCCTACACAAACGAGATCCAGACCGAGTATCTCCAAATGCATGATGCGCGAATCCCACAGAATATGGGGCGGGATTCCATACGGTATGAGCAGTAGATTGAAGCAGCATGTCACTGCCCCCGTTTCACGGCGCAACGCGAGATACGACTCAAGGGAGCTTCGGACGGCCTGCCGATCCCGGTCCTCTGCTTCAGCGATGACAGCCCTGAGGTACTTGTTGTAGTTGACGGTGAATTCCTCCAGCACATCTGCACTCGAAATGAGATGGAGACGCTCGGAGAAACTGTAGAGATGAGTGATCAGTTGAAATATCACGTTGAAAGTGGTGGATTCTACGAGCCTTCTGTGCATCTCGCCGACGGGATGTTCCCCCGCCGCCCTCGGTGTTTCCCAATTACTATAAAAATTTTAGCAGAATGTCATCGAACCGCCACATAAATGGCCACACCGTAACGCGTCCATCGAGGTTGCAGCGACAGTTCGGGCATCTTGCACAGACAGCTGATCCGAGAGATCGTCGAACACAAAGAGCAGGTTAACCAAATCGCAGGCAACCCTGTAATGTCGTGGGTCGGTGAAGTGATAATACACAATGGATGCCAAGGCGCCGAAATTGGCCGCTCGGAATTGCTTCAGCCGTGGACCGGATAATATGCAAAGCGATTCGATCCAAGCTATGGACTCGGCTGATACGGCGGCCTCCCACTGGCTATGGATGACGGTGAAGGGCCACCGCTCGTGGATGTCTGGAAGAATCAAGTTCATTGTCTAAAGACGAACAGAGGTCAATGTCTGAGCATATTACGTATACGACAACAACGCCAGTGGACTCACGAAAAATAGTTTAATGTAGAAAGACGGTTTTGCAGCGAAGTCTTGCTGGGATGTACAGAATGGTGCTGGGGAGGTTGTTCATCCAGCAGCGTTGTAAGGCTATTTGTACGATTCTATGGTGGGATGAAGTGGGATAAGGCCATGATTGAAACGACTCGGACCGGATCCGACGGGTTCTGTCGCTCCCAACGGAGCTGGCGTCTAGTGAAACCGTAAACAGTCTCACACCGCAAATAGTGATATTTCATGTAGGTCTAAAAATGCAACGGGGACTTTCCGCTGTCCTTTCAAAGTGAGCGGAAACAGGCCATTTCAGATCAAGTTCAGACCAATCGGCGGCATGTTCCGCGAAATCATGTGCCCTGTGTATTGTTGTTACGCACAATAGAGCCTCCTCAATTGTTCTATTATTTCCGTCGATCAGGTCAACGGAAACGGCCGATTTCAGCTGGTTACAAAACAGCTGAAAGTGCACTTTTCAGCTGATTGTGAAATGGCAGGCGAAAGCAGCATTTCGGCATTCCTCTCTCTGTGCCCGAAATGGGCCTTTTTCGGAGAATTATATGCACTGAAGCTGCCAGATGATCCAGTTACAGTCTCAGAGCAATAGAAAATATTACTCTTTGCGGTGTGTCTGGCACTGCATTCATCAAAATAGACTGAGGTTGTCTGAATGTCTGTCTTGTTCAATGCTATGACGTCACAAGATAAGTTATCATGGGTTTGAACGTCCTATATATATATATATGAAAAAACCGAAAGGATTCAGGAATACATGAGACACCAGACGCGGCGGCTATAGCCCACTAGGATTGAATGTGTATACACAAGAGCGCCCGCGGCGTAACGGTCGTCTCGGCGTCAATTTAGGCGGGCAATTGTTCTGATACGAGAGCTAGCACTGAAAGCAGAAGATACGGACACCGGTGCCTGGCAGCTCAGCATCGATGAACGCCCGTCGACCAGTCGCGCCGGTGATACGATGTGGAGGCGGGGAAAGGTGTGATCGTGATGCATGTTCGGGGTCCGATTGACGGCGGCAGGATAGGCTTCGTTGGCCCAAATAGGGGCGTGGTTCAAGATGAACAAGACGTGGCGCCGCTTCGCTCCGGCAACGCAGAAGATGCAACAAAATATTATTCGGGTTGATAATACAGCGAGGCAAAGACGGATGAAGGTAAAAAATCTATCTGTTTCGAGTTTTTGCCATCAGATTATATTGGTGATCCAACGTCGACTGAAAGATCTTCAGGGATGCCTCGAAATTTGAGTCGAAAATGGATTGGAACAGGAGGCGAGAACTAAGGACCGCCAGGTGAGCATAGTAGATAAAGAAAATCGACATAGTGTTCATTCAATATCTGGCTGGAGAGGCACCGAGAATGAGATCACTGAATGAAGGGATCAAATTGACGAGGACCGAGAGCAAGAGAAACCGGAGCCAGCGCAGCATCCAGAATTCCAGAATAGGAGAGGGAGTTCTCATTTGTGACCCAGAGCAGAGGCCCAGCAGCTGGCAGAAGCGTTGAAAAGTCACAGCCAGAATTGCGCCCCGAGAGAATTTTTCAACACCGGAAAATTTGAAACGATAGAAAGGAAGACGAATTGTCCGGCTGTACCAAAGAATATGGGCTCTTCATATACCTTGCAAAGATTCTGGGGACGCGTCGCTCCGGCGCGATTGGAATAGAAATAGACTGCGCCGTCCGCTGCGGCGAACTGTGGCCTGTCAAAAGAGTGTCAAAATGCAACTGTGCATGGGTCAGCTGTTGATTCTTGGGTGAGGAATTAGCAGAATGGGGACGTGGGCCGAGGGATACAGCCTCTTGTTTAGACGTGCGTGCGGTCAGTTGACATTCAGGACAGAGGCCTAGGAGAGAGCAAGAGGAAGGGGGATATGCTGGATGGAGATGAACACAAAGAGATACAAAGAATCGCGAAGCATTTCGTTAAAGAACAGTTAATTAATTAATAATCCTATACAGCCGCAGTTTGACAAACGCAGGCCACAGTGAGAATGTTTTGTCCGAATTGAGTCGTTTGGGAGAGCTGGTAATTCACGAGGCTCGTCTTTACTGCTCAAGGATCCCAATTGGGGTTGTCTTTGACGGTTCGCAGTTGTTCCGCAGCGCGGAAAGAACCGAAATTAGGTGTGACGTTCATCATGGGTTAAAAAGCTTAGAAGAATATGATGGACCAAAGGAGTTAACACTGACAGAAAGCCAGAGGAAGAGCGAACGAGCAACGCTAAATGGGGCTTTAGCACAGGTTACGAGGGATTTCGTTAAAGAACGGTTAATTAATTAATGCACCTGGACCGAAGATTTGGTTTTCACCCAGTGCAGCACGGGTTCGGCGGAGACGGCGAGTCCGTGAAACTCCGTGCTATCCCGTGATCAACCCCTTGCTTTGCTGTCCATGATGTTTTTTTGGCGAGGGATTCCAAAGGGAAAGGCGGATATTACAAAAACCAAACAGAAACGTTCTTCGAGTTTTTGCGAGTTGTACGATTGATTGACGGTCTGTAATCAGATGATAGCATCGTTCCTTTTGGGGTTGGGGACAGGGGTGTTGAATCGTGGCATCGTGGTTGAATCTATGGAATTCGAAGACACGAAGAACAATAAGAGTGGTTCTTGATAGATTGCAATTCGAAAAATGTGCAGATTTATTTACTACTCTCTAAAAGAGGGACTACCCAGCCACTTCCCAGTGGGTCCTGTCCTGCGGGAAAATATCTGTCGCTGCGCAAACCCCACTCATAGTTTCCCGTCACCCAGTTTGCAATGGCAGTGACATACATCTTCACCTGGTCACGCATGTAGACCGACCCACATGGGGGCAGATCCCGCATTGCAGTGCAGAACTCCTCCACTTTCTCTCGGTACCACACACCCATGAAGTCCATCGCATCCTGGCTCGAGAGTCCCCGCTCATGCATCACCACAATTACAGAGTTGTGCGTATCGCCACGCGCCTGCTCTATGTTGAAGGAAAGGATGTCCTGCAGCCGCATATCAGTAACTCGACCTCATTGAAAAACAGCAATTGTACATTTCCTACACAGACCAGATCCAGACCTAGCATTTCCAGATGCGTGATGCGCGAGTCCCGCAAAATACGGCCCGGGATTTCATACGGTATGAGAAGTAGATCGAAACAGCATGTCGCTGCCCCCGTTTCGCGCCGCAACGCGAGATATGTGTCGAGAGAGCCTCGGATGGTCCGCCTATCCCGGTCTTCTGCTTCAGCAATGACCGCTGTGAGATACTTGTCATAGTCATGCATGAATTTATGCAGCACAGCTGCACTGGAAATGAAATGGAGACGCTCGGAGAAACTGTAAGGAGAATGATGAGTTGAAGGTCAACTTGGCTTGGAGCTTCTACGCGCCTTCGGTGCATCTCTCCAACAGGATGTTCCCCCGCCACTCTGGGCATTTTCCAGTTGCTATAACGAATCTTTAGAGAAGGTCAGTGAAACAGTCATCATGCATGGCCGCACCATAAGGCGTCTAGCGAGATGGCAGCGACGGTTCGGGTGTCTTGCGCGGGAAGCTCATCCGAGAGATCATCGAACACAAAGAGAAGGTTAACCAGATCGCAGGCAACCCTGTGATGCCGTGCGTCGGTGAAATGCCCATACACAATGGCTGTGAAATAGCCAAAATTAGCCGCTCTGAATGCTTTCATCCGTGGACCAGATAATATGCCAAGCGATTCGATCCAAGCTGTGGACTCATCCGAAATGGTGGCCTCCGACCGACTATGAGCGACGGTGAAGGACCATCTCTCGTGGATATCTGGGAGAACCAGTGACATTGTCTAAAGAGCAACGGAAGTCATTGTCCCTATAACGAGGGATACAATACCACTGACTCACCGAACATGTGAATGTGGAGAGGCGACTCTGCGGTGAAGGGTTCGGGCGTACATAATGGTATCTGGAGGCTTTCCATTAAATAGTCGTACCGGCTATTATCATAGAGGCTTACCATTACTGTAAATATGGTCGTACTACCGGCCACTTGTATGGTGGGGATCAGCCAACAAAGATATGGTTAAAACAGATATCGTATCGCTGCGACGGGTTCTTTCACTTCCAGTGGAGCGAGCTTGTTGTCAGACTGTAAACAGCCTGGCACCACACTAAATTAGACCAAGCTTGTATCGGCGTGAATCTTGTTGGGAAAGAAGAAAGGAAGAACATGTATCAACTGCGGTGGTTCCTAAAAGGAGCGTAGTACTTCCTTTGACGGGAGATAGAGTAAGTTCTGCTTGAAAATAGAAAAAACCTGCGAACCAATTGCTCACCGATCAGGAGGACCCCCTGGGTGTAGTTCTTTAACAAGACTATTGTTGGAATTCGACTCGGTTACTCGCTACCGGCAATTCGCCCGAGTCGCTGCCGCTGTTGAGTGGTAATTTCGAGTCACAATCTGCTATTTCCTCTTTCTCCCTGACTCGCTTTTAATGAATCCTCTAGCTGTTCGCGAGAACTGTTAATACTCCCGAGAGACGGATGCCATCATGCAGTGGACGCCGGGTACTTCAACAATCACTTATACGGAGGATTCCCGGGGAGGTTGAGCGACCTGTCGCTATGTGCGTGGAGAGACGGCAGTGGGGACGGGTAGCGGGACAGGTGGCATCATGGTGGGTGGCAAGTTATAGTTGGGTCTCGTCGTGTGATCGCATTTGATCGTGAACTCCGATTGACCGCAGGATCGGCTTCGTCGGCCCAAACAGGGGCATGGTTCAGAATGAATGCACGAACCGAGAACTGCGAAAACGGGGTGCTACTTTTATCCAGTGCAACACGGCTCGCGCGGAGATCGCAAGCTTGTGAAACTCCGTGATCAACCCTGGAGGCTGGCACCGCATTCCAAAATGCCGAACAAAACATGTTGGACACATGTTTTTCAGGTATAGACAGTAGGCGAGCTACAAAATCTTTTGCCTACTGTCTCACCGGAGCTGGATGCGCATTTCGCGGGCGAACGACGATTACGGATCAGTCCGATCGAAACTGAACATATCAACATACATAGGTCTAACGAGGGTATAGACGCTTGAAGAACGAGACTCGTACCCTATTTGGTGAACGAACCGATACATTCCGTGCCGCCTCGTCTGCATTCTAAACAGAGTGTCCCGTTGCAGTGCTCGCTATGTAGATCCTGTGGCCATTTGCTTCCATTCGCCGATCACCTGCGCATGCGGACCCTTCGGTGATGACGGCGGTGATTGATTTTTCTGTGGCCATAAAAGACGCGTAAGACTTGAGCGACACGCAGTTCTCCTTCCCTCCATCCTTTTACTCTCTCAGCTTCAATGCAGCTCTCCGTCTTCGTCGTTCTCTCCGCCGCACTCACTGCAATGGCCTCCCCAACTGGAGGCCATTTCCGTGCAGTAGGTGAATTAGCTCACCATCGTCCAAAATGCTGAAGGCCTCGCAGCGAGAGGCGTCACCCCCGGCGCACGTAGACGGCAACGTTCAAGTCTGCACAGATGTCAACTCCGCTGGTGTCTGCCGGGTGTTTCCTTTCGCCAACGGCGAATGCATCAGCTTCGACAAGCACGGCGCCTTCAACGACAAGGTGTCTACCTTCAACCCAGATATCAACGTTCAATGTATCGTGTTCAAGTGAGTCTGAGTTCCTTGTTCTTTTTACAATGGGAACCGACCTGTCCTCGTAGGGATGGTGATTGTTTAGGCACCACTCTCAACATCAATTTCCCTGGGGCAGACGATCTCACGCCCTTGAACTTTAACGACGAGATGACCTCTTTCAGATGCAACAGCGTTGGATCAAAGGCGCCTTGAATGTCTATGCAAAGTAGAGAGCTGTCTGGCAAATGTGCCAACAGAAGCAGTGGACCCCTATGTAGCTCTTCCCATTGCTATCCCCACATTTGTGTATATAGTTGTTGGAATGATGAGCGGACAATATCACTAGAATAACTAAGTCGGGCTGGTAAAAACGGGCGATGTACGGGGATCAATTGACCGCGCGATGACTGTCGTGATCTGTTGACGTCACGTCACGAGGATATCACGGGATCGCGTCGCGCCTTTCTTGTCTCTTTCTTTGCTCTTTCTTCCACGACGACATGAAGCTCGAGAACCTCCGCCTTCGACTCCGTCTCTCAGCCATAGAGTCTGAGCTATTGCAACTGGAAACCCCCAGTTCTTCGAGCTCAAATCGGCGATTCAGTCCTCGACTGAAGGAGGAGCGACAGCGCCGGTTAATGAAGGAGAGGATAACCATTCAGCAGTCGCTGCACCTCATTGTCTACCCAATTCTCACCATTCCCGTGGAACTCACATCCGAGATCTTTCTTCACTGTCTTCCGGTCGATCCAGCTCAACCGAACGCGAGATTGGCGCCGCTGCTTTTGGGTCGAATTTGTCGCGTGTGGAGGAATATAGCATACACCGATCCCAAGTTGTGGGCTTCTCTGGGACTCCGCATCTGGGGCCGGAAGGGCCTCAAACTCGGGGTAGAGGATTGGCTCCGCCGCGCCGGAAGCGTGCCATTGGCCCTCAGCTTGGTGTTTCCCTTTAGTCACTGCCCGTTCTTCAAAAGCTTCCACTGTGGCTTCCACCCGTCCTCTCTTCTGCTTTCCGATAATTGGGGACGCTTGACCTCGCTCCGCGGCGAGAATTTCGCTTACACCGACTGTCTCGCCTTATTCGTTCACGCTCCGAGGCTTATTCGGTGCGAACTCGTATCCATTTTCGGTTATCTTCCCCCTCCTCCCGCCACACACATTCTACTTAACGACCTAGAAGACCTCAGCCTCACCACCGACGGGCCTTCCACCTGTTTGTTGTCGTCGCTCCTCGACTCGCTCGCTGTACCCAAGCTCCGAGCTTTGCGCCTCGTTTGCACATTTTACCTCTTCCCCGAGAATCCGTTTCTTTCCTTCCTACAAAGATTCACCGTCATCCAAACGTTCAGCGTTCAATCCCGCGGATCCCCCGATTATGGATTTCTTACCACAATCCTGGACGCGATGCCGACTCTCATTTCTTTTGAATTACGACTGCTTTACTCCGCTACTATCGTCTTCGATATACTCCGTCTACTCAACGACTCTACCACCTTCCTCCCCCGCGTTCAGAAACTCCTTTTTTCCATAACTCAGAGCGTGACATGGGAAGATAGCTTTACTCCAATCCTCATTGACGCTCTTAGTTCGAGGTCGGAGGCCAAACCTGGAACCACTCGGCTCGTGGATTTCCGGTTCCTATTCAATCCCGTGGCGCAATTAGACGCGCAAATTTCCGGTTGCGTTTCGAAGATGAAAGGGAAGGAAATGCGGATCTACGTTGGTTCAGTGGCGGGTATGCTGCTGTAGGTTCGAGGCACAGTAATCGTTCTGGTAAGCTGCAGGCTTTCTAAACTATCGGCGCTCATTCTTTCGCCAGATACGCTTTTCATCGCCAATGGTTCAAGGTCGAACACTTTTTCTTTGTTACACTGTCCCACTATCATGTTTCTTTCGCTCTGCATTACCGGCTCATTCACTGTACATAGATTGTAGTAATTCGACTCGAAATGTTGTAAAATGGTTGTTTGTTGAACTTGAAGAATGGGCTGATCCTCCAAACCAAAAAAGTACGGCTTGCCGCAGCCCAGCAGGTTCATCGGCGACGCTGTCGAGATACGAAACAGAAGTTCATTCTTGAAGCTAATAGCGACACCGTGAGGCTGCACGGTGGCCTGGGAGCGACAGAGATCATGAGCAGAACGGATAATTATCCATATCGGTACATGCTACCCAATATGCGCGTTGCGGAGGAGGGTACGTTCTAGATAGCGGAGAAGAAAAGAGTATGGCATGCCTGTCGTGGATCACGGTGAGAGCATCTCCTGTGGCGATCGCTTCAATTCCTCCCACCCCGGTAAACCGAACATCTCCGGTAGTTGCTCGCAGCATTTCACTCTCGCGGCGGCATGAAAGCTTTGGCCCCTGACTCGCAACGATCGCATAGTCTTCCTATGATCATATGCACGCACTTTGTCTTCTAGGCGCGTACAATATACGGTGCCCAAATGTTGCAACGCGCGACAGCAAAAGAACTGCATGTCATATTTGTGTGCGAGATGGAGGGCTCCAAGAACGATGGCAAGGGTGGTTTGTGCTGGAGGGGCATAAGAAGCTGAGATGAATCAAAGGCGGTCGAGTCAGCACCAACTCGCAGCGGAATCCCCAAGCGAAAGAGTGCCGTATACTCGGAGTCAAACATCGCCTTCAAGAATAATTCGAGCTCTGCGGGATCGTCGTGCATGTTGACTACCGGAACTCCCCGGATTGTCTCGCCCTCTTCAGACTCGGGAGGCAGGGGAAGTGTAACATGCTGGCGAAGACCAAGCTTACGCCACGAAAACCCGAAAAATGCATTTTGGGGCTCGGAGGATAACGATTTCTGGGGAGAGCCACAACCTCTTTTCAAGGTCATCTTGGGCTGGGGTGGCCATTTGGTGGATGGTGGCTGAGGGCTGAGGACGCGTTAGGTAACGGCACGTGCCCTTGTTGACACCCGGAAACCGAACACACAGCGACAGACAATCGCGTTTCAACCATGACGTCCATCACTCCCATCCCGAGACCTCGACTTGCCCCCTCCAGAGTCAAAGCCAGGCCTATTATCGAGCTAATGAACGACATGCCAGGCTGGACGGAGGCGGACTTTGAGACATTCAAAGTGCGTTTGATATTTCCACTGCTCAAAGGCCAAAGCCGATGCACCCTGTCCGAATCGCTGATCCAACATGGCAGAAGCACGTCGCAGCAGCGGCACAGAGTTCCGGCCTGGATACATATAGCGGGCCGGAAACCCAGGATCCAGTGAAATGGAAGAAATTACTCAACAATGTAAGATGAGTACGCGTGGACTTGCCTCCGATGAACTGACGCGTCGCGTTTCCCAGTGCCAGAAGGAATTCCCGCGACTGGACGACTTCGATGGCCAATGGCCGCTCGACATGTACTATGCAAAATGGACATATTGGCGTCATGTGAAGAAGATGCAAGAGAAAAAGAAAGCTCAAAATGCGGGTATGTGGCAAGACACGAACTCAAAAAAGCGTAAGGTGCGAGAAGGAGGCGAAGACGACAAGGAAAATGGAGAGGTACGTCCTGCGCGTTGATACGGCCTTCGTTTAATCCCTTACCAGAACCCGGGTTCGTCGAGCGCAAGCCGCAAACAGCCTGAAGCACGACATGGCTCCGCACTACGCCAGTGCACATCTCAAGACGCGTCTTCACGCGTGTCTCAGACTCAGCCGAGGTCTATCGCCACCAGCAGAAATACTGGGTCACAAGAATCGCGTTCGGACGACGTGCGTTACTTATTCTATCTCGGGATTTACACGTGCTAACTCGTTTCCAACTGCAAAGAACACCAGCGCGTTCACCAATACCCGCAAAGCCAGCGCAGGATCCTTGCAACCCCGCCACGACCGTGTACGCGCCCTTACGCGTCGCCATTTGAACACTAACGAGTTTCATCTTCCCAGTCTTTCTGCGCAAGCCGGACGAATTCCGACGGGTCCACCCGGACTACGCACGACGCCGGGTCTTCAAGCTCTCGCAACAAACATGTATATGTACGCTGCCCCACACGTCGCCATTTCTACTGTTAACTAATTCAACGCGTTAGTCTCTGTCCGCCAGTCCGAATAGTACCAGCGCATCCATGGGTACCACAGGGAACCCCGGAGCTTCAGTTTTCGGAAACCAAAGGGTAAGCTATCCTACGCGTTGCTTTCAGCCGCTGACGAGCACTTCCCAGTCTTTGACCGGAAGTCAGACGAGTTCCAGCTCATTTGCGCTGTCCTCTTCACCGGCCGGGTCACCTCCATGCGCGCAGCCCGCCAAGCAGCCCGATACGTGTCCTCAGCTCGGCCCCTGTGTTCTGTGCGGCTACCAGCCCCCCGTCCCTACTCACGAAACAGCGCTGTTGCAAAAATGTTTCCTGCACCACGGCGCCCTGCTCCTTCCCCTCGCCACTGCCGGTGTCGTCGCCGACGCCCATCTGCGTGTCCTCTTCCGTCTCAGGGAGCGATACCGGAAAGAGTTCGTGCACTCTCTGGCTCGCGTGGACAAGATCACGTACGTGGAGAAGGCCGACATCCTCGACGCGCTCGAGACCTTCCTCGATACAAACCCGGATGTGATTTCATCGCCAGAACGGGCGCGGAAGGTGCAGCTCGCTTCAATCCGCCGTCCGCCTAAGGGAGTGGAAAACGTTTTGGCCATCCATACCTGCAAGTACGGCTATGTCAAGAGACACATGCAAGTCGCCGACGATGAGGAATACTTCGAGCTCGTGGTAATGTTGACTTTCTCTGTTCTGTATTGCCGTCGCTCACAATCCCATCCCAGGATCTCGTCGAACGCCAGATTCCTTGGTATCTCGACGCGTCTGTCCCGATTGAAGAACAAGACGAAGAGCAGCTCGACACGCTTGTCACCAAGGTAGGGCTTTCAGGATCTTTCGAATCGCGCTGATGCCGGCCCAGATCTGCGAAGAAAAGCCTGGCTTGAGAAAATACGATGACTTTTGGCCCGTCTACCTGCATATCTGTCGTTTCCTCAGTGCACGCGCCGCCGGACTCGGCCGCACGCCGAGGGGAAATATTAATTCGACCGCCCCAAAAGCACCTGTACGTCGTCTCGAGCTTCGCATATTTGCGATCGTTTAATTCGTTGCTTTGCTCCAGCCACAGCACGAGTGTCCCCAGCTTGCCAAGTACCCGAATTCCGAAGTACCGGCCTCGATTACCGCGCTGCTGGAGGACTACGAGATGCAGGAGCTTGGGCCGGCGTTCCTTTCACTTGGATTCAACTCGGACCCGGTGTTTACGAATAACCTCGCGTCGCAGCGGAAGAAGGACTGCATTATTGAAAATTTGGTCGAGCGATTTCCGCACTGTCCAGAATTCCAGCTGCTGATGCTGCGTTATATCGTTGAGCGGGTTTGATTGAAGATATTTTTCGATGTGTGTACACCTGATGATCTTCATACTTGACCAATGAATTGTACCCAGTGCTTGTATTGAATACGACACGATATATACTGTAGATATAAAACTGTACTAGAAGTAACATCTTGATCGACCGTCAAGAAAAAGGCATTGAGTAAGTGGAGTGACGAGTGAATTTAGCTGATAGAATATTCATTATACGTAGTCTGCGAGCCTGCAAATCACTGGTCCCCGGACAATTTTCGACTCTGCCCTGCCGGAAGCCTTTCAAAATGATTCGAGAACAAGACCGCGCATTATGAGTTCTCTTCAACGACCTAAAGCATTCCGGTCAATACCAACTAGACCTTTAAAAGAAGCGGTCGTACCGGGCCAAGAAATTTCTCCCGCAATTGTTCAAGTGTGGCCCAGTCGGGAAGGTCAAATAGTGCGGGAAGGTCGTCCCAAAAGTTCTGCTTCGCCTGCTCATAGACATCCCTCGCCTCCTGCAAACACAGTTCACACAAACCTTCGGCCAAGTAGGCCCATCCATACTCGGACCAAGCGTCCACGATGTCCAAATTCGAGCTCCATGCATGGTCACGGATAGCTTCTTGTCGAGCACGGTTGCAGTTATTCGGAACCTTGCACGACGTTTCCGCTGCAGAAAGGAACTCGAGGAGCGCGCATGCAGGTTGCATTCGGACTTTGTGAGAGAAGACTCGGAGGCAGTTAGCCTTTTCCGAGTCTCCCAAACCATCCCACGAGGCAGCTCGGATAAGGCCTAGGAGGTCCACGGGATACAATGCGAAGTAGGCATCGGGGAGCATCCATAATGCGCCGACCTCGACCAAAATCTTGATCGTCTTTAGATATCCATCGATAAGCGACCCGTCGGACAAGTGATCGTATGTTGCGATTGAGTCGTCGGGGTGGTAATCTTTCAGGCGCATGCAATGCACGGTGCCTAAATGCTCCAATGCACGACGGCAAAGGAAATGCACGTCGTATTTATTTGAAAGACGAAGAACTCCGAGAACAACGTCTAGCTCAGTCTTTGCAGGAGGAGGCAAGAAGAAACTGAAATGAAATAACTGTAGAGTCAATAGAATCCTCAAGGGAATGAAGTGGCGCGTACGTAGGGTCAAACATCGCCTTCAAAAAGAATTCGAGCTGTGCGGGATCGTCGTGCATATTGACCACCGGAACCCCTCCGATGGTCTCAGACTCGGGAGTCGGAGGCTGGGGGAAAGCGAACATGCTAGCGAAGACGGACGACCTCTCTTTCAGCACCGTCGTGAAGACACGGAAGATATGATTTCCAGCTCGGAGAATGACTAAATCTCCATCGAACCACAGACCGTCCACTTGTTTAAGATTTTTCTCATCTGTCGAGTCCGTCATGAAACAAAATTCGAGTAGGAGGAAGGCACCTGGCAAAAGCTGAATGTGACCATCACGCGTCACCTATGGCTACGGTCGGCGGCATGGTCGCGGTTGGTTTTGGATCTTGACATCTGACATCTGACATTTGATTTCGGACTTTCGGACATTCGGACCTCACAGGTTGTAGCGGCATGTAGCTCACCGTTACAGATATTATTCAGATAAGTACATGAGCAGCAGCGCTGCTCACAATGTATGCATTGCAGCTGTATGGCTTATAGAGATTGCAGGAGCCACATGTCACCACGTTGCCGCCATGTCGTTCAATTCCGAATGTTCAAATCAAACCATCATCGAACTTGAAGCAGTGTGAGATACTTAGCATTTTGGGACCAAGCTCACGCCTCTTAACGCTGCTCAGAAGGAGGGATACTTGGCAAAAATAGGACAAAATTACCATGAGAGCCTTAGTATTGACGAATGAGAACCGGCTTAGCTGCATCAAGGGCCAAGCTGGACTGACTCGAGGCCAAAAAGAACGGCCGCGTGGGTGTCAGGATTGTCACGGTGATCATCTCTTGTCACTAGATGGATTTTTCAATCGAGTTGATGAGAGACAACAGAGCCTTCGACATCAGGTATTTGATTTGAATCCAAGTGGCCACGATTCATTCCAGCTGCTATGAACAAACAAAGGATAATTCTAAGCCACCATAGTACCAATTTCTTGACGGATCAGTGGAACCATTGCGTTGAAAATACCCCATCCCGACAAAGCATCGAGCTTAGGCGATCCTAAGCTTGTGTAAATGTTGTAGGCAAGTGCATCAAACTCATCGGACACCCAGCGTAAGGCTTCCTGTCGCAAGGTGGGAATCAAGGCACGGAGCTCCTCAATGGCTTCCTGCGTGACCGGAATGGCAAGATTTTGGAGGCCATAGTTACTGGGCATGTCAAAAACAACATTTGGAGCAACACCGGAGGGCAGAATCCGGTTGCGCTGCTTCCGGTTTTTTTTGTTGTTGAAATAGTCGACGAATTCGTCGTGCCCAATCTGGATGATCTTGGGCCAGAGCCATCGAAAAAGATCTCTGGTGAACAGAAGACATTAAAATACAATGACTCTCAGGACAGGCAATCAAAAATCGAGTACCTGTGCACCATGTCTCCAGGAACTAGATAAATCCGGCCTTCTTCCAGAGTTTCGCGCAAGGATCGGCCATTGAACTGACGATCATAGGCCCAGGTAGACTCGATAGGGATGTTGCTGGTGCTTTTAACAGCAACAACTGGTTTCCAATCCTCAACGGAAAGATCAGGGGCAAATACTTCTCTAGACTGTGGTGTAAGTACTTTGGAAGTCATCACTGCTTTAAGGAAAACAAACCTCAGGGTCGTTTGAAATGCTGACAACCACCCCAATTCACTGCCACCATCGAATGTAACCTGGACCGGAATTGTTTGAAGAAAGTCAAGGCTCAGTATGGACAAATTGTTAGTAGTGAATACACACCTTTGTACGCTGACACCATATCTAGGAATACATGCCCGACCGTGTCACTCAAGCGAGAGTTTGGAAAGTCACGACAACTGACCACTTAAATGCTCCGAATACAGTCCGAAATCTCGGCCAATTCCACCGCAATGACTGGAGAGCGGCAGCCAACATCAATGATTCCAATATCAGAGCACAACAGTCCACGGTCTCAATCACCAGTGCAAATCTGGGAACTCTCCGCACCAACAACTTTGCGAATGCCAAAAGTTGCATATTTATTTTGGAACCTCTGGTGAATTTGAAGGCTTGTGCATTCTTGTCCACTTTTGAAGTGACGAGAGAAGGTGCTGTTAAATTTTTCGGTATGGATGGATATCAATATCAAGTCTCTATTTCATGCACTGATATATTGCACAGACGTTGTTGCCACTGGGATCAGCAGTTTCAATTCGAGTTGGGAACAGGACTCGGAAGCAAGTCTCATTCGGCAAGTTCCTGGTTTATAACTGGCTGGATCAATGTTGACTGATACAAATGGAATAGTTCTGACATGCGTCTTTCAAGGTTGAGCAATGTTCACCTTGATATTGAACCCCACTTTAGCCTCCGAGATGTCATGCAGCTAATTGTCAAAGAGTGCGGGCAGAATCTCGAAAAAACTGTTCCCACCAAATTTCGGACCCGCCGACTTCCGACTGTGTACGTCGAAGCTCATATTGATCTAGAGAAGGTATGTCACAATCGAAATATATTCCGGTGAATTAACTCATTGGTGTCCTCCCAAACTTGAAGTTTCACACTCGCACTGGAATTTCCCCACCCCGAGCCCTGATCAAACCAAAAAAATGTGTCTGGGATGAGAACACCAGTATCACTGCCACTCTGTCTACACTCAAGCGGACAAAGCTCGGTATGCTTGCCAATTTTCCTAAACTGAACCAAAACTGAACTAATACCTAGTTGGTGGGGCCCGTCCTGTGAAATCGTCTTTCATGTTGGATGCACCGGCAAGTAAATCAACTGCAGTGACCCTCTTTTTTGCAAATCACTCTGCCGATGATACCACGGGTGTTCAGACCTTCGAGTGGAGTGCTCTCACTCCAATGGCGCATTCTGCGATGCTGGAAAATACTCCCAGCAGTAGGGGACGGTCGAAGCTTGTGTTCAAGGTGGGAATAGCTCTGAGTTTGACAATTTTGCTTATTTAAGGTTCACAGGCCATCTACAATGGTTTCAAATACGTAGCCAAGCGGTGCTATGCTGTCGGTGGCGGCATACCTGTCACCGTTGCTATCAATCATGATGAACTCATCAAGGAAGGGACTACACTGGGACGCACCCAGTATTTCCTTGACAGGTTCAAAGAAGAATGTG
Organism: Mycena albidolilacea; assembly: GCA_029282495.1. Taxonomy (NCBI): domain Eukaryota; kingdom Fungi; phylum Basidiomycota; class Agaricomycetes; order Agaricales; family Mycenaceae; genus Mycena; species Mycena albidolilacea. The sequence goes on along the minus strand of JARIHO010000101.1, from coordinate 203,357 downwards.
AGGAATCAGCAATTGACATATGCGGTAAGTCTGCTTATTTTATTTGGAGCCTGAGCTGATTCATTTTAGATTTCGAAGTTACGGATTTTATCCTTGCCCGCGAGGGTATCCTTTTGAAGGAAGGGTCAGAGACACCAGTCTTTGCCCCATCTCCAGCCTCTGGTATTGAACAGTATTCACGACTCTCAGACGAGGATAAGGGGGAGATCGTTGCAAGCGACTGTGTGATATCTTCAGTCACTTGGCTTCTCGAGCGTGAACGTGGCAACGTACAATTTCGGAAATATTCTGGGACTCTTGACCATCCGCGTCACAATGACAAGCAAGGAGCCACAATCAATGTCTTCCAACATTTCAGCTACTTCGAATCGAACAAGGCACTTGTTTTGGCAGATATCCAAGGTAAGTAACTCGGGACTTGGTCACAGTTCAACATTCGCTAATCAAACTTGTATATCTAGGGTCTGAACATTATGATCCCTCCAATAAAGCAACCATCCTCTTTGATCTCATGTCTCACACAACTACTGGGTGCACACAACTTGTCTGTGTTGTATTCCGTCTCATCCTTTCCCAGTGATACGGGAGCCGGAGATCACGGAGAAGCAGGTATCAAGTCTTTTGTCGATCAACACCGGTGCGGCCAGAGATGTATCCAGATGGAGCTTGAGCCCTTGAATGGTGTTGAAGAGGATGAACTATGAGTACAAAGCTTACTACATTCATCGATAATATACAATTGCCTGTCTACGTCCCTGACATGTTGGGTCGAAGCCAAACTGGATGAGGTCCGAACGTCCGAACGTCCGAAATCAAATGTCAAATGTCAGATGTCAAGATCTAAAACCAACCGCGACCATGCCGCCGACCGTACTATGGCATTCAAAGTGCACATTTAATAAATCTCTATGAACTTTCGTGTTTTTGCACTTTCCTCTACATAAATCGTGAAAATGGCCCATTTCCTCTACTTATGAGACTAAACATATATTCAAGAGAGAGAGAGGAAAACATGGTAATTTCCTCTATATATAATCACCAGATACTGACTTCTGTTATGTCTATTGACAAGTTTGTGATCTCTCTATACATTTTGATTGACATCTCTATACAAATGTATTGAGTCATTACTTCCTCTCTATACAAACTTTTGACAACTTTCCTCTCTTGACAAACTTTTTTTTGGAGTCAGCTTTTTTCTCTCTCTCAATTCAAAAGACAGGTTAATTATTATCATTGTTACTACTCATTCCTAATGTAATTACTGTACAAGAACAACGTAGGCGCACGGGTCAGGCAGCTGTGGGTGCATTTGCACGTAGACAACGCCATGGCAGCCATGGGGCCATATATCAACAGCTGTGTGTGGACTGGTGCCTTCAGCTTGCATGACACATTCATCGCGAGGAGGAAACTGCCTCATACGCAGCAGGGCAGCAAGATAGAGTGCAACTCTGTGCAAAGAAAGCGTAAGGTTTGGAGGGGGAGAAAGAGTGGAGGGTTGAAAGCAGCAGTCTCCTCCTCGCAATCCATATGTCACGCAAGCTGAAGGCACCGGTTTACACACAGCTGTTGATATATGGCCCCACGACTGCCGTGGTGTTGTCCACGCACAAGTGCACCCGCAGCTGCCTGACCCATGCACCTACATTCTTCTTGTACAGTAATTGCATTAGGAACGAGTAGTAATAACAATAATAACTAACCTGTCTTTTCAACTTGAATTGAGAGAGAGAGAAAAGTTGACTCCAAAAAAAAGTTTGTCAAGAGAGGAAAGTTGTCAAAAGTTTGTATAGAGAGGAAGTAATGACTCAATACATTTGTATAGAGATGTCAATCAAAATGTAAAGAGAGATCACAAACTTGTCAATAGACATAACAGAAGTCAGTATCTGGTGATTATATATAGAGGAAATACCATGTTTTCCTCTCTCTCTCTCTTGAATGTATGTTTAATCTCATAAGTAGAGGAAATGTGCCATTTTCATGATTTATGTAGAGGAAAGTGCAAAAACACAAAATTTTATAGAGATTTATTAAATGTGCACTTTGAACGCCATAGTCACCGCTCTCTTCTCAAACATCATCCATGGACGCGCCGTTACACCCACCACTGCGCATTGACGCGCTTTCTAGCAAGGCTTTGTCCAGCAAAGGCACACAAAAGCGGCTGGAGGTGTTCTTGCAAGACTTCCAGGACCGTACCACCGCTACCCAAGGCGGACACACCGTGCAGGTGCAAAAGCTGAAGGACGCGTTGAAGGAAGAGCGGGAAGCTGTGAGGGCGGCGTCAACGTAAGGGTTCCAAACCTACTTGCTTTTATATGTGTCGTTGATTTCTTGCTTGCAGATGATCTTGAACCGAGAGGCATTCAGCGCCAGGGCTACCCCGTATTCATACATTAACGCTTCGTCGTCAATACAAGAACCGAGTTTTCTACCTACCGACGCAACTTCCCGCCTTATCGCCGACTCTTTGTTGTTATATTGCCTGTCCTTCGCCCAGGCTTGCCCAGCTTAGTGCTGCAATTTTGTCATTCACGCCTGCAAGTCGCATACGTCCGGTCAACTTTGCATTCAGATCCTGTGCTCCTTGATTGTAAGAAGAAAAATACCGCTTGACTGCCTTATTGAGCTTCGTTGACAACACCATCATCGATATCGTTCAGCGGGAGGCTAATAGGCACATCACCAATCTCACTTTTGCTCGCGGACGCAATATTAGCACCACCTGAGCGGGTTCTTCAACCTGAATCTGTTCGGAATCTCGACAAATCTAGTTAGCTCGCGTTGATTAATTGCAACGACACAGCGCGCGCTCGGGCGGCATGCCGCATCGGAGGCCTCGAACGCGCCCACAGCTTCCACCAGCTTCAGATTTGCGGCGCGTATTATATTTTTGAGTTGCCATATCAGATATACCCCGCCCGCCCGAGTTGATTCAAGCTTAGTGGTTGATCTCCTCCTTAAATCTAATAGGGAGGTGGAATGGAATACGAGGCAGCGAGTCAAGGTCCGTTACATATCGACGGTACTCATTCCTTCTCGTCAGCGAGGCTTGAGGGTAATACTAATAGGCAGATAGATAGCTAGCTTCATGAAGCGCAGCATCCTTGACACCCCAGCACGAGATCGCCGTAAGGGATAGACTCAAGGCAGAACCACTTTCGGTGCACAGTGAGGTACATTCGCCGAGGGGACATTCGACTGCTCTCGGCGCGTCCATACGTCGTCTCAAGCTCCCCATCTATTCCATCATTTAATTCATTGCGTGTCCCCACCTTGCCAAGTACCCGCCTTCCGACATGCCAGCCTCAATTAGTATGGTGCTGCTGGAGGACTAGGAGCTTGGGCTGGCGTTCCTTTCTCTTGGGATTCAACTCGGACGCGGCATTCATCAAAGATGGCACGTTGCAGCGGAAGAAGGACTCTGTCGTCGAGAAGTTAACCGAACGACTTCAAACCTGATGCTGCGCTGCAATTGTCGAGCGTGCCTGATTGAAGACATTTCTTGATGTTGTATTTACATAGTTGGGGCAACTTGCTCAATGAACCGTGCACCCGGCACCTGAATTGCACTATGGGATCAATGGCAGGTTCCGTAGCGTCTACTGCCACAGAGACAAGTTGACCAAAGTGGACCAGGATGACCTTGTCGAATGCATAGGGGTCATTCGGTTACGACATCATGCTGTCATTCACTGCACGCGTTTCAGAATTTTGTGGAGAACCACCACGTCCCTGGAGGCCTCACCCCGCAATGGCCGCCGCAGACGAACTTCGTAGGGTGGAAAAGCTATGGTTCTCTCCTGATGTCGTGATCCTCCGAGCCCAAGATCGCATCTTCCGCGTTTTCGTCGCAATTTTGAAGGAAAAGTCCTCCGTATTTGCAGATATGTTTCTGTTCCCCCAACCGCCCTCTTCCGACGTGGAATCATTGGAGGGAGTACCGGTGGTGACCCTCCACGACGACCCGGCAGAGCTGGAGGTTTTTCTCAAGGCCATCTTCGATTCGGAGTGAGCTTTTCATCTGCCTTGCCCTCGATCGGCGCCTTGATGAAGGCCTAGTTTCTTCATGCCACCGCCAGCTAAGAGTAAATTCATGGATACGTTGGGTATCCTTCGTCTCGCGCACAAATACGACATTCCTTATCTTCGCCGCCGTGCACTAGAGCATCTCGAGCCTATCTTTCCTGCACGCCTCGCGAAATACGACTGCCTCTCGGATAGAATCGCAGCATTGGACTCTGAATCCTTGATCCAGGCGTTTGCACTAGTCGAGGCCGCGTCGGAAGTCGATGCCCCGTGGCTCCTCCCTGTAGCCTACTACAGCATTTGCAGATGCGACCTCGCAACCATCACTGCAAGCCCGCTTTGGCTCACCCTCGGAGAAAAGCAGCGGAGGGCGTGTATCGTCGGTTCTCAGCGCCAGATGCGCCAATACCCGAAAATTGTCAACTTTCTCTCGGTTTCCAAGGACAGAAACGACGAGGATTGTCTGGATTGGGCGGAATGTAACAGAACGCGTCTGACCTTTCAGCTTGGTCCTCAATTGTGTCCGTACATGAATTGGCCCCTCGAAATTTGGCGCGGGGCGTTTTGGGCTGCCCTCGCGGAAACTGGGGGGTTATGCGAGCCCTGTACCACAGAGGCCAAGGCTCGGCACGCGGCGGCGAGACAGGAGTGCTGGGATGAACTACCCAAGATGTTTGATTTGCCAGGGTGGGATGAATTAGAGCAGATGCGTCGAGCGGCCCTTTCATCGTAATGTCGGTTTATTTCCAGGGCAGTTTCCCTTCCCATTCTTGACACTGAAGGGTTTACAGGCAAAGATACCGCACATTTATATATCGCTGCGTCTCCTTGCTCCTTAACATGCTGGAAAGTAAAGCAAAGAAAACCGCACAAACACTCTCTCGCTCGCTGAACGATTCTTTTGCCCGACCTTCGAATCTCTGTGGACGATACTTCCAAGTCGCACTCCGGCCGTATCCCCGCGACCCCCCGCGCAAAAACGAAGGCCACCCCGATCCCCTTCCGCTCCCGGCCTCGTCTCTGTCTATCTGAGTACACACAGCCTCTCGGCCGACCAATTCCTCATGTCAACGACCTGCTTCAATGAGCTCCCGCCCGAGCTGACCTCACTCCTCTTCTCTTCGCTGTCAACCATATCTCTGAGCAGCTCAGCTGACATGACACTATCCTACATCCGGATCGCGATTCCCGCATACCCCGTCGCCTGCCTGCGCGTTCTTCTGCGCGGCTCCTCATCACGGCCTCACACCCTCATTCGATCTACCCACACACCGATGCCGCGTCCCAGCTGCTGTGGTCACGTCAGATCCTCCTCCGCGGCGCGAGGCCCAACTTCGACGTCCGCGCCACCCCTTTTCCTTGCCCGTGAACTCCTCTACGCCGTGCCCCACAGCTCCACACTATAGTCAAGCTTCTCTCCCCGCCTTATGTGATGCACCCAGACCCCCAGCTGCTGTGGTCACGCCAGACGCGCCCCTCCACGTCGAGGCCAAAGTCAGATGAATCGTGCGTCGGCTGCGCCTCGACGCGGGCGCAACGGAGTGGGTCGAAGACGGATCGTGTACTGCCCGCCAGAGTATCGTGCTAAACCAGGACCGCACCATGCTGGAGCCTCTTGGACCACAGCGCGCGAAATTCCGATGCGACGGTGCAGGAGAGCGCGCGCTGAACCGGGCATCGTCCACCGTCTCGCATCTCGAGTGTCGCGGGCATGACGGCACAGCGCTGGCGTCGGCGGTCCACGCGCACAGACTGCCCCGCGCCGCGTTCCAGCTGCTGTGGTAGAGCCAGATTGCCTTCCACGTCGGAGTTCCTCGACTTCGACTCCCACACCGCCCCTTTGCTTGCTCGGGAACTCCTCCTCTGCGCGGCCCCTCCATGGCTCCATATCATCGCCAAACTTCTCTCCCTGTCTTATTCGATGCACCCAGACCCCGGCGCCGCGTCGCAGCTCTTGTGGACTCCCACCGCGGTCAATGTGGGCGATTTATTAGCATCCAGTTCGCAGGGCTGCTCCTTGAGTCTCGATGCGTGCTGGATCAGGCATTTGCGCACCGTCAATTCCCTTCCGCCACCGCGCATCTTGAGCGCCGGGGGCACTACCGCACGGCGCTGGCGTTCGCGGGACGGTCCTACTCCCGCCGGACAAAGGCGCAGACGCGATGGTGCTCATGCCATGGTATCCCTCCTCGTGTGCGAGCCTGTGCGCCACCGTCGCACCATGTATAGCCAGTACGCTGCACAGCGCTATGGGCCTGTGGCGTCCTGCGTCAGCTGCAGGTCGCTGGTCGCGGAGGCTGGTAACGAAGTGGGGGAGAATTCGAAGAAGGCGACGGATGGTGACTCCCCTGACGCATAGGGTCCGCACCGGCGCCGCGATGGAGACAATTTTGAAGGAGGTGCACATAATCTGCTGTTGCGGGCACGAGTAGGCACCTCCCGAAACCACTGTGTGACCTTCGAGTCGCTCGCACCCTGATGCTTCGGCTACATATTCACGCTTCGCTACTCCAGAACTTGCTGCTAGTAGCCCGTGTAAATCAGCTGTACATTTCATTTCATTCCCTTTCCTCCCCCTCCCCTCCTTCATCCTACTACACGTATGATAAATGCCGATGATAAAAAACGAAAGTAATGCAGTCCGTGTGCAAACTGCGTGTCAAAGAGCAGAAGTCCATAGCTCAAAGTCCATAGTCCCGTACGGAATGCCCCGTCCCCCTCCTCTACCTCTACGCAACTGCGTACGTACTCTACTTCATTAGATATTAGGATGATATTAGTAGGTGTGATAGCTACTTTACGGCTCTAAGGTAAGGGTAAGTAAGGTAAACATGGTCCATGGGGGTAACGCAGACACCGCCGCAGACACCGCCGCAGGTATCACTCATCGTGCGAGGTGCGATGGCATGCCCCACCCATGCATCATGAGTCAAGGTCATATCGCCGTATCCGGCGCCGTCCCCGAAATAGTCCCATAGCGCGTCTGCCCGGCGTTTGGTGTCCCCGCCCGGTCGCGGACAGAGGTCATGCCCATGGGGTCCATCGGCATGTGCATGTCCGTGAGATCGACCGTCGACGCCGCGCGCGAGTGCGAGGTGACGAACGCAGCGGCGATGTCCGGGCCGTAGTCCTCGGCGATTTGTCTGTGCGTCGCGTCAGCTTAGCTCGCATCGTAAAAGGGGAAAGAGCATCGCAAGGGGAGAAAGACATAACGGGAAGGCAGGGTAAGGGAAGGAAGAGTAAACGTACGCAGCGTAGTTGTCCATAATAACCGCCACCGCGTCCGCCGTGAGCCGATATGCCTTGGGCATCATGCCCTTCCCAAACCGATACGTGACGTGGTTCGCGCACAGCAGCGCCGCCCCAATCAGCGCGACGTGGAACCCCACCAGGCTGAACACCGTGATGTACCACTTCTTCAGCAGCCCTGCCTCGAACGCCAGGTACGGCGCCTTGCACCCGGGAAGCACCGAGCGCGCGTAGCATGTAGCGCTGATGCTCGCCTCAACGTAGGGGTTGAAATACCCGCAGCACCCCAGCGAATTTTGGATGCGCCGCCGGGCGTCGATCCCAAAAGACTCGGACCAGGCGAAGTTGATCTTGGCTTCGAGGTTGAGGTTGTGCCGGCGGTAGGTGAGGTAGCCCGGCGTGACAAGGAAGGCGAAGGAGAACCAGAGGAAGAAGCAGTAGAAGGAGAGGATGAAACGGTTATTGAGCATGACGCCCGCCCAGCCAAAGACGGAGGTGAAGACCGCGACGGCAGCGGCGAGAGTGGAGAAGACGAGCTCTGGGCGATTGGCGACGCGGATAACGTCTGCGTGCTCGAGAATGTCGAGCCAGATTAGGATGGTAATGACCAGGCCGCTGAGGGCGAAAGCGGTGTACTACCCAAGGGTGAAAGAGATTAGATCAGGTGGGACGAAGGGGAGGGACGAAGCGCACCGCGAAGTTAAAAAAGAGCAGCACCCACTTGAAGCGCGTCCATCGCGACCGCATCTCGGAGCGGTCAAACCATCCTTGTCGGGACATGACGGGGTGCAGGTCGTCTCGGTCGTCCGGCATGCGCGCCTCGCCCTTCCGGAACGCGTCGACGCCCCCACCACGAGCCATCGCTGGCTCCCCCGCCTCTTTTTCGCCGCGCCTTCTCCGTCTAGCGCCAGAGGCTAAGACGCTTGAGAACTTCGCGGGCACGTAATTCAGTGAGAGCGAGCTCGAGGCGCGGTTCTCTGTATTCATCCCCAGGACGGAGGCCGCCCGGAGGGAGCCCGGGCGTTCGCCCGGATTGAGCCCGAACGGTGAGACGGCTCGAGTCGATCCCTCGCCAGCCCCCAGCAGCGATGACGTCGCGCCGAAGGACACGCTTCGGGTACGTGGTATAGCGCTGCCCAGCGGATGGGGGCGCGGGATCGGGGCGTCAAACATAGTGGTGGGGTCGAAGTCCTCGGGGGCGATCCAGCTCATGAGCTCCGACGAGTTGGAGCGCGTGTGGGTGGGGCGCGCGAATGATGAGGGCCCGGAGGAGGAGGAGGGCGAGGGTCTGTGCGATAGCTCAGCATGGAGATTATAATGAAAGGAGAGAGGCACAGACGTGTGGTTCGTGGGCATCTGAGAAGAGAGAAGAGCGCTTCTGTGAGCATATTAACGTCTACTCAAGAAGGTGTCGTACCAATGGCATAGCACTGCTGCTGCTCGAAACATCGCGGGCATATGCCCCAGGACGCGTAGGAGAGGGCATTATCGCTGGATGCTGGCAGGGGTGGAAGAAACACGCCGACTGTGAGATTTAAAACGCGCCGGCCAAGACCGTTGCCGATCGCGAAAGGGCGAGGATCACAGTTTCAGATAAGCCAGTAAGTCTTTGAGTCCAGAATCACAGCAGCAGCAGAGCAACCAGGCGACCCGGGGGACCTCGTCAGCGGACTAGTTGGTGGGAGAAGAAAAGGGAAGGCAGCAGGACGGCGCCTCCCAAGGCCCATTTTGCAAGTAACGGACTTTGTTTTGATCCCGACCTGTCCGGACATAGCACAGGGCGCGATCCACTGCACAGCCGTCGCAAATCCCCATGTGGCTCTTGCTATTGGCCGGCATAGGCCGGCACTGGACAGAAAGAAATCCTCCGTCAACAACATCTCTTCGAACTTGGAATCAGTTGGTATTTCACCACTGGCAATGGTGCGGACATCCGCGGGACCCATAGGCAAATCGATCGATCTTCGGGCTAGAAAGGCCGCACAGTGATAGTTACGCGAGCAAGCGAGCCAAACTCTACCATTTGCCAGCACAGCAAACGCGTTCACGTACTGCAGGTTATATTGCCTCCAGAAGCGACTCAAATTCTTTCATCTTGACCAGGTAAGTATCAGTCTCAGAAGGACGGTAATCAGAGCCCGTACTCGACGGAGTCTTGCGAAGCTTGATCTGCATAGTGTGAGCTGAGTCTTCGCGAGCTTGCGAGCGCGGGCTAAGTGTGAGATAAGGAGGATTAGATTACGGGATGTCCCGCATCAGTGATATGCCATCATTTCATCCTCGTCGCGTACTTTCATACGCGCCTCGTCTTCTGCCTCTCTCGCTCGTAGCCTCACTCCATCACCGTATTTTTGAGCCCCGCCCGCCCATCCCTTTTTGGGTACTTCACGCTCGCGTTGTTTTGGGTCTCCTCGTTTCAGACCCGCTTCGCGCTGCGTACTGGTCCTGGGTCCCGCTTTCTCTTCCCGCCCGATTCGCTCCTTTCCCCCCTTCTCCAGGCGCGTTGGAAAGCACGACGAATCGGCCGCGAAGCGGCCCAGACCTCCCGCACACACCCCACCTCTCCTTTCATCATCCCGACCTCATCCTCCTCACCCTTCTCCCCGAGCGGTCCGCAGGACCGCCTCTCATCCCTTATCCCGTCCCTCACCTCGTGTTCGATAGTAATCGAAATCTCACCTTATCTGGCAGTAGTACGGATCCCGCGTCCATTTACGCTGGAGTGTGTAGTCCATGGTTACATCTCCGTAGATCTCAGAGAAGCAAACAAACTTCCTTTTGACGGCCCAGAAGGCCTTGCGCAGGTGAAGCGAACACTGGGCTGGAAGCCGGATATTGCCGGTTAGACTTGAATCGGCGAGCGCATCATAAATTCCCTGCAAGTACTTATGTTCGAGGCAGAATTATATATGTTGGTCAAAAAATTTACTTATTCTGAAATCGTGGTTATGCTGCACTGTAGTGCTCCCAAATGATTTGAATTTTGGACGAGGAGACAGAAGCTAGAGAGAGACGAAGCTCAAAGCTAGTGTACTCAAAAAACATGTGCCTGTTTGCAAGGATACCACTATTGTCTTGGAGGAGTAGTCCTTTTGTATTTCAAAAATTTCTTGAATAGATTTTGTATGTACAATGAAGAACTACATAGTGCCATAGATTTCGGCAAGTACATCCTCCAAAAACACTTTCCAATGCTCTGACTTAGAAAACATCAAAGGTGTTGCCTTGTTTCGAGTCATTTCAGGCTCTTGTCCCCTGTCCGCGGCCGAGCGAGTCGGGAACCGAACAATGTGTTTGGAAGCGAATAAGATCGAGGAAGGGCATTTTAGCTCACAGAATTCCAGAGTTAGAACCCAGATCTGCATCTGAGTTGTAACAATGGACTCAACACTGTTTACGCTGCATGTCCGTATCAGATTCTGCCGGGCGTGGGGGCGATCTGTAGAAGCCCCTCTCCCGGACCTCCGCCGCTTTTCCTCGTTTGGATTTGTCGTGGGTGTTCGGCGTCTAATTTCCTTTGAAGCCTTTCCTATTATCCTGATATATTCGAATTCCTGTCGGGACCCGCCCAAGAGTCAAAACTAAACGCTCACACAGAAAGTGGTTCTTTTTTGCACTAACTTTAGTCTGAATTAAAGCAACCCTCAACCGTGCGGCGATGTCGGGTTCGAACGTCCAGCATGCTGCGCTTCATGAAGCTAGCTACCTATCTGCCTATTAGCATTACCCTCAAGCCTCGCTGACTAGAGGAATGAGCACCGTCGATATGTAACGGGCTTGACTCGCCGTCCTGTATTCCATTCCACCTCCCTATTAAAGGAGATCAACCACTAAACTTGAACCAGGAAATAAACACTTGCGCGGGCGGGGTACATCTAATGCGGCACCCAAAAAATATAATAAGGACCGCAAAATCTGAGGCTGGTGGAAGCTGTGGGCACGTCCGAGGCCTCCGACGCCGCCCGAGCGCGCAGGCTGTCGTTGCAATTAATCAACGCGAGCTAACTAGATTTAGCCAGAGTTATACCTGACTGCTGAGACTCTTAACAGATTCAGATTTAAAGACCTGGTGAGGCAGTGTCAATAGGCAATAGAGCGTACTCAAAAACCGGCTCGCCGAACCTACAGTCGAATTTCAACTAGGGTTATTCCGGTGGTGAATGAGGTGCCGATGCCAGACGTGAGCGATGTTTCTGCCGAGGTAATGTCGCAACTCGGGAGGAAACCCAGTTTTTGTCGTCGAGCATTGGGGAACGACCACTTCAATCCCCTGCGCTGGGGCGGGAACGGACAGTGGAGGTCTGTATGATTCATCAAGAAGCGAAATCAAGAACCCCGTAGTTTTTCACCGCACATGAAAGCTCGACGACGTGTCGTAATAAGGTGAGCACACTGTGCGTCACAAGAGGCAGTCAGAAAATTGGACATCGCCTCATTAGCGCTTCGTAAGTTCAAGAACGTCAACGATGGCATCGCCGAAAAAGCCTCAAGCTCGATCCACCCCTCCGGAAGTAAGCCTTAGTGTCCCATGTTCACCAAGAAGGCGTATTCGAGCGGGATGAATATTCCAACGAGCTCGAAAGCAAATGGCTTGCAAGCGTACTGGATTGGATGGCGCAAATGCAGGCCTATATGGGCAAGGTGGAGATCCGGAATAACGGCAAAGCGAAGATAGGCTGCGTCGGGGACGTCAGGCGGGAAATCAGTTCTTCTATTGACAGAGTTGATGTATAAATGAGGGGTAGCCTCCGAGTTACTATCAATTTGCCTTGGTGCTACCGATGATGCGTCTCGGCTTAAGACGAACTGTGAGCGAGAAATCAACTACATATAAAAGCAAGTAAGTGAGGAGACTTACGTTGACGCCGCCTTCACGGCTTCCCGCTCTTCTTTTAACGCGTCTTTCAGCTTTTGCACTTGCACGGTCACTGCGGTGTGTCCGCCCTGTGTGGCGGTAGTACGGTCCTGGAAGTCCTGCAAGAACGCCTCCAGACGCTTTTGTGTGGCCTTGCTAGACAATGCCTTGCTCGAAAGCGCGTCGATGCGCAGTGGTGGGTGTAAAGGCGCGTCCATGGATGATGTTTGAGAAGAGAGCTGTGACGCGTGATGGTCACATTTCACTCCTCGAATTTGCTCCATGACGGACTCTACAGATAAGAAGAATCTCCAACAAGTGGACGGCCTGTTGTTTGACGCCGATCTTGTCATTCTCCGGCTGGAAATCGTACTGTATCTTCCGTCTCCTCACGACGGTCTTGAAAGAAAAATCGCCCATCTTTGCCAGCATGTTTGCTTTCCCCCAGCCTCCGAGTCCCGATTCTGAGACCATAGGAGGAGTTCCGGTGGTCAATATTCACGACGATCCCGCACAGCTCGAAGTCTTTTTGAAGGCGATGTTTGACTCCAAGTACATATGCGCCACTCCCTCGCTTGGGGATTCCGCTCAGTGCTGACTCCACCGCCTTCGCTTCATCTCAGTTTCTTTATGTTCCCCCCAGCGCAAACCAGCCTAGCTACCGTTCTTGGAGTCCTCGTCTCGCACACAAATATGACGTGCAGTTCCTTTGCTGTCGCGCGTTGCAACATTTGGGCACTGTATATTGCATGCGCCTAGAAGACTACCATGCCCACGACGTATCATACATTTACGAAACACCTCTCCTTGATGCACATCTAAACGATCAAGGTTGGTCGAGGTCAACGTGTCGTGGTTACTACCCAACGCCTACTACGCTCTGCACCGTCCTGCGATCCACCTCATGGGATGGACTGGGAGAACCGGAGAGGGAGAAGTGTCTCTGAGTCTTTTCTCGCACAGTCTAGATGCAGCCTCCGGCCATGATCATTTCGATCCTTTCCGCATTGAAACCCCCCGCGTGGTCGCCGTGCGAGAGGCCGATGGTATGCAATGTGGCCCGACTCGCAGCGATCCATAATAGTGTTTAGGGCGTGGATGAGGATGATGCCTTGGACGCGTGGCATGAGGATGGATGGCTACAATTAGCGGCCACTGGTCTTTGTCAGCCGTGTTTGGAGGACGTGAGGTATGCGTATGGGCAGGCAAGGCTGAAGTTTTGGAACGAGCTTCCCAAACTATTCGACCTTCCCGACTGGGAAATTCTTGAACAAATGCGGAGGAGTGCTCTTGACTTGGAAGCAGTAGTTCCAGGACGGATTTCCCCTCTTGTTTGACTTTTCGGATTTGGACACTCTTGAACAACTGCGGGAGAGTTTTCTTGGCGGGGTACGACTTTGTTTTGTAGAACTCTATTTATTGTTGACCCGAATGCTTTAGGTCAGTGAAGAGAACCCATGCGCGATCATTCATCTTGAAGGGCTTCCGGCAGGCCGGAGTCAAAAATTGCCCAGGGGACCAGTGATTTACAGGCTCGCAGACTACGTATAATGAATATTCTTGCAGCCAAGTTCGCTCGTCACTCTTTACTCAATGCATTTTTCTTTACGGTCGATCAAGATGTTACTTTTGTACACTTTTTGTATCTACAGTATGTATCGCGTCGTATTCAACTCAAGTACTGGGTACAATTCATTAGTCAGGTATGAAGATCATCAGGTGTACACGCATCGAAAAATATCTTCAATCAAACCCGCTCAACGATATAACGCAGCATCAGCAGCTGGAATTGAGAACAGTGCGGAAATCGCTCGACCAATTTTTCAATAATGCAGTCTTTCTTCCGCTGCGACGTGAGGTTATTCGTGAACGCCGCGTCCGAGTTGAATCCAAGGGAAAGAAACGCCGGCCCAAGCTCCTGCATCTCGTAGTCCTCCAGCAGCGCGGTAATTGAGGCCGGCACGTCGGAAGTCGGGTACTTGGCAAGCTGGGGACACTCGTGCTGTGGCTGAAACAACGTAATTAATTGAATGTTGATAGATACGCGGAGCTCGAAAGGACGTACGGGCGCGTTTGGAGCGGTCGAATTTCCCCTCGGCGGGCGTCCGAGTCCGGCGGCGCGTGCACTGAGGAAACGACGGATATGCAGGTAGACGGGCCACAAGTCGTCGTATTTCCTCAACCCAGGCTTTTCTTCGCAGATCTGGGCCGGCGTCAGCAGCGATTTGAAAGATCTCGAAGATCTTACCATGGTAATGAGCGTGTCGAGCTGCTCCTCGTCTTGCTCTTCAATCGGGACAGACGCGTCGAGATACCAAGGAATCTGGCGTTCGACGAGATCCTGGGATGGGGTTGTGAGCGACGGCAATACAGAACAGATAAATTCAACATTACCACGAGCTCGAAGTATTCCTCATCGTCGGCGACTTGCATGTGTCTCTTAACATAGCCGTACTTGCAGGTATGGATGGCCAAAACGTTTTCCACTCCCTTAGGCGGACGGGGGATTGAAGCAAGCTGCACCTTCCGCACGCGTTCTGGCGATGATGTCACATCCGGGTTCGTATCGAGGAAGGTCTCGAGCGCGTCAAGGATGTCGGCCTTCTCCACGTACGTGATCTTGTCCATGCGGGCCAGAGAGTGCACGAACTCTTTCCGGTATCGCTCCCTGAGACGGAGGAGGACGCGCAGATGGATGTCAGCGACGACGCCGGCAGCGGCGAGGGGAAGGAGAAGTTCGGCGCGGTGCAGGAAGCATTTTTGCAACAGCGCTGTCTCGTGGGCAGGGACGGGGGAATGGTAGCCGCAGAGAATACAGGGGGCGAGCTGAGGACGCGTATTTGGCTGCTTGGCAGGCTGCGCGCATGGAGGAGGTGGCCCTGCCGGTGAAGAGGACAGCGCAAATGAACTAGAACTCGTCTGACTTCCGGTCAAAGACTGGGAAGTACTCGTCAGCGGCTGAAAGAAACGCGTAGGATAGCTTGCATTTTGGCTGCGGGAACCTGAAGCTCTGGGATTCTCTGTAGTCCCCATGGGTGTGCTGGAGCTGTTCGGACCGACGGACAGAGACTGACGCGTTGAATTCGTTAACAGCAGGAATGGCGACGTGTGGGCAGCGTACATCTTTGTTACGAGAGCTCGAAGACCCCGCCTCGGGCCTGGTCTGGGTGGACCCGTCGGAATTTGTCTGGAAAGATGAAACTTGTTAGTGCTCAGACAGCGACGCGTAAGAGCGCGTACATGATTGTGGCGGGATTGTGAGGATCTTACACTGACTTTGTGGGTGTTGGTGGACGCGCTGGTTCTCTGTGCAGTTGAAGAAACAACCTAGAGAGTTAGCACGCGTAAATTTCGAGGTAGAATAACGCACGTCGTCCGAACGCGATTCTTGTGACCCAGCATTTCTGCTGGTGGCGATAGACCTCGGCTGAGTCTGAGACACGCGCGAAGACGCGTCTTGAGATGTGTGCTGGCGTAATACAGATTCATGTTGTAGTTCGGGCTGTTTGCGGTTCGCGCTCGACGAACCCGGATGCTGGTAAGGGATTAACCAAGGCCGTATCCATGCGCAGGACGTACCTCTTCATTTTCCTTATCGTCTTCGCCTCCCTCCCGCACCTTACGCTTTTTTGAGTTCATGTCTTGCTGCATACCCGCGTTTTGAGCTTTCTTCTTCCCCCGCCCCCTTTTCAAAAAACGCCAATATGTCCATTTTGCATAGTACATGTCGAGCGGCCACTGGCCCTCGAAGTCTTCCAGTCGAGGGAATTTCTTCCGGCACTTGGAAACGCGACGCGTAAGTTCATCGAAGGCAAATCCACACGTAGTAATGAGCCGTCTTACATTGTTGAGTAATTTCTTCCATTTCACTGGATCCTGGTATTCTGGCCCACTATATGTATCCAGGCCGGAACTCTGTGCCGCTGCTGCGACGTGCTTCTGCCATGTTGGATCAGTGATTCGGACAGGGTGCATCGGCTTTGGCCTTTGAGCAGTGGAAATATCAAACGCACTTTGAATGTTTCAAAGTCCGCCTTCGTCCAGCCTGGCATGTCATTCATTAGCTCGATAATAGGTCTGGCTTTGACTCTGGAGGGGGCAAGTCGAGGTCTCGGGATGGGAGTGATGGACGTCATGGTTGAAACGCGA
This sequence comes from Mycena albidolilacea, assembly GCA_029282495.1. NCBI lineage: Eukaryota > Fungi > Basidiomycota > Agaricomycetes > Agaricales > Mycenaceae > Mycena > Mycena albidolilacea. Next base: position 187,069 of record JARIHO010000101.1, on the reverse strand, counting down.
TTGTTTGTCGCTGTGTGTTCGGTTTCCGGGTGTCAACAAGGGCACGTGCCGTTACCTAACGCGTCCTCAGCCCTCCTCAGCCACCATCCACCAAATGGCCACCGCAGCCCAAGATGACCTTGAAAAGAGGTTGTGGCTCCCCAGAAATCGTTATCCTCCGAGCCCAAAAATGCATCTTTCGGGTTTTCGTGGCGTAAGCTTGGTCTTCGCCAGCATATTGCACTTCCCCTGCCTCCCGAGTCTGAAGAGGGCGAGACAATCCGAGGAGTTCCGGTAGTCAACATGCACGACGATCCCGCAGAGCTCGAATTATTCTTGAAGGCGATGTTTGACTCCGAGTATACGGCACTCCTTCGCTTGGGGATTCCGCTCGGTGTTTGCTCAACCGCCTTTGGTTCATCTTAGTTTCTTTATGCCCCCTCCAGCACAAACCACCCTTGCCGCCGTTCTTTGAGTCCTCCGTCACGCACACAAATATGACATGCAGTTCCTTTACTGTCGCGCGTTGCAACATTTGGGCACCGTGTATTGTGCGCGCCTAGAAGACAGTCCCACGACGGCTCAGCACCATACATTTGCTTTGCGAAATGTCTCTCCTTTATGCACATCTAAAAACGATCAAAGCTTTGTGGCCGGGTACGACTTTGGTTTATAAAGCTCTATTTATTATTGACCAGGGTGTTTTCGGTCATTGAAGAGAATCCATCATGCGAGATCTTCTTCTCAAATTCTTTTGAGGGCCTTCCTGCTGGAAGGAGTCGAAAAATTTCTGGGGAACTAGTGCAGACTACTACGTATAAACGTATAATGAGCGTTCGCGTCCAAGTTCAATTTGCATACGCGATGCTTCGCATTTATGGTTGACCAGGATGTCACTTTTGTATAACTTTGGTATGGTTTTTTGTGTTATCGTGCCGCATTCAAATCAAGTACTGTGTGTCAAGTATTATGAATATCATCAGATGTACACGCGTCGAGGGCAAGACGCAGTTTTCCTGCCTCCATCAGACTTCTCGGCGTGTACACGTACGCCCCGTTCCGTCACTGCGGCGGAGTTCCGAGTCTAAACGAGGAGTTAAAACCAGGTTCAACTGAATCACCTAGTATCAACGATGTCGACCATTCAAGCTAAGCAACTCGAACATGCCCACGCGTTCCTCTCCCACTTAAACGCCCTTAACTTTAACTCTGTCGCGGATCTTCTGGCTCCGGATTTTACGCACGAGTACTTCCCCGCAAGCTTGACTCTACCGGCCGGAAAGGCCAAGCGGGGAAAGGAAGATACGTTGGAGCTTTTCAAGTATGCCTGGACGACGGTCTTCGATTCTATAACAGTAGGTGGGCTCTTTCGCCACTGGGCTCGAAAGACTGAGATACGACTTCAGTTTTTGCCGCCCATGGATGTGATTCAAGGGTCCGATGCCGTCGTTTTTCACGTTGGTTCAATTTTCCTGGTACCGCAACGACAATGGAGTTAACTGTGTTGCAGGTCAAATCAGACGGGATTTCGAAATCTGGAAAGAGATACAACAACGAATATATGCTCACGTTCCATTTCGCCGGGGAAAAGATTGTCTCCATGAAGGAGTTCACGGATTCGAAGTACTCTGACAGTTACTTTGCGGAGCTCAACGTCTTATAAATAATTCTTTCAACCCCAATAAAAAACCGTTATTTGATCGTGCTCGTTTAACACTCTGCACACCTATCTTAGAATCCTTCATAAACCAGTTATTCATACTTTGCTAGGACCCCTGATATAAGTTGCGGCTTCGGATTCCTCCAACATACATGGCGATTGGGGAAGGCTCTGAGAGCAGATAAGGGGAAGTCATACAGAGTGGAAACACGATTACGTGTCTGGCAAAGACGCGATCGCGTTTAAGGAAAGCAGCGAGTCCGCTGGGGTTAGGGCTTGAATCGAAAGTGATTTTAGCAAGCAGATGTATCTAAGTTATCTATGATGGTTTACGATTCGGAGCAGAGAGCTGGGTCATTTATGTAGAGAGAGAAGAAACCACTTCATTCAAATGATCGACTTGTGCTAGGTTAAACTAGTACATAATGTGGGCAAATCTACTGGCTATCAAGCCAGTAGCCAGACCGCTTCCCTGCAACACGAGAATTTATGTAGCGCTTGGCAGATGCATCCCTCTTCCCGCCACCAAGCCCGGACAACAGACCCTTGAGACCACCTGCACCTCCAGCGGCTCCAGCGGCACCACCGGCACCAGCGCCGCCGAGAATGCCACTAAGGCCGCTCAGTGCGCCTCCAGCACCAGTAGCGCCAGTTGCACCAGTAGCACCAGTTGCACCAGTTGCGCCGGTCGCGCCGGTTGCAGCAGTTCCAGAGGTCGCACCGGTGGCCGCAGTTCCGGCGTCGGCAGTTCCGGCATCAGCAGTTCCAGCGTCAGCAGTTCCAGCAGCGCTGATAATACAAGCAAAGTCAGAAGAGGTAAGGTACGAAGTGTGTCCGAACTTACGCAGTTGCATTGCCAGCGGCAGCAGCACCGCCCTGGGAAACAGCGACGCAAGAACCAAAAGGCCCAGCCAAGGCCTGATTGCGGCAGCGCATGATGCAGGCGTCTCCGTTAGGGCCAGCCGTGCAGGCCATCCCGCTGCACGACATGATTAGTTCAAGCGATTCTTGCGGATGAAACGAGTGACGTACGCGGGCATCTGAGCGGTGAGCGGGAAGTCGCTGGCCTTTGCCAACGAAAGCCCGAACACTCCGGGAACTTGCTGTGTGACGGTGGCCGCCTGGAATGTGTTTCCCCCATCGCCGGAGACGTCGCAGGTGTAGGGTCTAAATTAAACATTAGAAAATGAACATCAGCGGTTAGGATAGCAAACGAACCCTGCGCCGTCCTGGTTGACCTGGTGGAGAGTCATGGTGACCGAACCGTCGGCACCTGCGGTAGGAAGGCCGGCTTGGGATGCGGCTGCGAGTTTCGTTTAAGCGTGAGGGAGAGGAACCAAAAAAGTGGAACAAACCTGCGAGTTGTGAGGCAACATCGTTGTTTCCTCCAGCAGCGGTGCGTCCGCAGGCGCCGGTCTTGCCGGAGGAGATTTCTTTGTCGCGGATGACACTTGTGTCCTGCTCGAATGGTTTGGGGGAAGAACCAGTTCGCGGAGTGGTGGCAATAATTCCTGAGAGAGAGAGAGTAATCAGAACTTGGCAAGTGTCGAGCCGTATAAGGGGCCATACCAAAGCCAGCGGCCTGGACACCGTTAGCACCAGTCACACCGGTGATTGTTCCTATCCGTAGAATTAGACGACGAGCAGATGAGAGTGAACCAGAAAATATGTACCGTGTGCTTGGACATGGAGGAGGGCGGATGAGGAGACGGCAGCGAAAGCGATAAATGTGTTGAAGAACATGGTGGCTCGCACGAGAAGAAAGTTGAGAGGGATAGGCTTTCTAAATGGAAGTGACTAGCACAAATGTGGGGAAGAGGATCCTGCCTGAAGAGAAATCAGAACGAGATGGAATGGAGGTGAGAGCGAAGACGTACTCGGGAAGAAATGGAGGGAAGGGGTCTGTGCCCGGAGTGTGAAGTGAAGAGAGGTGGTTGGAGATATTGGGTTTCTTGCATGGCCTTTTATACGCGGAGTACAGAGCCTAAGAAGCTTCGAGGATGATCGAAGAAGACAAGAGAATATTGACAGATGTCGCGGTTGGGGAGGTTTCCAGGGTGCGCATAGAATTTTGGACGGACCCAATGAATGATCACCGTGTCGAGCTATCGAGGTTGAGCCACAACAGTGATCTATTGTGACGTGCACAGCCTGGTTGCCGAGCACAATTAACTCACCTCTCAAAAATATGGCCCCTGTGTTGATCCCGTGTACGGGTAGGCAACATTACGCGGCAACAGGAGAAAGGTACTGGTTGACATTTGCGGTAACCCTGGGATCCACCTTGCCCAAAATGCCGACCAATTCGTCTCTGTGAACGCGATCTGACGTTGATTTCGTGACGGTCACGTTGCTCGGGGGCTGAGGTATCGGGTCAGTATTGCATTGCGCTGAATTCCAAGTCAATTCTAAGGATTAAAGTTGTGATATCAGCTCCCACTGACATCAGCCGATATCGCCAATTTCGGTTTTAGATTTCGGGCAACCCGAAATGCAGTTGACATCAACGTCAGACAGTCCAATATTGGCAATATCTCCCAGGCCCCGGCTATCCGGAGCCAAATGGCTGCCTGGAGACTGCACATACCCAACTATATGTTCATCCGACGTTGATACCGCTACCCAAAACATCAAATTAGCATTCAGTTCAACTGATATCAAAGCGGAATCCGCTGGTTTCAGCTCAGATTTTGCTTCAGCCTACATGGAAGGTGATTCCAGTAATTTCAGGCTTCGGTTTCAGTTAATTTGAAGTCCAGCTTGATATTCAGACTTTCGAATTGAATTGAAACATCAGCGTCGGGCCGCCATATATTCGGTAACTGCCGGCGTGAATGAACTCACCTCTCAAAAATATGACCCGCTCCTTGATGGCTTGGCTACTCGGCGATCATGAGCATGAGTCGCGCTGAACATCGAATAGGTGAGGAATGGACAATGCAGGTGGCGGGAAGAAAGTACGAAGCTCCAATAGAGTGTCGCAGAATGTGCATGTGGATTATTTTCATCTGGTTCCCGTTTTTTTTTTCTCGGGCAACACCGAAGTACCTACGAGCGCGCATTATTACGGATTATTATATGTTGTACTCAAACAACTACAGCCCCGGCCACGCAGCCCAGCAACAGCGCGTCCACCGTCCCGCCCGTCTTTTCGTCCAACCAAGCGTCCATGTTCTCGAACAGCTGCATCGCAGGCCCACCCTGCGCTTTCACGGCCTTCTTTCCGGGCCACATCGCCTTCTCCTGCAGACCGATGAAATTAAAGAGGATGCCGGGGTTCCCGTCCTCCGGGAGCTTTACGACGAGGTCGAGCGTCCATGTGTCGGCTTTGTAGAAGGACCCCTCCTTGACATGATGCCGCGCGTACTCCGCCGGCGGATTGTCGTCTAGGTTCCATTGGAGTACATGCGCGTCGAATGCGATGACTGTGGAACATGGGCTTAGAATCGAGGAAATAATGAATGCGACTCACCAGTCCAGATGAGCCCGGGATGATTGATCTGCAGCGTGAAGCTGCGGGTCCCAGCTGCCAAGTTCGTCGCATCATTGACTGTCGACAAACTGAAACCAGTATCAGGAGCTATCCAAGGCGAGGTATACTCCGGATCCCGAGCTAATTCGATTTTGTACGGAGACAGGAACTGAGATGGGTTAGCGCGTAATTCTCAGACGGGTGAATTGGTCCAATACGTACCGCGGAGAACGGATAGAGCGAGTCCCAATCTGCATTGTAGTCGTTCATGACCAGTGGGGCGGGTTCCGCGATGGACAGGGCACCGCCGAACTCAGTGGAAATGTCCTTTACGAGCTCATGAAACCCGGGTGCCCCGTCGGCTGAGGCAATGTGTAGATGATGTTCGTGCGTCGTGACCTACGCGCTCAAGGTAACATGAAGGAAGGAACATCAATTGAGAACTCACATTCTCTAGATGCAAAACGAACAGCCGCTTCTGGTGCATCTCGTCGAACACGTCCTTCCGGGCGTAGATGGCCATATTCAAGAGAGTGGCAGTACCCAACACGACGACGAGCTTGCGGAGCGACTTTTTCCCGAAACGGTGGGCAAAGGGTATCGCTAGCGGAACAGCCTGCGCGGACAGGACGGAAATAAGGGTGGCAACAATGTTATCCGCTGGTACATTCCCTATCCGACCGGTCTGAAGAGCTCAGAAGGCAACGCGCATAGAACAGCGAACGCGCTCACAAGAGGGACGAAGACTTCGACAGTCGGAACCATGATCAAGGTCCCGGTCAACAGCGGTAGGAACTGTCCCAAAACATAGGTCCACAGCGAGATTTCTCCCTTGCGAGTCACCAGGGCCATGTTGTTGACCAGCAGCGCGAGAAAAATTGGGAGGCCAGAGATGAAGAACATCGCTGCAGATCCGACATTGAGCAACTGCACGCCGAAAGCCGTTGCCGTCTGAAGAAGCAGGATGGAGGCAAACACCGTCTTTTCGTCCGTCGTAGGCACAAATAATTGAGACGCAAGCCCACCTAGTCAGACGATAGTCAATGAGATCAGCCGAATGTATCGGAAGCCAGCCACGAACCGAGCAATGTCGCAGGTGAGTACAATCCTATGGCGGCAAAATGCCCGCCGGCGAACCAGCTCATCCCTTTCCCGAGCACACGATGCATGATGAGCGCGACGATGTTCGGCGCCAGCAAGCTTCCGAGCAGCCCACCGAATACCGCCAGAACACCCCGTCGCTGCCCGTGCCAAGCCGAGCGACTCAACACGAGCGCCCCGGCGAGCAGGGCGCCGTAGATGACCTTGGCCGTCGAGAATCTGTACATGAAGAAGTGCGACATGAGCCCGAAGTACACCATACGCATCCGCTTGCGCTCGAAGTTGGCTAGTTTGGGGATCGCCGAGCCAGGCGCCGTGAGATGTCTAATCAGTGCGAGGGTGTTCTCGCCCATGTTCTGAGGCACGGTGAGCATGCTATTTTCTTGCAATAAACCTGTGCATACCTGTGCGACGCCGGCCTCTATGTTTTCTACAAGATCCTGGATGTCAACGTCAGGCCAGCTTCAGAATGATCGGTGTATATTAATACCTTGCGCATATGATACAAGTAGCTGTTGCCAACGATTGCCATCTGCCGGTAATCGTTCTATCAGAGCTTAAAGTGTAAGAGGGTAGCGAATTCACATCGAGTCCGGGGACGTCCAGATATTCCTCGAACTGGCGGAAGTCTGTGTCCGATAGGAGAACGCCGGAATTAAAAATGTCGTTGGCAAATATCGTGCCGAATGGCCGTGGCACGTTCGAGTACGCTTCCACCATCTCTTCGGACGTTGCTTGAAACAACAGTTCCCGACCGGTCGTTCCCGCGGCTTGAAAGAAATTAGGCTCAGCACACACGAGTATGTAAACAATATACCCTCAAGATTTATGACCGCGCGGACACTGGCCCAATGTGTCAGAGGTCCGGTGACAAAGCTAAAATTACAAGCTCACGTATGCGCAGTTGGGTGCTGCGTCGAGAAGAGGTGGGAGCCGTCCTGGAGCGACTCCTCGGCGTGGTTAAATACTGCAGACCATGTGAGTGGAAATAAAGATGCGACGGATTCGCGTACAGAAAATAACGGCGTGAGCGGGAGACCATTCCGGCGTGTCTACAAGGACTCTGATGCAGTCGAGCATGATGCCGACCGATATAGCGTCGTCCGCAGCACCGGGGCTCGGCAGTGTGCTGTCCAAGTGCGAGTTTAAGAGCAGGGCATGCTCCTTCCCGGCGTCAGTGCCGTCCGATAGACGGACGACGATGTTGGTGAGATCTGCCACAGTTAATACGCATACATTTGGGAGGGAAAAAAGCGCACTCTGGTAGCTTTTATACAGCCGTTTCCCCATCATGTCAAATCGTTGCTTTCCGCTGCCCTGCTGCCTCCACACCTCGCATTGCAGCTTCCGGCCAGTCTCTTTGACGACGCGCTCGCAGTTCCGCTTCGCTTCCTCGGCCTGTTGAACCATCCAAGTGTCCGCCACGGCGTGCTCATACGTGCCAACGGTCCTGTACCCGATTTCCTCCGAGAGATACTTGGCATAACCAAGTATTCGCGCCTCGGATATTTGGGGCAGGTTTGTACGCGCGTTTGTTCTGTCCGGGACGAATTAACCAAGTTTCAGGGTACTATTAGACGCGTACAAAGCTGTTTCCGGTTCTGGAAGGGCTGGAATATGATGGGGTCAACGCTTCGAAAAAAAAAAAAAGATCAAGAGACCGCACAGTAGTGCTGCTTCAGGGCAATGAGGGGCGCGACGAAAAGAAAAGGAGCGATGGCAAGGAGAGAGCGACCGAGGCCCCATTTGGGGGACAAGAGGCTCATGGTGGTAGGAAGAAAGAGCCGTCTATGCTGGCAAAGAGGCTCGATTGGGACTGACGCGGTCGGCCGGTGACTTAATGCTGCCGGGTCAGGTCACGCGATCACAAGGCTTCTCTGCCCACCATGACCATCCCCTTCGTCTACAGGCTTTTCTTCTTGTATATCGAGCCCGTATCTGCCCTCGCAGGCGCTTACTATGCCGCCTTTCAGCCTGAAAATTATCTTCGCGATCTCAGCCTTCCCGGCGGTAATCTCCAGCCGCCGTCGTTGACGACACAGAACAACATGGTGTTACTCCAGCTGGCCAATCTCTATCTACTCTTTGCCTTGAACGAGCACCTGGTGCTCTCATCTACCAACTCTCTCAAAACCTGGCGCCGTCTCTTGTTCGGCCTGTTGGTGGCCGACTTTGGCCACTTGATTAGCATGGCCCCACTTGGCGCCGACGTGTTTTGGCGCGTCGGGGACTGGAATGCCATGGTGTGGGGTAGTGTCGGATTCGTTTATGCAGGAGCCAGCATGCGCATGTCGTTCCTCGCTGGGTTGGGACTCGGAAATGTCGAGACTACTGGTACTCGAAGGCCGAAGATAGAATGATGGTGAGTACTCCCATGCTTGATTCACGTTCGAGGCTTTTAATCACCTCTTTCCAGGTTTTCTGCCTCGGAATATTCAAGTTTATGTATCCCACCCCTTCCCGTTGTTTATCAAAATTGAGGGACTTTGTTTTAAAAAAATTAGACGCCGCTTGAGGAACATTCAACCGCCGTTGAAGGCGAGAGGAATGTGGTCCGACGTCCTCACACGGTATGTAGGTGACTGCCGGACAACCGGCCTAAACTTTCCGCCCCCCTTTCGGTAGTCCGTATGTTCTATGTATTGATAGGTAACTCTTTAGCCTACAAAAAGTTACGATGTCATACATAGTAGATTGATTCTTCCAATTGTGGGACCGTGTCAGTATAATATACCTCCTCCTCCGACCCGCGTACATTATTCCCAATCGTGACCATCCGTTTAGCCGGAGAGTTTCCTCCATTGATGCAATCACGCGCCTCTCCCCTCTTTCCTCCCGACCTCATTGGCCATGGTCACTCCAGGCGTCGCTTTTCTCCTTCGCTCAAGTCCCGTTCTATCCATCCCACTCGTTCTCGGTGTCGGTCTTCGTCCGTTATCCAGACAGTTGGGCGGCCCCGAAATCGCGGCATGGATCGTCATTTCACTGGCACTGACAAGTCTCCCGCTGTATGCTGTCTTCCGAGTGTTACTTCGCGACTGGCGAAACCAACGCGCGGCGGATGCGCTGGGCGCGCGCCTCGTCCCGGTGAAGAAGGGCAAGTCAATCGGCAGCATCGACATCCTCAGGCAGATGCGACATAACCGCAAGCACGGGTATCCCGGTACGAATTCTACACATCATTCTGTCTTCGCATATGGACGAACATCTGAGAGGACTTACTTGATAGCGGATGGACTGAATCAAGGCGTCGAAGAGCTGGGCCCCGTCGTGAATTTCAAGGTCTTGTGGATGGATACCATCCTCACGACCTCGCCGGAGCATGTGAAGCTCATCCTCTCTACGGACTTCAACAATTACGTGAAGGGTATGCATATTTGTCAGTTTTTAGTATCTCTGACCGTGTGCAGGCGACCGCTTCAAATATGGCATGCGCAGCGTTCTCGGGGTCGGTGTTTTCATCGGTTCAATAGAAGAGAAAGCTGACAGTGTCCAAGACGGGCGTATTCAATTCTGACGGTACGTCACTTGCTTTTGACCCGTGCGCATTGTTCTGAGTACCTAGCAAAAAGGCGACCAGTGGAAGTTCCACCGCCAAATGACTCGCGTCTGTCCCCACCTATTTATGATCCGCGCATCACCAATGACCAGTTCCCCAGCCCTTCTTCAACCGCGACCGAATCAGCGACTTCGATATCCTGGACCGCCACGCAGACGACGTTATTTCCCTTCTCAGGCAACGCTCGAACGCCGGATATTCCGTTGATTTCCAGGTGTGTCCCTCGTACAATACATACATCACCACCCAATCGATTCACACTGCCATCCATAGGACCTTATCGGCCGCTTCACCATGGATTCCGCCAGCGAATTCCTCTTCAACAATTGCGTCAACAGCCTTAAAGCCAATGTGCCATACCCACGCAACGCCGCCTCCCCTCCCCCGCAGCCGACCACCTACGCGGCGCAGGCGGCGAACACGTTCGTTGACGCGTTCACGCTTGCGATGCTGCGCCTCTCCGAGCGCGAGGAGCTCGGCCGCATCTGGCCGCTTTTTGAGATCTTTGGAGACAAGACTGCAGAGCCGATGCGGGATATCAGCAAGTTTTTGGACCCTGTCATCGAGGCGGCGATGGAGAAAAAGCACCTTGCGGGGACGAAAGAGAAGGGCGGTGACGCTGAGGAGCTGAGTCTGCTTGACGAACTGCTGAACACAACTTCTGGTACGCTTAGTGATACATATGCTCCTTGATTGCTCACCCACTGCGCAGATCCTCGGGTGCTCAAGGACGAAATGTGAGGAGCTTGCATATGTTCGTTGGCCGTGTTACTGACGGCTTACAGCCTGAACATGCTACTTGGTTTGTCGTTCCCATTCCGTCAACCTGTCAGTATTGAGTTGGATCCAGCCGGGAGAGATACCACCATGCATACCCTGACCGTCGTTATCTATTTGTGAGGTTTTTTTTCAGGTACAAATGTGAGCTCATTGGGGTCTAGCTTCACGATGCATCCTGACGTCTGCGCACGCGTCCGCGAGGAGGTTCTTGCGCATGTTGGTCCGTCTCGCAGGCCGACATACGAGGACATCAGGGATATGAAGTATCTCCGGGCAGTTCTCAACGGTGCGCCTTGACAGTATCTCCCACGCGTTTTCTATAAATATTCTTTTTAGAGACAATGAGGCTGTATCCTTCAGTGTACGTGTAGTTTTCTCATGTCAACCAACCCAATCCAATGCTGATTCTCACCCCAGTCCTTTTAACGTTCGGTGGTTACGATTTGACGCGTTCCACGACCATCCATACTCATCGAAGCCTGCAGTGAAAATATCAACGCCACAGTTTGGCCATCTCCCGATCCGAATGAAAAACCTTTGTACATCCCGGCGGGCTCCAAGTACGCTTCTTATTCGGTGCTGTACTGTTATTCGTCATCGCGACGATCACCCGCTCTTTAGACTGCCATACTCGGTATTCATGATGCATCGGCGCAAGGACCTCTGGGGTCCTGACGGTTAGTCTACAAATCAATCAATCATTCGTCGCGTTGAATTCATGCACAGCCGAGGAATTCTCGCCTGACCGCTTCTTGGACGACAGACTTCAAACGTACCTCCTCAAAAACAACTTCCAATTCCTTCCGTACGTCCTCGTCGTCATGATTGTTGTATATCTTGATATTTCGACAGGTTCAATGCTGGACCCCGCATCTGCCTGGGTCAACAAGTATGTGCTTGAACGCTCCGAAAGAATACGAAACTGATTTCGTTCTCACCCACATAGTTCGCGTACAACGAAATGTCCTTCATGATCATCAGGCTCCTCCAGGCATTCTCGTCCTTCACTCTCGATGAAGAGGCTTTCGCACCGGAGGGGCGCCCGCCGCGCGAGTGGGCCAACACAGCTGGACGGAAATCGATTGAGAGGTTCCGGCCGAAGCTGCATTTGACAATGTCGACGGCGGTAAGCACAGCACCGTTCTTTTCTTATCTGCAACACGGTTATTAATGAGTTGCGCAGGGTGGGCTGTGGATTAAAGTGAAGGACGCGTAAATGGGATTACTGTACTACTCGAGTACTCGGATAATAAAAGACCCGATTCCAACCCGAATGCTAGATCTGACGTTATCTCAAGTGATCGTCGTTTCCTTCAATGATCTAGAATTACAGGGCTCGTTCTTCTTCTATATCTCAGGCTTCTTGATATGTTCCTCAAAATGGCTCTTCGCTTCAAAAAAAACAAGCAATTGCGATCAGATGCTCTTTCGATCCGACTTATAACAGCAACCGAACTACAGCTATGGGGCTCAACGGTTGCAATTTCATGGCGTACAGTATGGCGAAATCGTCCACTTTGTGTGACTTTTGGATTTGGAGAAGCTACTGCTTCTCCGGCAACCCTCAAAGATCAGGTACACCGGCAGGGTATTTTGATCTATCTTTGTACAACACACTGTACCGCTCCCAAAGAAATTCTGTTGACCACACCTATCCATCTTCGTTGTCAAGCATCGTATCTCTCATTCATCCCTGAGGCTCACAACGGGGTGCAATATTTCTGAGATGCCCTAATGGCGTTCGCCGCTCCAACTTCTGGCATACAAAAATTAACAGAATGGCGACCATCCATGATCCGGGCCCGGCTTCTGTTGAAAAACAAGACTCATGCTCTGCCGGATGCTCTTTCCCGTACACGGGATCAACATAGGGGCCATATTTTTGAGAGGTGAATTAATTTGTGCTCGGTAACCAGGCTGTGCACGTCACAATAGATCACCGTTGTGGTTCAAGAACCTCGATCAGTTGCTCGACACGGGTGGTGATCATTCATTGGATCCGTCCAAAATTCTATGCGCACCCTGGAAACCCCCCCAACCGCGACATCTGTCAATATTCTCCTGTCTTCTTCGATCATCCTCGAAGGTTCTTAGGCTCTGTACCCCGCGTATAAAAGGCCATGCAAGAAGCCCAATATCTCCAACCACCTCTCTTCACTTCACACTCCGGGCACAGACCCCTTCCCTCCATTTCTTCCCGAGTACGTCTTCGCTCTCACCTCCTTTCCATCTCGTTCTGATTTCTCTTCAGGCAGGATCCTCTTCCCCACATTTGTGTGCTAGTCACTCCCATTTAGAAAGCCCATCCCTTTCAACTTTCTTCTCGTGCGAGCCACCATGTTCTTCAACACATTTATCGTTTTCGCTGCCGTCTCCTCATCCGCCCTCCTCCATGTCCAAGCACACGGTACATATTTTCCCGCTCACTGTCATCTTCTCGTCGTCTAATTCTACGGACAGGAACAATTACCGGTGTGACTGGTGCCAACGGTGTCCAAGCCGCTGGCTTTGGTATGGCCCTTTACACGGCTAGACACTTGCCAAGTTCTCATTACTCTCTCAGGAATTATTGCCACCACTCCGCGAACTGGTTCTTCCCCCAAACCATTCGAGCAGGACACAAGTGTCATCCGCGACAAAGAAATCTCCTCCGGAAAGACCGGTGCCTGCGGACGCACCGCTGCTGGAGGAAACAACGATGTTGCCTCGCAACTCGCAGGTTTGTTCCACTTTTTTGGTTCCTCTCCCCCACGCTTAAACGAAACTCGCAGCCGCATCCCAAGCCGGCCTTCCTACCGCAGGTGCCGACGGTTCGGTCACCATGACTCTCCACCAGGTCAACCAGGACGGCGCAGGGTTCGTTTACTATTCTAGCCGTCGATGTTCATTTTCTAATGTTTAATTTAGACCCTACACCTGCGACGTCTCCGGCGATGGGGGCAACACATTCCAGGCGGCCACCGTCACACAGCAAGTTCCCGGAGTGTTCGGGCTTTCGTTGGCAAAGGCCAGCGACTTCCCGCTCACCGCTCAGATGCCCGCGTACGTCGCTCGTTTCATCCGCAAGAATCGCTTGAACTGATCATGTCGTGCAGCGGGATGGCTTGCACCGCTGGCCCTAACGGAGACGCCTGCATCATGCGCTGCCGCAATCAGGCCTTGGCTGGGCCTTTTGGTTCTTGCGTCGCTGTTTCGCAGGGCGGGGCTGCTGCTGCTGCTGCTGGCAATGCAACTGCGTAAGTTCGGACACACTTCGTACCTTACCTCTTCTGACTTTACTTGTATTATCAGCGCTGCTGGAACCGCTGACGCTGGAACTGCCGATGCCGGAACTGCTGACGCCGGAACTGCTGCAACCGGCGCGGCCGGCGCAACTGGCGCAACTGGCGCGACCGGCGCAACTGGTGCAACTGGTGCTACTGGTGCAACCGGCGCTACTGGTGCTGGAGGCGCACTGAGCGGCCTTAGTGGCATTCTCGGCGGCGCTGGTGCCGGTGGTGCCGGTGGAGCCGCTGGAGGTGCAGGTGGCCTCAAAGGTCTGTTGTCCGGGCTTGGTGGCGGGAAGAGGGATGCATCTGCCAAGCGCTACATAAATTCTCGTGTTGCAGGGAAGCGGTCTGGCTACTGGCTTGATAGCCAGTAGATTTGCTCACACTACGTACTAGTTTAACCTAGCACAAGTCGATCATTTGAATGAAGTGGTTTCTTCTCTCTCTACATAAATGACCCAGCTCTCTGCTCCGAATCGTAAACCATCATGGATAACTTAGATACATCTGCTTGCTAAAATCACTTTCGATTCAAGCCCTAACCCCAGGAGACTCGCTGCTTTCCTTAGACGCGATCGCGTGTTTGGCAGACACGTGATCGTGTTTCCTTTCTACCTCAAGAACGCTATTAGTACTCCAGAGGTCATAGCGAAGTATAAACAACCAGTTTGTAAAGTTTTTAAGGTTGGTATGCAGAGTATTGAACGGAAACGATTTTTTATTGACTGGGATTGAAAGAATCATAAAGCGTTGAGCTCCGCGCGCAGAGTAAATCAAGAGTACTTCGAATCCGTGAACTCCTTCGTGGACACAATCTGTTCGCTGGAGAAACGGAATGTGAGCATATGATATATAGTCGTTATTGTATTTCTTTCCCGATTTCGAAATCCCGTCTGACTTGACCTGCAGCACGGTCAAATTCATTGTCGTTCAGAAGATCCGCGACCAAGTTACAGTCAAGGGCGTTTAGGTGGGAGAGGAGCGCGTGGGCATGTTCGAGTCGCCCAGCTTGAATGGTCGACATGGTCGATACTAGGCGATTCCGTTGAACCGCCGCAGCGACGGAACAGCGAGAAGTCATCAACCACATATGCGAATGATCAACTCATCTGCGAACGCCGAGATGGCCGAGAACCGTTAGGTAATCTGGTTCAAGTTGAATTTTAAGCTTAGTCGGTGGCATCAACCGCACCCTCACTTAATCCTTGGCACGAGAGAGCGCAAAGATTCAAAATGAACATAATGTACATTCCGGTATAAATACAATGTAGATTTATTTACTTTGATAAACATATGCCGACCTCATTCATAGATATTAATCGAGTTGAACTGGAAGTACGCATTGGCGAATGCCGTCGGGTTGCTGTCCACATAACCTGTCACGTTGGCGGTTAGTTCGGATGTACAGATGGTCCGAATAAAGACTGTACGCACTGTTACAGGTTGACGGGCATCCGGAAGCGCCGTAGATAGCAGCCTGGCCTGCCCAGTCGCCGCCTGCGAGAAACGTGTGAGTTCATCAACACTGCGAGCGAAGGAATAAGCGCACAGAAGGTGAGGTTGATGATGATATTGTTCGCATCGAAGAACTGGGCGATGTTACAGCTAGTATTCGGGAAGTTGGCTGCCGGAGTCCCCTGCCAAAAAAATGAGGACTTAGACCAGCACCAGTCTGGCGAATGACTCACCCAGTTTCCGGTATTGACGGCCGTACCTCCCGCCTTCACGTCAGCGGGCACATTCGCAGCATTGCGAGACCAGAACCAGACGGAGATGAATGTGCTGGTGCGCTCTATGGCATACCTGAACAACGAGATCGATCAATGAAGTCATACAGGAGCAGGGCAACGTACCATCCACCACCATCTGCGTTGAAGGTAGGTCCATAGCTCGGTGCCTGTCCAACGCTAACACCACACCCGGAGTTTCCGGCGACGTTGACGTCGCAATTTGTGAGGAGAGTAGTGCTGCAATAAAAGAGCAATTAATGCCTGGACAGTAGAGTATGACGGGATGGCGAACCCAGTTTGAGTCCTGGAAGCAGGCATCGTGCATCCTGAATGCAGGGTCAGCAAATTAGACCCGCCACAAGCCGCAATCCCAGACCTGGCGAAGTGTGCAGAGTGACCTGGTTGGTTCCTTGGTCGTTGACTCCCTCCTACCGCCCGGAATTAGCGCATCTACAACCCCGCGGACGGTCGACGCACAATGATATCCACCTCGCCACCATTTGGCCAATTCGATTCGTTAGTTTCCCACCTGTGTGCGATAATGTCTTAGCGACCAGGAACTAAATTCAACGGCGGGGAATAATTACACCGCCGGCCATGTCCTGTAACCCCGACATCAGCTAAAGTGAATGTCAAATTAAACTGCAAAAATCACTGACCCACAACCCTGTGGCATGTGTTTGATATCGAACCTATCGCCAATGGCGTGGGTTATATTGGCCGATAATCAGGAAATAATTAAACTCACACCGCTACGTGGGTAGTGTAGGCATTGTTGGATCTTATCCGAACGGAATTCCGGCCAGTTGCGCTTGAGTCGCTGATGGCAGTCTTCGCATCCGCCCGGAGGATGAAGGTGTTTGCTGGGCAAAATATCAACACCAGACACAGTAGATGCTGTAATGTATATACCAGAAGCAAATGTCAGGTTTTGACTCTTTGCGGTTGCTTCGCTAACATAGTTGCTGGAGGGCAATCAGGGGACGAACAAAGGATAAACTGCAGTTACTGACACACGACCGTGTGTCGGATCGGCGATGGCCTCAAAGTTGAACGAGTTGTAGAATCCTGTGCCGACGATGTTCTCGGAGCGCGAATACGTCGCACCCAGAACGGCAGTGATGCTCGAAGACAACGTCAAAAGACGGAAAGACATCCAGAATACGCTGTTCATGGCCGGCGGAGGGGGGGATGTGAGTGAACGAATGGGAGGTTCGCAAGACCGGGCTGATTGAAAAAGCCATAGCTTTTAAACGAGGGAGATTATTCACGGATTTGTCTGTGTCGTCAACGACTCTGGCCACAAGATGACTTCTCATGTGGGCGAGTCGGCGGATCTAAAACCGAATGATCATCGAGTCCCAGAGGGGTTGGACGGGGTCGGATGGTTGATCACATTCCCGAATAAACACAGATGGCGAGTATCCTAGCATATATTAGAAGACACGATGTATGTAGTACGGGCCCCGGTTGTTCCTTAACGGGACCGTGCCGGAATATACCTACCTATACCTACCCGAAATTGCTCTCGGGCGATCTTGATCCGTGGCGATCCCCCGGAGCCTCGAGAAGTCGGATTAGGAAAAGACAAAGACCTTGCGCAAAGGTCCGTTCATAGATATCAAAGTCGATTGGGTGAGGGGGAAGACTCGTGTTCGCAGATATCCAAGTTGATAGTCCGATGAGCGCAGCGCCAGGTAGCTACGAAACGAGTCAAATGACACGCGCCAGAACAAAAAGATCCCGTGATGGCGACCACTGTGATCTTATCTCGAGCCTGAACTGGTCGAAACGCATGGAGATTTTCCAACTTCCCCAGTGACGTCACGCGAGTCCGAAGCGCTAGTTGGCTGAGGCAGTATACGTAGTACGCAGATGACGAGTTTCGCAATCTTGAAGACGTCTTCCTTATTTAAAAAAAAAGATTGCGTCAACTTTCAAGCGAGTCGGATGAATTTGGGAAGTACTTCAAGTACCTGTGATCTCCTGCGATCATAGGATCTCCGACACTGCTGCGGATTGGGTACCAAAAGATTAAGGAGGGACATAGAGAAGACTGGAGCAGCCTCATGGCGAAACATGATACGACCACGACGCCTAACAACGATGACAAAGATGGAATTATTACCCACACAGACTCACGCGCGGATTTTTGTGGAGGTATCTGTTACGAAGGGCCTCAGGTAGCGGGCCGGCAGAGGTTGAGCGTAGGGTTGGATTCCTCCGCATGGCGAAAAGGGTTTCTCTCGAGGTGGGTGGCGTCCAGAGGTGGGTTGGAATGCCACTCGGGCCGCCAAGCCGGGTTCGTAGAATTGTCCGAAAACCCCGAGCGAAGACGAAACAAGAGGCGATGAGAGAAGCCGCGATCAATCCTCGCTGTCCATGTGTTAAACCACCGCGGTGTGCTGGATGAGCGAAAGCAACGTACATAACATGAGAACCCCACGATTTGGAGAACGGTGACGACTCGGAGGAAGACTTGATGGTGGTCGAAACTCTCGAGACAATCTCCGGAGAGCAGATTTTGAGCAGATTGCTGAGTTTTCGGGAGTCGAACAGTATTGCCCGTCTAATCAAGATGGGCTCTAGAGTAACGTGAGAGCGCGGAGAGATGGACCAGATTGAAACGCATTGAAATCTGCTTTGGCTGCAATATATATCAGCAACCACCGCAGTATAGCCATACGGAGGTTGTGGATTATGCGCACTGTGTTGTAGCGCGGGCTGCTCCGATCAAGACATTGTCTCAACGTTGATGTTGCTTGAAGAGTGTCGAGAGCAGTGAGTGATGTGTGCGATACCGTAAATGTGCCGACTCGGAGGGCGGGAACGCAGTGCGCGGTTGCTTGCCGTTGATTCTGGAACGGTCACCCTTGCGGTTGATTCCGGGCCGTATGTTGGAGACAGCCAGATGAGACAGCGCTCCAGAGAATCTGCTATACATTAGAACGGGGGGCACACAGAAGGTTCCAAATAGAACACTGACATTATCGTTCCAGGCCCGAAGCGAGCACAGCACATTTCAATCCAAACACAACCACAAGTTCAACTTCGACTTTTCAATTGCCAGTGCGGCGCCCACGCTTCCGAGCAATGTCCAAGAACCGTTCTGCAAGCGCAGCTCGTTACGGTCCCAAACAGTCGAACAACATACTACAACTTGCCTTGAGAAGCAGCACCGCCGCCGCTTTTGAGGCTGGAATTCGAGCAATTTGAAGCAAGCACTGACACGGAACTTGAGAAACACTGTTCCAGTAAACCGGGGGACAATGAGGTTGACGAGCAAGATAAAGACACGGAGACGTGGAGACAAGATGAGATTTGGCAACACGACTGTGTCAAACGAGACAAACCGCTGCCGAGACGTGATTGCGAGGACGAGACGCGAGTGGCAAGTGTGAAGCTGCTGACCGGACGCGACAAGACAAAACCCGCCGAGACCAACCCCCTAATGGAACGAAAAAGCCGCGGTGACGAAACGAGGCGAGAACCGACGCGACGAGCCGAGACTGCGGAGACACTGCTATGAGGTACGGATACGGGACAAGAAGCTGCAGGGACGGGAAAGAGAACCGAGACGAGATCCGAGGCGACGAGACACGGCATTGCCACATTGACGAGATGCGACCGTGAGGTTGACGGGACAAGGCAAGACGAGAACACCCGGGTCGGGTCGGGCTTGAGCTTAGGCTTGATTGCGGTATTTCTTCCTCTGCTTTCGATGAAGTAATTAATATTTCGGCATTTCTAGATCCAGGGCGTTTGTTGGGAGACAGCCAGACAATGCGCCAGAAAATCTCAGAATA
The DNA here is from genome assembly GCA_029282495.1 of Mycena albidolilacea. Lineage (NCBI taxonomy): Eukaryota > Fungi > Basidiomycota > Agaricomycetes > Agaricales > Mycenaceae > Mycena > Mycena albidolilacea. The sequence continues at coordinate 167,713 of JARIHO010000101.1, read as the reverse complement.
CCGGGAGTAACTTAATGCTAACAGGTATATCTTGAGGGGCAGTGCGCAGCTCTTTGGTGCGTTTTCTGGCAAGCGTTTAGTTTGCAAAGCATGGCCGGAGGGCAGATTGAACAACAGTGAAAGCAACAACTCAAGGCGAGTTCAAGGGGACTGGCGAAGTTAGTGAATGAACTACAATTGTATAAGTCGTAAAGGACATAAAAAAAATTGGCGTCTATATTCGGTAGTCGGCCTCCTCACGGTCTCAACCCTATCCACTCCCATCATCCATCCCCTCGGTCTCTACATAAAGATGCACTTGCTCCTAGATTTCTGGCCGCCGGGGCGCGAGGGCGGGTTTGCTCGGTTTAGTACTCGCACATATTGTCAGCATTCAGGCACCGATCACGATGAAATGTTGAACCTACAAACTGCCCGGATCGCCTCATCGAGCACAGTCTGCGATGCCCGATGATCAGCATGCCAGCATGACGCGGAGGAGATAACGCAGCATACCTTCAGCCCCTTCTGCGTCAGAGCTGAACACTCTAGGTATTTAACAGCCCCGATGTCCCTTTGCATCTGGACACCCTGTTCGTACTGAATGGGGGCCATGCGCCTAGCGACCGTAATTCATTCGGCATCTCCACCACATCCCGCGACTATTCAGATCACTCACCGATCCCGCAGCTTCTCGATGGTGGCCTGGTCTTCACGTAAATCAAGCTTCGTGCCGACCAGCACCACGGACGCCGACGGCACATGATGCAAAATCTCCGGACACCACTTGAAGTGAAGCATATCAGCTTAGCTGCTGTAGCACCACTGCGACGCCGCCGATAGACGTACCTTAGTCTTGACGTTCTCGTAACTCGGGGGGCTGACGAGCGAGAAACAGACTAAGAAGACGTCCGTCTGGGGGTAGGACAATGGGCGGAGCCGGTCGTAGTCCTCCTGCCCAGCGGTATCCCACAACCCGAGAGAGATGGTCTTTCCATCGACCATGACATTTGCGGAATAATTGTCGAACACTGGGTGGGGAGCGAGTCGGTGGACAACCTCTGCATGGAAACGAATCAACCGCACCAGTTGGGATGTATTCACCCTAGGAAGCAATGAGCGGACAATTCGTGGCGAGAAGAGATGGGGCATACCGGGAACGCATTGGTGGTGTACGAGATAAGGAGACACGTCTGGGGGAGGTAAGTATGAGGGTGTTCGCAATGATATGTTAGATAGCAACGAGGCTGACCTTCCCGACGGCACCATCGCCGACGACGACACCTGCGAGGGAATGAGCAAAAGAATAGAGGGGAGAGGCAGGAAAACGAGCATTTAACAGCCTGCATTGGAGGGAGTTCGGTCTGAGTCGAGAGAGAGAGCAAGACCTTTAAACTAAATAACGAATGACAATCTGATGGGGTACGGAGAATCCATCCAATACATGCCGCCGAGCGGAAGGCATCAGCGGTCCACGTACCAAGCCGAGATGGAAGACTTGATAGTGGTCAAAACTCTCCGGACAATCCCCGGAGAGTAGATTTTGAGTAGATTACTGAGTTTCGGGATTAGAACAGTATTGCCCGGCTAATCAAGAAGGGCTCCAGATCAACGTGAGCGCGGCAAGACGCGCAAAGATGTTGCGAAAGGGGACATAGCTGAGCTTGAATTTATCCTGAGTCTTATCCGAATTGAAACGCATTGAAATTTGCTTTGACTGCAATATATATCAGCAACCGCCGCCGTACAGTGATACGGAGGTTGTCGATTACGCACACCGTATTGTAGTGCGGGTTTCTCTGATCAAGACATTGCCTCAGCGTTGACGTTGCTTGAAGAGTGTCGAGAGTGAGTGATGCGTGCGATCCCGTATACGAGCCCAGGACCACCGTCATCCCGGAGGGCGGAAGAACTAGGACTCCAACCCGTGTCCGTTGTCGACGGGTCGACGGACGGGAACGGACGGGTTTTTCGACTGCAGAACCAAATTTAGCTGTATTCTGAACCAAGTCCAACCAGATGTCAACGTTTCGAACAAACACACCTCTTAGAGCAAAAGTACTTCGGGAAAAAAACAACTTCGGTCGTGAATTTTGTGGTTCGCCATACTCGGTAAGTCCCGAAGTCTCTCAGCCGTATCAAGGCGAGTTCAAGGGGGTTGGCGAAGTTGTTGGATGAACTGCAATTGAAAGTAGGTCCTTTCTTGAAGGGCTCTCGCCGCCGTCGGCGACTTGACATGCTACTATGTAGCTAGGTTGTGGAAGAGGTTGGGGGTCACGTGTCACTGCTCGGCAATCACGTGTCCCTCGTCTTCTCGACCTTCGCGTTCATCTTCCCAGATGGCTCCTTCGCCGTTTGCAGTCGCCGGGATGGCATCCACATCCACCTCTCACCTTAACCATAACCCTAATCTCAATACCTGGGGGGGAGCCAGCACAAGTGGCTCTTTGAGTAACTCTTTCACGGATACACTCTCGCAGTCAAGAAGCCACTACCAGCCGGGGTACCTCATGGTACGTTGAAAAAATATATGCTGTACCCTTGGATATTGAATTCAGTTTACAGTCGGCATCCCAGGCGAATGTCGGTTTTTGTTCTGACTTTTTTGGGTGGCGTACTGATTTTCTGTCTTTTGGCAGAACTCACCGACGGGTGCGCAGCGCGTCGACGAGGCACCTGTCGTGCAGACCAAGGCCAAGATGAACAACGCCTTCTCTCGGGGGCCCTCGTCCGATTTCGGGATGGACTCGATGTTCCAGAGCACGAGGTAAGCTTTTGTGACTTAGCTTCTCGGACGCGATTCGGGTTCGCATGTATGCCTTGACTGACTTAACATGGCAGGCAGCGGCAGACGCTCGCGGACGAAGACGCCCCGCCGATGAGCTCCGTGAACGACATCCCGACCGAGATGTACGCCGCCGCCGACTCAAGCAACTCCTTTCAGCCACGCGTCAGTCAATCTAACTTATCTCGCGCCCCACCCCCGCCTCCCCACTGACCCGCGTCCCCTGTGTTCCTCACAGGCCTCCGCATTCACTAGCCCCTCCAAGTCGGCCTTCGGTCGCAGGCCGCCGCCTCCCTCCTCGTCCTCGACGCAGGCGCAGCAGCCGATGCTCTACATAATCGTCTTCGGCTACCCGCCCGACAAGTACAGCCTCACCGCCGAGTACTTCCAGTCCCTCACCGGCGGCGGCTCGGCGTCTGTGTCGGACCCGGACCCGCACGCGGAGATCGTGAACTGTTTCCGGATCGGTTACAGGGACCCCGCGGACGCGATGCGCGCGGTAAGGAAGAACGGGGAGGTGCTGGGCGGGAGCTGGATGGTTGGGGCGAAGTGGGCGGTGAGTGTGCTTTTGGGCTGTTTTCGTTCTTCGCGCTGTTTTCGTTCTTTGCGCTGTTCTTTCACTTTCGGTTTCGGTCGTTCTTTTCTCTACTTTTCGCGGTGCCGCTTTTTCCGAGACACGCCCGACGCGAAGCACGACCGGCTGAGGCCAGGCGCGTGCAGGATATGCTGCTGCTCAGTGGACGCGAGAATGGGGAACGCCGTGCGGTCCCTTCTTCCTTTCGACCTCGGCGCGCCCTTCTCTTTCTTTCTTTGCCTCCCTCCCTCCGCTTCCGCTCCCCTTTCTGTCCCATCCCTGTGGTGGAGTTGGTGCTCTTCTCCGAGCCCTTCTCCGTCTCACCACACACCTTTCGCGGTGCCGGTGCCGGTTTCGTTTTTTTCCCAAGACACGCCTCACGCGAGGCTAGGCCAGGGGCGTGTCCTTAGTGGACCCGAGAATCTGGAAAGCGCAAAAACTGTAACCGGTCTCTTCTTCCTTTCGACCTCGACGCGCTCTTCTCTTTCTTTCTTTGTCTCCCTCCCTCCGCTTCCGCTTCCGCTCCCCTTTCTGTTTCATTTCTGTGGTGGAGTTGGCGCTCTTCTCCGAGCCCTTCTCCGTCTCGCCACACACCTTTCGCGGTGCCGGTGCCGGTTTCGTTTTTATCCGAGACACGCCTAACGCGAGGCATGACCAGGCGTGTCGGAGGATACGATATGCTACTTAGCGGACACGAGAATGGGGGACGCTGTGCAGTCACTTGCTCCTTTTGGCGTTATTCCCAAGCTCTTCTCCATCTCTCCACACACCTTTCGCGGTGCCAGTCTCGTTTCTTCCCGAGACACGCGAGACACGACCGGCTTGGGCCAGGCGTGTGGGAGGATATGCTACTTAGTGGACGCGAGCATGGGGAACGCTGTGCGCGACCTCGACGCGCCCGATTCTGTTCTCCCATCTCTTTCTTTCTGTGCCCTCCTTCTCTCCGCTTCTCTTCCTTGCCTGTTATGTTTTCTTTTTCTTCAGTGTGTGGTGGAGTTGGCGCATTCTTCGAGCCCTTCTCCGTCTCGCCACCCATACGCTCAGAACCCCCACGACCGTTTGTCGTGGAGTCGTGCGAACCACGCGCTCTTCCCGTTCTTCCCATTCAGTCGCCCAGCCCCTCGCAAAGGTGGGAAGACCCATCCATGGCTGCACCCAAGAACGCGCTATCGCTATCCAATTGTGTAGCGTATTCGTTCTTCGTTCCTTCTCTCTGACTCGCTCGCTCTCTCGCCTGTTTTCCTTCATTCCTACGTGTTGTTTTCCCTCATTCCTATCACTCGAACGTCTAGCCTATACTGACTAACGCACTCGTACTCTAGGACCCCGCCCAGGCCGAAGCCCTCCTCAACCAGCCCCTCGTCGCGCGGCACACCTCGCCCGATCCCATGGCTGTCGACTCGCCCTCCCCCTCCGCGTCTCTCAACCCCAACAACTCCAATTCCGGCTTCGGATTGGGAGCGACAGTCGGCACGCCGATCAAGCTCGCGCCCTCGGCGTCGGCATTCCGGCGCGGAGGCGCGAGTCCGTCGAAGCCCCCGGCGGCACAGGCACAACAGGCACCGTCAGCGCAGGGCTGGGGTGCGGCGGTAGCGCCTGCGACGCCTGTTGCGCCGGCGGAGAAGGCGGGGAAGGGGGTGATTGGGCAGGTGTCGGATATGATTTTTGGATGGTAGGGTGGGGCGGGATAGGCTGGAGTAGGGTGAGGCGAATGGATGGGATGGGTGTACGCACCCGCCTGCGTGATTTTCTAAAAAGAGTCGTTCCTGCTTTCCTCAGGGCGGTTGGGTCTGAGTCTTTCGCGCGCTGGCTGAGCGGTTTTGGCTACTCGGAAACTCGTTCAGGCTGAAATGCGCGAATTCGACCAGTCGACGAAGACGTTGTGAAGCCGGATGGAGAATTTGAGAAATTGCCTTTTCGGGCATTTACGGCATTATTGGTTCTACCGGAACTTCTATCACCCACTTGGAGTTTGCTTGGAGTACCACCTGTTGTTCCTCGACGCTCGACCGTGCTCTCAGTGTCGCAGTATTCGCAGCCTATCCTTATGGGGCGCCGTTTCCAGAAATTTGGTGCCATGAGATTCTCCCGCGACGCCTTCGTAAAAACGCTTTTAAATTTCATCAGGGTTCATTTCATATCTGGGAACACGACACTATGACCCACTATGACCCGGACAGCTGTATACATTGAAGGCCGCCCCCACTGCCACATAAGTACGACATACCTGCTTTGCCGATTTGACCTCTTGCTGACGTTCTCGCGCCGTCTCAGTTCCCGTGGCAGGTATAACGTCCTTTTTCGATATTTGCCTGAAAATGAATGGAATGGATGCCTACGCCCGCCACCTCCGTGTCTTTCTTGTTTGCTTCGAGGGTAGGGATCCCAACCCGTGCCGGCAGTCGCATTGGTCTCCGTCGTCGTCAGTTCTCCCCTATTGCAACGTCGATCCAATATCGAAGGCACGCTATATTTCAGTGTAGTGCAGCAGTCTTTACTCAATCCTGGCGCAATGAATGGGCTCAAAGTCTTTTTTCTGTTTCCCGCTGAGCTCGGAAGATGCTTTTCCGCTCGAGAGGCCGAAGAGAATATTCTGCACCGCCTCTGGAAACTCGAAGATGTCACTGCTGTGGTGTTACTTAGCTCCCGCGCGTGCCCAGGACTCTGTCTCGGTCGTTCATCTCCGTTATTTTCTCGCCCACTGCAACGTCAAACCAATTTCGGAGACGCTCTATACCTCTTGAGCCTGGCATGGATCCCCGCTGAATTCGGAGGATAGTTTGGCGTGGACACTGGACTGGCGCGCGAGTCGTTCGATCATGGTACCGCTGCTACGCGTGAAGAGACTAGAATCATCTGCCCCTCGCATGTTACTGAAGAGAAGATGGCAGACAACAGTGCGCCAGTGCTTTGCCTATCCGACCCACAGCTAACTCTTAGTTCGGGTAGTAGGCAGAACGTCTTCTTCGGTCTTTGCTTGCAAATGGATGGAATTAATGCCTACACCCCGCCACTCATGTGCTTTCTTGTTGGCAGGGTCACAGTGGCCCAACTTGTCCTAGCCCATCCCCACTGCCGGCAATGCGACCGTCGCATGGATTTCGGTCGCGAACCCCCGCTCTTTTCTCCCCCGGGACCCATTGCAAAGGCACTCTATACTTCTTAAGCAGGGCCACTGCTGGGCTCGGATGCTTTGGGGTGACCTGCGGCTCGAGCGGCCGAACAGAATGATCTGTATCGTTTCTAGAAACTCAAAAATATCACTGCTGTGCTGCTACCTGGCTAGTCGCACCGGAGCTCCCGAGCGCCCGAGCTCGCCTACGACGACATTTACCCGGACAGCACATCATCCCACTGCTCAGACTACATACGCCCGACACTATTATTGCCCGCCTGCTCCTCGTGCCTTCTCAGCGTCATTGTGGGTACGTGCCTGTCGTCAGAACCCGAAGACCTTCCTATCACCGAACCCCCACCACGCGCGCGTCTAATACATTTAGAAAACAACGTGCTGGAGACTTCGACTTCTTTATTTCCAGGCCCATTTCCAGCAAGATACCAAATCCGAAAGCATCGCGCGAATGGACGAACCATTGAATGACTGGAAGGCCAAGCCCCGGCCGGCACTGGGGAATCTAATCTTGATTCTAGCAATCACTCAGACAAGAAAATACCGCCGTGATATCATTCATATATTCGCATCGGCAGCTATGCGCACGGGTCGGGCGGGCAATTTAGTATTTTATGGAGATGCCGATGGCGGTCTGGGCCCGGCCATGTACAGGACGCGACGACGACGACGACGACAGGTTGCATGGCCAAGTACGTCAGGAATTGGCGGCGGGTTGTCTGCGTGCTGGATGACGGGGACTGAGCATCAGTCGTCACGGAAGTAAGTATATTTGCTATACGCGCAAGGAGGAATTAACAGATCCACACCCGCGCATACCGCGGTCCTGCGTGAGAAGGCGCCGGGGGTCGATTTGGGAGACGCAATATCGACAGCGGGGGCACTGAACTGTCCGAAACGCCGTGCAATAAATAAGACGATATTTTTTGCTCTTTTCAGCTGTCGAAACATCGGCTTATTACTGGTTTGTAGGGTAGGCCCACGTTAAGTGCTAAGGAGCGGGAGGCAGGTCGTCCGGCGCAACCGCGGGTACATTTGGAGGCACCTTTAACGACCGTGTGGCCTGCCCAGCGGTCCCGGAGCGAGGATGCTATACAGACTGGACGCGTGCGGTATTCGCTACTTGGAGCCGGAAGATCAAGGTCATTCCTGCGTGTACCCAGCAGGGCGCTCCAGCCCCAGCGTCTGCGAGTTTCGAAGCACGCACCGCAAATGACAGGAGTGCCAATTGAAGGATCTGAATCTCGTATTCGCTTTCCCCGTGTCGCTTGGGTGAGATGAGGTGAGTTAGCAGGTATGATACGATATGACCAAAGTGCGAAATAGACGGCCGTGGGCCTTCCGAGTCAGGTTGGCGGTGTGTGTTCGTCCGAGGGGGGACGCGTCTCTCAAGCCAAGTTCGAACATCACAATCGGACAGGCATATTTTTTTGTCTCACTTCAAAAGCCCGTCGAGCTGAAACCTCTGTTGTCTGTCGCACATAATTCGGCGTCCGAGGCCCTGATTCGTTCAAACAACCTGGAATCGGCCAGCGACTTGGTGAACCCAATGGAGCGGGAGATTGCCGCCGCAGGATTAAAAATACGTCCAGGATACGGCCAGATTATTGCCACAGTCCGTCATCCGCCGTTTCCAACCAGTTTGAACCGGGTTGATGAGAGTGCGGTAATTCCGGGTAATACACGTCGTTTTTTCCGGAAATCGCGGCACTCTACAGGTTGCTACCCATGAACCAGAAAAGCTAGATAGATGTAATTCTACGTTGACCTACCGGCAGTGGAGGCATCGAGACCCCATTTGCGGAACGGTGAACCACGAGACAATGCGAACCGCATGCCAAGTGAGTAATACACGGACCCGTGGTGGATCCGCAGCGTAAATTCAAGACTGTAATCGCTCTTGACCGCCGGCTGGTCTTGGTTATCATGGTTCTGAATCCGGAGCGTTTACAGGACGGAAGTTCCGATCGCGAGGTCGTTCAACTTGGTATATTCCGGGCGGTTCCTGGCCAGATAAAACACAAGTTATCGAATGGCTGTCTCAGGCCACCATATGTGTGTTTGAAAGATTCAAGAAATTATAACAACGGACTCCATTTATTAGGAAAGACTCGCGGTTGAGCCAAGGTTGAGCAGATCCTTGGGAACATTTGCCCTATTCGGGGAACCGCCAATCGTTCTTGGATCGGACTCTATCGGACTCTTATCGGACTCCGTCATGGACGTGTCCAGCCCGTAAACTACAGCAGCTGCTACGCTGCAGAGTTAGACGAGGCCGTCAACCTTAGCTGGTGGGTTGCTTGCAAGATCGCAAGCGCACTTTGTGGCGCGCGTTTCTCCGAACACCGGGTCCGGTTTGCGCGGCCCTCGTAGCGACACGTTGCCGATTATCTTGCCATGTTTCATGCAGGTACTTTGTCCAGGCCTTTTCGAGATGTGGACCGGCGGTGTATCCGCTTCCGAGCGTGGCCGCATAATTGAACTTACATCGCCACTCCTCCCCCACCCCACGCCCCAGCTTACGTGCGATTGAACCGCGGTCTGGAGAAGATCAGGGGAGATCACTTGATACGGAACGCAAAAGACAGTCTCCACGGGCCAGATCAGTAACTTGTTTGGGCGCGACCGAATCGTGGGATCCCGGACCTCTCTCATTCTGGCCACTTGCTCGCTTAATTTGCCTACCGCCAGTCCGTCAAAACCGCGTTATTCAGATGACACGACCATATAAGATGGGCCGGCTTTCAGAACACGACAACATCGATTCTTTTACTCGTCAGCATGCAAAACGCACCTAAACGTCTACGAGTTGCTATATGGTACGTATAAGCTGTTGTCTGCGGTAATCGGACACTAAACGTGTCGAACACAGCGGGGCGGGGATAGGTGGCCTCACACTTGCACTAGCACTCTCCCAATATCCCGATATCGAGGTCGAGCTTTATGACGCGGCGGCTGCTCTCGCTGAGGTCGGAGCTGGAATCGGGATTTTTCCACGTCCTTGGAAGATCATACAAATGCTCGGCCTCGAGGAAGATTTACTCAAAACGACCGAGCGTAAACCTGTTCAAGGGCTAGGTACGTGCTTCGGTGCCTTAGAGATTCTAAACTTACACAGAACAGTCCCAGCCTTCAATTGGAGAAAAGGCGATCAACAAGCCGGCTTTACGTTCACGACCCTGGTCACCAATGGTATTTGGCGCCTTACGATCCTCTCGACGTCATTCTGTCTAATGTGAACCATTTATAGGTACATTGATAACACTACATCGAGCAGATTTCCAGACTGTCCTGCTCAGACATCTTCCGAAATCGTGTCGAGTTAATTGCTCGAAGCGATTACGGACTTACACACAACGGGAATCTGGACCAACGGAACTCGTCTTCGAAGATGGCTCGAGAACATTCTGCGACGTACTGTAAGTTCACTCTTAGGTCTACGCGCATATTCTAACCTTATCTCTTGCAGGGTCGGTGCGGATGGCTTGAAATCATCCACACGTTCGGCGTTTCTGAGCGAGCGGGCCAATTGGATGCAGGGGCGACGTCGGTGGCAAGAGGCGGCGGAGATAGCGTCCTGCATAGACCCCGTCTGGAGTGGTACGATTGCATATCGAGCGCTGATCCCAGGGGATCGACTGAAAGCCACGGCGCCTGGCCACCCGGTCCTGACTACCCCTACTCAAGTAAATCAAGTTTTTTTACTCGAAAAAATACCAGCTAACCTGAAACTTTTAGTACCTGGGGAAGAATGGCGTTGGTGATTTTATCCATCTCCTCCAATTTGCCTTACATCTTCCCAGTATATCATCGCGTATCCTATATCTCACGGGAAGATGATAAATTTCGTTGCCTTCGTCTGCCGACATGACCTCGAGAACACCAAGTTTGACGGTCCATGGATGGGCCCCAGCGACACATCTCAATTTGCCGGGTTGTTTGCGCACTGGGAGCCCGAAGTGCAGGCGCTCATACATGCAAGTATTCCTTATGGCCCCAAGATTCTCGCTCATCTGCTCGTAGTGCGTGGAGACGCCGTTACGATGGGCTATACACACCGTGAAGCCTCTTCGATCCTTTGTCTCGGGACGTACGGTGCTCATCGGTGATGCAGTGCGTCTCTTATTCTAGTGGTCAATGCCCTTATTCATTTCTGTGCAGGCACACGCAATGACACCACATCAGGGGCAAGTGGGCGCGTCTTCCCTCGCCTTGTCCCGTCTGACCACTCTTCTCTTCTACAGCTCTGGCGCCGGGCAGGCCATCGAGGTAACTTGCCTCCTTGTATCGCCGGATTAGATCTAATACTTCTCAGGATGCGTATATTCTTGCCACCGTCCTCGGACACCGGCGAACGACACGGGCGAACCTCCCTCGTGCCCTGCGCATCTTTGACGAAATACGGCGTCCAGCGGCCACCGCCGTTGTCGAAGCTTCTCGAATGAACGGGCGCTACTTCAGCTTCGAGGTGGACGGCATCGACTTCGCCCGCTACAGCGGCCCGCAACTATGGGACAAACTGCAAAATCTCAGTGGTGCGCTGGTCAAAAATTGGGAGTGGAGTGCGTTTTCTCTCGTCTTTTACATGCACCGCGGATGCAATCTAATCTTGGCGTTTTTTTCAGCTTGGACTACATCAGTAGACGGGTCAATACAGGATGCGCTCCGTATGTTGGAAGGGCCTGATTTTTGATCGCTTGTACATTTTTCCGATGGAATCGCATTTCCGCAGCGAGGAATCTCAAGTATCTGATCGACTGTCTGGTGTATTCACTGGATTTCTGACTGTACTGGGAATAGGTCTGATATTACTGCCATCCCCTATTCCGAGGAAGTCGCAGCCTAGGCGCCAACGAACATCGCGTATCAATTCTTCAATCCTACTTATCACGGGATCGCGTTGCTTTCTTCCACACGTCGCACCTGCGCGGCGTCTATGTGACTGGCCATTTGCGGCTAACTGTAAATAAAAGATGAGCCCGAGGATGTCCGCATTTGTAAAATTCGACCTGTCTATGAAAATATTTAAGGTAGAAACTCGAGCACACTGGCGTATGTACACGATATACACCGTGTGCACCCCACGTTCAAAATGCCCTTCTCCTGAGCATAAGCACACAAGTGCCATGTTGGTCTTAATCTGTGCTCCTGCTTCCTGAACTCCATAAGCTGACTTGTTTAGGAACTGGTGTTATGCACTCTACTTATGTGTAATAAACAGCGCTGTCACCCTCAAATAAACAAATATGCATGTGAGTAAATATCCAAGGGAATGTACAAATAATTCCCTATCTCATCAAAAGGACCGCGCCCATTCCGAGAGCCGCAAATATCACCGACAGCACTACAGGAGCTTCGAGGCGGGGACTCGCGCTCGGTTCACTACCATGGCTCGTACTGCCCTTGCCGTTAAGACTGGCGTTGTGTCCGTTCGACGTAGCCAGCACAGTCGGATCCACCGTCGCTATACCCCATTTTTGAGCGACCTTGACAGACAAAAATACAAAAGAAAAGCCCACCGGTGTTCCTGGTCTGCGTCTTTGCAGTGGTGGCGAATGTAAGTGTCGACGATGTCTCGCTCTCAGAATAGACGGCGTCGTTGAGGAAGATCAGCGCGAAGCCGGGGGCTGGGACTTTGATGGAACATGTCTTTGCGCTGGTGTCGCACTGGACGGTCTTGATGTCCTCTGCACCAACGAGGCGCCCATCCGACTCGAAGAAGCTGCCGAAAGTCTACAGCAGCCACAGTGAATATCATAGGCAAGAAGTGACTAGGAATATTAATCGCACCTGGCCGGCCCACGTATAGCCTCCCTTCTGGCTGACGCTCGTCGCCGCCAGGTATTTGACCTTCACCTGGGCCGGCGTCGTCCCGCCGGCAATCGACACGACGACGTTCAGATCGCTCGCACCGGTGGGGTCGTCGACATAGTTGAAGGCTGCCACGCGGACGGGGACGCCGTTCTCGTATAATCCGTAGATCGGTGTGTGGGGGCTAGTGCCGTTGATTCTCAGGTCCAGCACCTGAGTCAGGTTCGACGGGCCTATCGCCTCAGCCATGACCAGGGCAGAATAATAGATGGGCCCGATGGACCACTGACGGAACGTCGACTCGTTCGTAGGTGGGGCTGTAGGGGGTGAGATTACATGGCGACTAGGTCGATATTAAACGGCTTACCCGTAAAAGGCTGCAAGAAAGGTACACGTCAGCAACAGCTTGGCACTTCATGAAGGTATACGCAACGTTATAGAACACATGCTGCCCACCCGTGTGGAACATCGCGCCAGAGAAATTGGAGTGCGCCATCTGCAACGCGTAGTCCAACCCCCACAGGGCTGCACCGAAGACATCGGAGACACCGACGATACCACCGCACGCCGCCTACCAGGTTACATCAGGAATTGATGCGACAGCCGCAAATGGAAACGTACAGAGTTGGTCTCCATCATCAACAACCGTTTGCCTTTTGTTTGGGCGAACGCTGTGCTGTTAATATACGGCCCCACCAGGTTGACACTTATGTCGTGCGAGAGGAAATTTGGGAACTCGATTTGCGGGTCCAGGATCTTCTCCCCGTCATGGACTGCCGCGCCGCAGTTCGACTCGGGATACCTGGGTACATGACCAGGTAAGTCTAAGGCGAAAAAAGAGGGGTAAAACGCTGACCTTTCCATAGCCAAGAAGGCAAGGTTATCGTTATATGTATCGACCAGACCTGTCGCCCATATCTGGTCGGGCGTCCAGTCGGCCCCCCAGGCGATGTTCGGCGCCACAAGGAGCTGCTTCGCTCTTCCAGTTGTATCCAGGCCCGAGGCCGCCAGCTGCGTCAGGAAGTCGCTCATCTCCCCGTAGTAGTCGAACGGTGTGTACGGAGCGATGCGGTGCTGGTGGCGGACATACAAGTCCGGCTCGTTGGCCGCTTGGAGGCCGAGGAGATGGTCACCAAGGATGTCCACTGCAGCGGGGACGATAGCAAGATCAAACGGCTTGGTGACGAACCAAGGGACGCCGAGGAACCACCCCACATTGACCAGCGACGAGATGTTGCCCATCATGTACAACAGCTCCCGGGTAAAATCGAGGGGCGGTGTATTGGTCGTCCCAAATATCCCGGTAAGATTCTTTTGCAAGATGCGATTGTCCGGGAGCTGGTCGACGAGTTTCGCCACCTCTTGAGTGTTCCCGCCAACGCGGATTCGGACGGATCCGGCTCGCTGTTGGATGTTGGCCATGAGGTTAAGGAAGGGGACTTGTAAATGCGTCGAGTTTTTCCCCACTTGAAAGACGGTCAGAGAGCGTAGACAAATGATGTGTAGTGGGCGACGAACAAATTTGATTCGTCACGGACATCTCGATTGAGAATCCCATGAACGCGCCCGACTGGGTGACAGATAGACCCGGCGTTCCGCCATTCTGCAGCTGCACGGGAATCGTCGAAAGGATCGCTGGCGTCGGGACAGGCGGGGGAATGAGGGTCGTTGGGTTATATGCTTGGACACCCGAGTATTGAGCTGCAGGCACAGAAGTCGTGGCGAAATGTGCCTGATTGTTAGCGTGGTACACTGTAATCTCACACTGGCCGGGGACTAGAACGAGGAGGAGAAGGAAACCTAAGGAGCGGATGGGCAGCCGGAGGCCCATAATTTGTGCGCAGAGTAATTGGGGAACGGAAAGGAAGTGTTAGAGAACCACCGCCAACAGTTAAATGACATCGGCAGTGCGGCTGAATAAACTCACGGTCTTGATCGGCGTGCTGTAATAGGCCTAGGTTGTCATTACGCCCGCGAGCTGCCACATTGGGTGCGCGCGGGACGCGCCGCTCTGATAGTCGACACGGACGGTGGCTAAAAAGACCCGTCAATCTTTCGTTGTATGCCCTACAATTTCCGGCTCGCAGAATTTGGTGAAGTTGTTCGAGACACGAGACAGCTCGTTTGACGGTTGATGGCGCAAAGATCAGAATACTCATCCAATGGTCGAATAGCAGGGAATAGCTCGGTGATTTTCTCCAAGACGATTGTCGCACACGGGCTTAAAATGCCGACAGACGTCCTACGGTGGCCCACCCGCGATGCTACTAGTCCACGGTGCGGCAGAGCCATATGTCCGGTCTGAGGCTCTGAGCTCGTTCCAAAATATCGGCACATGCGGCGAAAGGATAAGAAGGTCTTGTTTGAACCATCGCCCACTTCGGACAACTTGAAGGATTCCGTCTTGACTGTTCATTTCGAGTTTTGTGGGCGAGCGCAAGGGATGATTAATATTTGTCGCTGTTTCGGCCCGGGCGTTTTGATGCGCCACGTGCTACGCGGCATCTCACGGCTTCAGAGGTGCTTCTCCCGAATCGATTCGCCTTCCTCCGTTCCATGGCATCGCAGTCCTCTAAAGTCGAGGAAATAATCGACACGACCCAGGAGCATCCCTCCGACTCCGATTCCGAGGTCGACAACACACCGGAAGTGCCAGACGCAGCAACCCCTTCCACCTCGTCGAAGAAGAAAAAGAAGAAGAAATCGAAAGCTGCGAGGGCGCTGGCTGCTATCCGAAACAAGTCTGAAATACCCTCGGAGCTGGTGGAGCATGTCTTGGATGCGGTCAAGGCGGATGGCTCGGTCGGGAGCGCCGACGCAACCGAGGAAAATGTGCGCCAGGCCTTGGAGCAGATGAAGATCATGGATGTTGTGAAAGGCAAAGCCGGAATCGGTGGTCACAACAAAAAGGACATGGGTACGCACAAGGTTAGTACTGCCATATACACGATGATATCGGCGTTCTAATTCTCGATAGTTTTGGGCGACACAACCCGTTCCGCAGCTAGGTAAACTGAACAGACAAATTTCTTCGATACGTTCCTGAACATACCTCACCCAAGGGGAGGGTCCCCCACTTGACGATGGGTATATCGAGCCATCGAAACCGCGCGAAGAAGTTCGCCAGGAGCCCTACCCACTGCCCAAAGACTTTGAGTGGAGTACGCTGGATATTAACGATCCGAAGCAAGTGAGTCGCTGCCCTTCTCATTGAGAAAAATGTCTTATTCGATCTAGAATCAAGAGGTTTATGATCTCTTGTCTCTGCATTACGTCGAAGACGAGCATGCTTCGTTCCGGTTCCGATATAGCGCAGAATTTTTGCAATGGTATACCGTTTTCGTACCGCGGTTACAGCTCAAATTCATGACGAGTCAGGGCTCTTACACCTCCGGGGTATTTCAAGGAATGGCATGTCGGTGTACGGGTCTCTTCTAGCAAAAAGCTTGTGGCTTTCATCTCTGGAGTACCAATAACGCTCAGAGTTCGCGGCAAGTGAGTCTGTTGATGTGTCAACTTCGCCTCCATATTGACGGTATTTTTAAGGGTGTTTAACGCCAGCGAGATCAACTACCTTTGCGTCCACAAGAAACTCCGGTCGAAACGCCTTACGCCCGTGTTGATCCAGGAAGTAAACACGGCAAGTTAATCTGCAGGGGATATTCCAAGCGATATATACGGCTGCAGCTGTCATCCCTACCCCCATCGCAGTGTGCCGGTGAGCGTCTTTGTCTTCGTTTTGGCCGGTCTGACGAGGGACTTGCAGATACTATCACCGGCCTCTCAACACCTCCAAGCTGCTCGACGTCGGTTTTACATTCGTCCCTCGGAATATGACGGTTGCTCGGATGATTCGGATGAACACAGTGCCCGACACTCCGACTCTCAAAGTAAGGCCAATAAAAGACAAGGACGTGGTATCGGTGGCAGCTCTCTTCACAAGATACATGCGACGGTTTGATATGGTGCCAGTAATGGGCCTGGAGGACGTGCAACACCAATTCTTGAGTGGCCAGGGTACCGGCAACATTGGGGACGGCGGGGAGGGACGGAGAGTGGGACAAGTAACATGGACTTATGTCGTTGAGGTTGGTGCTATGTACGTCTCTGGCCGGTTCTCAGACTAAATTGCCTCCACAGCACCCGGAAACGCACAAGATAACCGACTTCTTCTCCATTTACTACCTTCCTTCGACGATCCTCCACAATGCAAAGCACGGAACGCTTGATGCGGGGTATTTGTACTACTACGCCACCGACGTCGCGTTCGAAGACGGTGCGGACGATGACGGGCGGCTCAAGGATCGGTTGCAGACCCTGATTGGCGACGCGCTGGTCATTGCCAACCAGGCAAAACTGGATGTCTTCAACGCACTAACATGGATGGACAATGTCCCCATACTGAAGGATCTGAAGGTGTGTAAAGATATAAATGCTTCGCTCCGAGCTTATGAAATTGCAGTTCGGCGCTGGGGACGGGTTCTTGAACGTTTATTTGTACAACTGGAGGACGGCGAAACTTGCAGGAATGGAGGCTGTCGGGGATGTGAAAGCCGGGCGGGGTGTTGGGCTCGTCATGCTGTAAATCCGATGTCAAGTCCAACGTCGTGTGGAACCCCAAACAGGAAAGTTATTCGATCCGTCCAGCTGGTACTTACGTCAACACGATAATGGTGAACGGATAGCGTTGTTGGTTCGATCTTATCAGTTGTTTTTCCGACATCAACGTAATCTCCTGTTCGAATTCGGGAAATCCTGGTCGCTGCGTCACGACTTCTGATGGCTGCACACGCCCGACTCATGCTCGAGCCGTTGCGGACTCGGACTCACTACGCATGTCCTACCTCGACGAGTTCCCGCCCGAGCTAATTCTACTCCTTTCCATCCTACTCGCACCCGAAACCCTCAATGCATTGGCTTTAACCTGCCGCCGTCTCCATGAAATACTCCAGCCTGAGCTCGAATCCTGTATCACCCCAGAGCTTGCTGGCAGGCTGCTGAGATGGGCGACCGCCAATTCGAAGCCCCATCCTGTCGCAAAGTTTCTTTCCCCGCCACATTCGATACACCCAACCCCGCCGGGCGGCGGCAATTGGTATTTCAGCGAGACCGTCCTGCACGTCGCTGCGCAGTCTGGAAACACAGAGATTACGCGGTTACTTCTCGAGGCAGGCGGGAATCCCAAGGCAGAATACGGCCAGGACGACTACCAGCCGTTCCATTTGGCCGTGCAGCGGAGGGATCTCAAGCTGCTTTTGGATCATGGCGCCCCAATCGGCTCGTGGTTTCACGGCGCGAGGCAAAGAAGGAACTAATGGCGACACAGTTTCGGAGAACCTGACCGCGCTAGCCAAAGAAGTTGGCTGTACTGAGGAAGAGTACCTCAATGTTAATCCAGGAATGTTCAAGGAAGCCCTGATTTGTCCCGTAAATGATTTATGTCAGAACTTTCCTCGAAAATCTAAACGCCTGGTGAATATACACACAGAGAATCTCATTGAATCGCCTCATTGTTGTCTGGCTTGGTCGCAGAGCTCTTAGTATCTTTGGAACTTTGAGACAGGCTGAAACTTGACACTGAGATTGCAGTTGAAGTGCGGAATTGAGCCTATGACCGAAATGGAAGACAAGGTTCAGTAGATTCAAACTATAATGATATGGCGACACATTTCCACATATACTCCATCTGCTATCCGCCGGGGAATAATAGAAGGATACCCGCAAGTTCGTGGACAGGGGTTGCTTTTCAAAGCCAACTACGCATATATAGCATTAAACCGGAGTCTCCAGCACAAGAAATGATAGCAGACCTTTCATAAATCGCTGACATGCGCTCCACCGATGACAGGCCGTCAACGCGACTCCAACGCAACCTCCGCGGAATTTTGGGCAGACAAAGCCGCCTCGCGTTGGCGTAGCGCATTTATTGCGTGCGCGCGCAGGCCGCCCTGCAGCACTGTGAAGTGCATCTCCTGTTCTGGTATGGCGCGAGCCGGCAGGATCGTCTCCTCGACATGGGCAACGAGTGGAGAGAATTTGCGTCGAAGATGCGGCGGGATGGATGCCGACTCGCAATCAGCGAGCTCGATGGCATTTGAATTTGGCGTTGGATGTGAGGTTTCGCCTGCGGGGGACTCGTCGTTGGGAAGAGAGGCGGCGAGCGAACGGAGGTCGAGGGGGGTGGAAGACATGCGACTAAGAAGATATGAAAGGAAGTCTGGGGTTCTGTTTGCGACCTGGAATACTACGGACAGACCAGATCGTGAAAGCGGAGGTAGTTGGGAGAAAACAAACTGGGATCACTGTCACATCAAGGTCACATTGGATGCGGCGAACGCCCACAACTCCCAAAAGCCCACCATGGATGGATTGCCCCTAGAACTCGTTTTCTCGATTATCGAGCAACTGGACACCGCCGCCGACGAAGAATCCCTCAGGGCTTTGTCACTGGTCTGCAGATCCTTCCTCTACGCGAGCCAGCGCTGCCTCTTCTGTTCCCTGGCTCTACACACCGACCCTTCGTACAGGCGCCGAAAATTCCGTCCCGGTTTTGGTCTCGGCAGACGGTACAGATTGGCAAACACATTCACCCGTGCCTTTTCTGTCTTCACAACATCGCCGCATCTTGCACGGCACGTTCGCAGCTTAACCATAGTGGTCGAGCCAAACGTGGACGAGACGGCTGTCGGCGGTGTTCTGCGTCTGCTCTGCGGCATAGAATGCTTATCGATCGAGGGAATCACACGGGGGGACTTCCCGTGGAAGTCTACGCCGACGCCGATGTCTCCGTATTGGCAGGCCATTCGCCTGCCTGGTCTGCGTTCGCTTCGGCTGAGCGACACCAGAGGCCTCCCTTCCGCCCTACTCACCTACGCTACCTCGACGTTGTCGCATGTTCTTGTCGACAACATCTCCATCGACGACAACCCAGAGACCAACGGTGTCGCGTCTTTTCTCGCGACCGAAACACACCCTCGTCGTTCTTCCGCCTTAGAACATCTCACCATTCTCTCGCTCCACCGCGACGAGCCCTCGGAGCTCTTCTTTCGTGACATCGCCCGGCACGCAATGCTCGGCCTGCGAAGGCTCGACCTCCGCGTCTCGCACGGCAACGGTCACACCCTCCTGCATCCCTCCACCTTCCACTGGTCCACCCTCACGCACCTCGAGCTGCAATGGCGCCCCCTCCTCTCCTCCCTCAACACAGTCGCCGTCCCCCCCCTCCCCGCCCTCCGTACGCTCACGATGCGCATCGACCTGAGCTCGTGCATCGCCCGCGGATACGCCCCGCAGCTGGCCCAGACGGCCCTCAACGTCGGCACCACCGCCCCCGCGCTCGAGCAGCTCAACGTCACCATCTCCAGCGGCATCCTTGGCCACGTCGGGTCGAACACATCTACCACCCCCCTCCCCCCGCCGATCCCATGGCCGCCCTTCGACGACGCGCAAAGCTACGCGGCGCAGCTCCCGCACCTGCAGCGCATCTGCTGCCGCCTGGAGCACGTCCTGTACGAGCGCTGCGTCGGTACGTTCATCGTACACATGGAGGGCGTGTTCCCCGCGCCGGCGCGCGAAGAGGGGGTGTTGGTTTTCGAGGCGCTGACTGGGCCGGCGCGGGATTGAGTGGTGGATTTATCATTTTATCTATCTGTTATTTCAATATTGGATTTGCAAAAGCGAATCTTAAGTATGTATCCGCTATCTGGGCCTTGGGACGGCGATCTGTTCTTTTCTAGGTGCCGACGATAACCTATCTCTATCATAATTTTTTGATATTGGCCAGACTTTGTCGTTCGTATCCTTCTCGTATTTTTATCGTTCACAATAGATTGTTGCGAGAAGCTTCTCGTTCTTCTGAACCTTGATCTCTTCTGAGGCGACGTACAGGTTGGAAGAGCTACTCAACTCACTTCCAAAGTTAAAGTCAAAATGTCGGAAAAGGCCGCGCTCCAGTGTGCTTGGCTTTAGTTGTGACCCATCCCAGTACCAATACCAATTTGAGGTCCGTGCGGGAGGCTGGGCTGGGCTGGGTCCGCGGTGATCTGCAACGATGGCAAGCGGGTTTTTCTGGGATATGAGGACCTCTGGGTACACTACCAAAGCATGGGCGGACGTCGCCTCTCCGGATGACATGCTTGTAAGTAAGTGCCCTTAAATTGATCCAGAACCTAATTGTGCTTACACAGATGCAACATCAGGCGGGACCTGGCCTGAGTTTCCAAAGACCCATTTCCAAGGTCCCCATCGTCGCGTTTATTTTTGTTTGATCCAGAATTAAGACCGTTTTGTGGTTAACACCAGCTTCCCCATTCTCTTGGGTGGAAACACTGCGGGTGTGCCTTACGCATATCGACTGCTCTATTTTCTCTCTTTGAATCCAATCTAGACCCTTCTATGGGCGTCCGTATACGTTGCTCTCACCTGAAGTAAGCATCGCCGAAATTCTTACATGATTGACTACAGTGCTGAGAAAACCGTCGCAGGGCTTTCCGGACTCCGGCGTCTTACCGCGACGTCGACTCAGCTAGGGTTCGGTTGCTTTTTTTGCTTTCACATATATAAATTACTGACATGTCCACGTCGAAACAGCACCCCTCGATCGAGCACTGTCCGAACCTGGGATAGTATGTCTCGTGTGAACTAGGAGAGAAGGAGAGAAATTGCTTTATCCTAAGACTACTTCATTTCTCCCAACACAGCCGGACCGCGTCCTCTGCTTCCTTTAGCATTTTACCGACTACTTCGAGGTACTCTTCTTCGGTATGATGAGCCTCTCTGGCCAGCGCGGTCAGGTGGCTCGAGATTGTGTCCATGGTGGCGTCCTTGCTCGCTCCGTGCGCCATTAGCAGAGCCATAAGCTCCTTCTTTGCTTGGTCCAGCGGAAATCCCCTCCATCTGGGTTGGATCCTGTCACCCCACAGCCTCCGTCGAGAGTCATCCGACACCGGCGGCCTCAACGCCATGGCGATGTAGAGCAGGTTGGCCGTGTGTGGACGCGGCGGTCTACCAATGAAGAGCATGTAGAGCGGGACGGTCACCGTCGCGTCTGCTCCCTTGTCGAGCAGCAGTAGTTTTATCACGTCCAGGTTCCGATGGTGCATCGCAAACCCCAGCGCGCTACCATAATGACCGCGGCTTTCGAGATTCGCGCCCCGGTCCAGGAGAAGCTGGATCATCTCCATATGCGCGATGGAGCATGCGTGGTGCAGCGCGTTCTCGCTGAATCCCTCACATCCGAACGACGCGTTGTCGATTGGCGCGCCGTGGTCCAAGAGCAGCTTCATCATCTCCAGGTCCTTATTTTCCGCCGCGAGGTTAAGCGCCTGGTACTCGTCCTGGCCCCATTGCGCCGCGGGATCCGCACCGGCATCCAGGAGAAGCTTGGTGATCTCGAGATTGCCAGCCTTCACAGCGACGTGGAACGCGGTCTTGTTGAACCACCCGCTCGGGTTCGGGGGTATCAAATGTGGGGGAGAAAGCAGCTTGGCGACAATGTGCGGCTTGGATGCGGCCGCCCAGAGGAGCAGCTCTCGACCCATCTCTGGAGTGAGGCGGCTTTCAAGCTCGGGCTGAAGTATTTCATGGAGGCGGTGGCCGGTCGAGGCCAGGGCATTGAGAGAGGCAGTTGCGAGCGAGGGTGTAAGAAGCAGGATGAGTTCGGGCGGAAACTCCTCAAAGTATCGCCTCGACATGGTGGTGCGATTCAAGCGGCAGTTGGGCGTCTCAGAGATGCTGTGTTGGGTGAATCATGATGGTTGACGGAAATAAATACAGCAGTAGACCCAGATGGTCGAATTCTCCGTGAATCCAGCGAAGGACGGTGTGAACGAGAAAGTAGCCTACTTCAGCTCGTCCAACACAATCGGATCCGCGTTTTCTGCTTCCTTCAGCATTCCAGCGATGACTTGAAGGTATACTTTCTCGCCCATCTCCGGAGTGAGGCGGTTTTCCAGCTCGGGCTGCAGAACTTTGTTGAGGCGGTAACACGAGAGAGGAGACGATCGAAAGCAAGGGGAAGAGGAGTAAAACGGGTAGAACTCCGCGAAGTAGTCCCGCGACATGGTAAGTAGTCAAGCGTTACTTACTAAGGCAGTGTTCGCGGTAACGTGATGGTTGGAAAGTCTCGTGACATCGGCATAAGTTCAAGAATACGTGGAGTACGAGCTAAGACAATAAAGCGCCTGTCTAAATAAAACGGTAGAACTCATCCTTAAGATTTCTTTCGCCACTTTTATTTTCCTCTATGTTGAAACAGGGAATTTTTTCTCGCACGTTGAATTCAAATAAGTAACAACCGTCAACTCACGAATTCAGTGAAGTGAATCAACGCGTCGCACAACTTGCAAGAAACTGCAGATCGCTACTCGGGGGTGTTCTCAAAAGGGCCCTTCAGTAAAAAATTGGTAAAGATCCCATCTAACTCCCGGTATATACAAATAACTCAAGAAAACGACTAGAAGTACATACAAATACAATTGAACCCAACCAACCGCGCTGCGAGGCTAACCGTTCACTGGTAACTTGAAGTCCACGATCACTCATAAACGACTTCGTTCCGCGGGAATGGCGGCCCGAACGCCGACGGCGTCGAGGGCGCTAGAGAGGGCATGGGCGACGCGTGTGGGGGATTCCTGGACGAGCTGAAGGGAGTGGAGAACCAGTCAGCCAGGTTCATGTTTCCAGGGATTCAAGACATAAAAAGAGGGGGTAGATCATGGGATTGGAAGGTAGAGAGAGGGCGGTCGAGGGAAAGAAGCGGATGGGATGGTGAGGGAAGGAGTAAAAACAAAAGCAGCAGGGGAAACGAACAGAGAAGGAAACGAAGAGTACATAGAGTAGAGAAGCAAGGTGCACGCATGGGTACATACCAGATGCCCGCCCTCGAGGCGCGTAATGGAAGCAAACCGCCGGCCTTCGGACGCATCGCACAGCGCTTCCTGCATGACCTTCGGGCTACAAAGAACACGTGTCTCGTTAGCAAGTTAGGCTTTAGGCATTGAGAGGTGAAAAGAGGACAAAAAGGATAACGAGAGAAAAAGGAAGCGGAGGAAGCAAGCAAAACGCACATAAGCTCACTCTGGCTGGCCCACACGAGGTGCACGGGTACCGCGCGGCCAATGCGCCCCAACTCAACGACGGCGTCGAAGTGCGGGTGCACGTCTGGAAACGCGTGCGCCTCCTGCCGCCGGTCGCATTTGAGGCTGACGTCGCCGCTGGGAGTGGAGGCGAGGCCGTGGTTCTAGATGAAATCGAGTTCGGTCAGCAGAGGTCAGCAGGGCGATGACGGGTATTGAATAACGACAGGGAAGAGTAGCATAGCACATACAATGAACAGCTCCAGGACGCGGGCATCCCATCGTTTATGCGGCCCGCGGCGCTGCAACCAGGCCGCCGCCTCCGCGCGTGATCGCCACCGATCGCGGCGCATCATCGTCGCCGCCTCAATTGAGGGCGTGGTGTCCGCCATGGTACGGTAGAAGAGCTCTGGTGTTGCCATCGTCGGTTCAACGAGCAAGAACGCTAGGAAGGGGATCTTCGGGATGGGGATCGCCTTGACAGACATTATCCTGAAATGAAATGAACGTCATTTGGTTTGAAATGAACACGAAATGAAGGAAACGAATTGAGATCGCTAGCTTACATCGCCCCCGCGCCTGCGGAATGGCCGACACCGACGATCCGCCTTCCCTGCATCCGTGGGGAGCGGACAAATGTTGATATTGCCTCCGCCCATTCGTACGCGGCTAGAACAAAATATAAATAAACCCAGAACCCGGAAACACAAAAGCAAGGACGCACAGATGCCATCCGCACGGCTGGTTTCAAGTAGCTCACGGTTCAACACAGCCGCATCGCCGTGACTCTGCCAGTCGAACGACCACGCTTCGCGGACGCGCTGGTGGCGCGCCTTGCCTTGCTGGAGCTGAAACGTCTGCTCGATTATCGGCTCCCATTGTTCCTTGTCTGTGAGGCCGTAAGTGTCAATATCAGCCATGATCACAGAGGCAGCGACGCACGCGACCCGATGCAGTGGGCAAACAGCAGACTGAACCCCTCGTCGTTAGAGGCGGACTCGTACGTCCAATACCGCTTTGCAGTCATCTTAAGGACGCGCCCGGGGGCGTCGCGGGCATTCGGAGAGCATTCGAACACTACAGGAGTGATTTGTAGGTGCATCGAAAGTGGCGGGGTGCGGGTCAAGAAACAGGTGGAGAGGAATAGAGGGGCGGATTTCTACCACTCCCTTCTACGGGAGCGCCGACTGCCGTTATATATAATCGTCGCGGCCGGCGGGCTTCGAGATCAGATTGGTTTCGATGGACGATGCACGTTGTGCAGGAATATTCACACCCGCGTCTTAAGTAGTCGTAGGAACGCCATCGGAGCCCAGAAACTGGAGTTAGACTGACAGCGCGATTCGCCCCAAATTCGAACCTCGCGTCCGTGTCCGACGACGCAGGAGCGTCAAAGCACGATGAGGTGCGAGAAACGCTGTGAGGCGGGTTCTCCGAACAATGGGGAAATGCCTCTGCTTGTCATTAGCTAATTTAGAAGCAGCGTCTTGACTGATTTTATGGCCATGAGTTTGATTGCGAAAAGAAAGCGTCGGTTCCGTCGGTAGTCCCCGGTCTGCCGCAGTGATGGAAGGTTCTGCATAGAAGAATGTTGCGGGATGAATAAAAATTCCAGAATTATGTAGATAACCCCAATCAGTTTGCTCAGGATACTTATCCCCAAGGACAACTGCGACTTGGCACTTTCGTCAACGGTTTGAACTTGTGATCACGAGACTTTTCAACCCAGTCCGGCACAGCTCCTCGGGCGTCTCGGGCGCGCCCAACAGAAACACAGGTAAATATTCTCAGATGCGTTCAGTACATATCTTGAAATTCTGATATGTTGAACTTCGCTGTCAATGCCGAATCGTACAGTTGGCCCTACACGTCTTCTGCAAGAACGTGAATCCGCCAAGACCGATTTTCAGGTGCTCAACAGTCAGGCAGGATATTGGTAGCAGATATAGTGTCAAGATGTTACAGTTGTCTGATAATATACGATCAAACTTCCAGCATTTGGGCCACACTCGCATCCGCAAAAAGACCGAAATGACCCATCCCTCGAAGATAATGTACTACTGGTGGTTTTTCGAAACGACTGGCTCCGAGATCCGGCCATGCTCCGCCGGGTACGGAGAGCACAACGCCGTGCTCTGCGACCAGAATGATGAGTGGTGCATTGATAGAGAATAACCAGGTAGTGAAAGGGTCGATGAATGCACCGTAAGATTTCATGCTGGTAGCCGGATAAAACGTTTCGAGAAATCGGTATATGAGACCCATGACGGTGCGTGAGATCTGGACCTCTCTACGGAGGTTGGCTGCGGCGTTGGGATCGTCAAGGACAGCGGCCTCATAGTTCGAGACCGCTTCGATGCCAGTGGAAGGATCGTCTCTGAGCATATCAAGCACAGCTTTGTCGGCCAAGTTTTGGAAGTTCTCCACCGTTCCTTGTCGCAACAGCGCCTCAGCCTCTTCACGGATCCAAAGCGCAGCGCAGTGATCTATGAATGCGAGTTGCGTAACCTCCTCTCCGGTATCCTCCATCGATTTTGTTAGGACGACGCCAGCAAGCGCTGAAGCAGAGTAGGCGGCGAATCGATATGGTCCATGTGGTCGCTTTTCGCATATATGTTGCTTCCAAAAATCGACTAATCCAGTTAACGACTGAAGAGGTGTCGAGTCTGTTATCTGGATTCCCCAAATCGGCCCACTGAAGTGTTTTCGGAGACCAAAGAACGGAACCATGGATCCGTTAGCGCCGGGCAAAATTATCAAAGGTATTCCGCCTCCGCCGCTGATTTCAACAAGGACCTGCTCAGATGGATTGGTACGAGGACTATCCACAGACTGCAGGAGTTGTGTCCAGGTTGTTTGACCTAGGAGCTGCATCTGGGTCACGGTGATGAATGGCTGGAGCGCAATAGCCAACTGCGCAGCTCCCAATGAATCCAGACCGTATGAGCTGAGCGGAATATCGGCCGAGAAATCGTTCGGCGAGATGCCTACGACGCCGAGAAGAATATCGGTGGCCATTGACGCACTCGAATCGTCAACGAGAGACGTGGATTCGAGCTCGTGGGCAATTTCTGACCAGGTGGCGCCACCCAGCAGCTGCATCTGCGAGAAGGATGCATGCGGTCGCAGCATGGAGGAAAGGCTGGCGGCACTGATGGAATCAAGGCCGTACACGGTTAGAGGCTGCGCGGCGTCGAAGTCGTTTATCGACACCTCAAGCAGCTCGAGTACCCGACTGAGGGTATCTTCCTGGGCGTTCTTAGGCTCCTTTGGAAGGATCTGACTTCCGTGATTGGGCGGAACTAGGTATCCGTATGCCAGAGGCAAGCCGAGTTGAGCATCGATCGAGCTCCAGTTCAACTCAGGAATATATTGGTTGAATGGGCCTTCGTCCAGTTTCCGAAGGCCATCTTCCAAACAGGCCCAAAGACCTACTCAAAAGTCAGTTATTGCCCACGGTATTACTGATTCAAGTCACCTTGCGCCGTCAGAGAGCTCAAATTTCTTCCCGTCTGATTCGTACGATCCTGTATAAATATTAGATCGTAGTCGATTAAACGTGTTACAAGGGCGTACCAAATATCCGGCGTCTGATATCCCCGGTGTTATCAACGAAAAAGCATTGGGATATTGAGCAAGGACACCATCCAGAGCTGTACAGGCGCTGTGAAATAAGGGTCAAGAGTGGTTCGTGGACCGCTGGATCACCCACCTTGCGTAGTTGGACTGTCCCGTTAATCCAACCAGTCCACTGATCGAAGAAAAAGCCACAAAGAAATCAAGGGAACCAACGTCAATCTCCGCAGCAAATCTTTCGAATACCCCGATTTTAGATTCGTATACGGTCGCGAATGTCTGGTGTGTTTGGTTCAAAAATGGTGCGTCCGATAAGACCAAAACCATATGGAAGCATCCAGCGATTGGGACAAGCAAACCGTGCAGCAAGGAGTGCATCGCGTCCCGGTCAGTCCCATCACACGCTTCCAGTCGCAAATCGAGGGATTCCTGATTTTGTAAATAAGCAATTTTGGCCAAGGTCATCGCATCTCCGACTGTGTCCAAGGATCCGAGGCCTCTCCGCGAGGTGAGGACAAGATGTCTTGCGCCATGCTAAAAAGTATACGTCAGAAGGGATGGTGATTTCCACGATGGTGCAGAATCACCTCGTACAGCCAAGTTGCGAGATCCACCCCGAGCCCGCCGATTCCACCCAGCAGAATGTAAGCGTGATCTGGCCGGAACGGGGGAGATACGCCCGAGTGTGGATGCGGCGTGATTGACGGCACGGTCTGCGCGTCTCCTTGCACCGCGGGTGAAACGTCGAGACCGGTCGTGCGAGCCTTCTTCAACATTCTCCCAAGGAAGGAAGAATCGTGACCGATGTGTGCTTTCAGGAGCTCATCCCATAAAATAGCTTGTCCTGACCGTGCAATCCAACGACGCAAGTGCGTATACTGCGCATAGGTGCCAGAATCAGTGAATACGAAATCGACGAGTTGGAATGTGTCTAGAGCTCTGAAATCTGTCGCCACCACCTCGAGCTGAGGCATATTCGATGCATTGCAGCGAAGAACCTCGGCCAAGGCGCGGTCTTCAACCGCAAGCAAAATCCGGGGGCGCGGGGATGGCGGGGGAGGATGGATCGAGAATCGCAGCAGGGCAGTCAAGATGTCGCCAAAGAAGTTTGGGGCAGAGTCTTTGGTGAGCGGAGTCGTGTGGTGAACGGGAACATGAACTATCTCTGCAGATGATCTATCCGCAAGGCCGCCGACGAGATCTCCCGCGGAGAAGGCTGAGTGGTGATTTGATACAACTTGACCAATGAAGCCATCATATGAAGAAGACGCTCCTGCCCAATCGATTATGCGGACGTCGATAAAGTTTGAGTCGGCGGAGGTGGGATATGAATATGCTCCGGGAATTGGGAGGGGAGAAGCAGAGTTCGAAGGCTGTGGGGACAATACAACACGCAAAACGTGTGGAACTCCGTCTCGGTCGAAGGAAACGACATTATCCCTGAACCCAAATGTCCCTCTGTGTCGAGAGAGCAGCGGAATGGGATCCGCGATGTGGGCTAGTGACTCGAAGATCCACAATAGGATATCCCAGGCCGGAAACTCTTTCCTCAAAGTGGCGCACAAGCCAACTGCAGCGTCAGCATCTCGTCCCACAACGGCTAAAATATGGAACGTATTGGCGGCCACGGGGTTGTAGGCACGGAGGTAGGTTTGTAATTCGACTTCCGCCCCAACTTGATACTTATAGATGTGCCGGGAGTCGAAGGCAAGATCGGAAACAGGGAAAGGGCAGGAGGCGGATTTCTGGGCCACGAAGAAGAAGTCACGGCCACCTCCGTGATCTTCAACGCACGTCTGGACATTCACAAAAGACATAGCCTCGAGTTTGGTCTTCCACAACCCCGGTGCCATGGTGCAGTGGTCGCGTCCATCGGCGTACCCGAACCATTCCGGGAAAGATCCGAAGACACAATCGAGCCACACGCTACCTGGAGTCTTCATCCAAGCCGTCCCATCAAGCTCCACGACGAGCAAGCAGCCGCCAGGAACAAGGAGGTGTTGAAGCGAGGCAAGACATGTCTCCACGTTTGGAGCCGCATGGAGTGCATGAAGTGCGACGATAACATCGTATGAGTTTGAGTGCAGATCTTGAGCCTCAGGATCTCTTGAAATATCATACGCCTTGGGAACCAGTGATTCGTATGATATGCTACGAGCCAAGCTGGCAACGAGCTAGCCAAGTATAATCAGCATCAGTATGTACATACCGGCAAAAACAACACATACAGCGTACGAGATGTCCGTCAGTGTATATTCAGCCGAGAGATCGGTATGTTTCTCAAGTTCCGCGATGAGATGACGGGTTAACAACCCCGTTCCTGAAAAAATATATCACTTTCCTCGTTCAGATCCATAGGCAAAAACAGACCCGCGCCAAACTCTAAAACTTTGATCGCTCGTTTTCCACTTGAACGAAGTGATCCAAGGAGTCCAGAGAACGCCTCGGCCGCTTCCGCGCAGACATTACTTGTTCGGCCAAATTCTGAGTAGAATTTGACCATGAGACTATCAGAATATAAGGTGTCCAGAGCACGCTGGACCGCTTTCTTCAGCAGATGCAGGTGATTGAATATCTATGGATCGAGTTACCTTAGAGGTCTCGAAAACGGATTCGTGTATGGATTCAATTCGATCGGTAACTTCGAAATGGTGTGGCCAGTCGCTTCGGAGATTCTGCAACACTTCTGGTGCGTACGGTACCGGCACATTGCCCTGCGCAAGAACACGGCGAGAGAATGATAGATATCTTTGACGTGATTCCTAACTGAAGGTTAGCAGTGCATTCAATCGAACAATACATTGCGCACATCTTCTTTAACGGCGATATCATGGTTAAGGGATCTGAATATCATCTGCGTTGCTCGAGAATCTAGGATCTCATATAAGAGCAATAGTTGGCCTTTGTTGAGCATTGAAGGGAAGGTATTGTGAAATTTCGGAATGTCGACATGGATGCTCGCCGGTTGGAACATTAAATCAAACCTGCGATTGATACCCACTGGTGCGACCGACGTGAACTTCCGCACCACCAGATTCCGTATCTGGCACAACATCAACCCGCGTGAATCGGCGACCACGACATTGTAGTATCGGTACTCTGCGAGATCGTTAGCCACATACCGAAGCTACTAGAGAAATTTACCGGGAGTCCACCGGCGAAGTTTGATATGCGAGAACCAGTTTCCAGTGCCATCTTCGCGACGATAGAAAACAAAATATTCCACGCGTGAGGGGAGATATATGACGTCTCTGGACGATTTTGAGATGGCAGGGTGGAGCATCACATGGAGGCAGGCGTCCATAATGACCGGATGTAATAGATATTTCTGGGCTCTGGCGAGAATACAGATGTGAGACGGGTGCAGTGGAACACGAGAAGACGTACAACTCCTCTGAAGTCGGGCCTTTGATCTCCGCGATCACCTCTCCCGGGCCCCCATGGCACCTCACAACGCGTTGGAACCGCGGACCATAGGTCGCAAGAGGTTCCACGGAAGAATAAAAGCCTCGACAAAGGTATGAGATGAATGTCTCGCAGCGGTCGATATGCGCCGTACCGTTGAAATTCAACGGGGGAAGACTCTCCCATAACGTGGCTAAATTGATTGAGGGTGCCAGCTCGGACGGACCCGACTTGTCCATGCAACCACGAACATGTTCCCGCTTTCTCGAGGTCTGACAAATGAGACGTGGGTTCAGCGCGTAGAATATAGAGACCCTCGTACCGTGTTCGTCGTTATAGACCACTCAGAATCTAGTCTTTGTAACTCAACTTCGACCGGAGAACTGGAAGCGAGGGATAGAATGGAAATGAAATCGACATCCCAGAGGAAGTTGGCGCCGGCTTCTAAAAGCTGTAAGATGGGTTAGACTTTTTCTAGCGTGCGCGGGGAGAAAAATACCATTTCAATGAAGCCGGTGGCCGGGACGATAGCCTCGCCTGAGGAGACTGATAAGAAAAGGGATAACAGTTAACCAGCAAACTCGCCATTGATGACATGTTCGGCCAGATCTGGATGTGTATTGTGGTTGATCCTGAGGTTAGAGCAGGAAAGTGGTCCATCATTTCCGGGCGCAGACGGAATATGCTGGGGGATGAAGGATTTCGGAGGAGAGATGACACGGGGTGTGAGTGGATGATCAATGAACTTCGCTTTGAGAGCAGAAAATCCGTAGAGGCCGCTGAGATCCAGTGAATTGATACCAGCAAGCGAACAGCGTCCAAGGGTATCCAGGAATATTTCAGGCTCGTTCGAAAGCGCATGCGGGGCCTTCTTCACAGAAATACGTCGCATTGGGCATAGAACTCGAGCGTCCGGAACTCCGCGCGCCAGAATTGAAGAGGAAAGTACAGGGTGGCATGAGATTTCGATGAAGACGGGGGAGGAGGGAAGAGAATGCGAGACAGCGTTGTTGAACTGCACTGGATTTCGGCAATTATCCCAGAAATAATGGGCAGTGAACATGTCAACAAGCATCTGTTCTTGACACGTCGAGAAGACCCGGATGCGGGGGGCATGAGGTCCGGGATACCGACTGAAAATATCATTCATCCGAGTGTAGTAATCGACCTTGATGTCGTCCATGAGAGAGGAATGGCCGGGGACCATCGTTCGAATTCGTTGTGCGAATAGTCCTTCGCTCTTCGCCAAGCCGACGAGCTGATCAAGAAGGCAGGTAGAGCCTGAAACTGCAACGGAGTCTGGGGTGTTGAAGCAGGAAATTTCCAGCACTCCTTCAGCGTTGCCAGTAATGGACGCGATAAGAGCCGCTGCATGATCGGCGTTGCATGTTAACATCGCCATTCCGACGTCCGAACTCTCCGTGTACGTCATAGACTCTCCGCGCGCGATTGCGATCTCCATTGCCATTTCTTTCGAACCGGCTCCGCAAGCATACAAAATAGCTGTTTCGCCGGCCGAATGGCCCCACATCATCTCTGGAACAATGCCGACGGACTTGAGAAGGTCGAACATGGCGATTTGGATCATCGATATTGCCGGAAGGGTAATGGCGACGGGCCAAGCGAAGTCTGAGAGAGTAACGGTGGAGGGGCTCGACTGCGGTCTAGGGACAGCGAAGAGACCGGTCGATTCCACTAACGAGAC
This sequence comes from Mycena albidolilacea, assembly GCA_029282495.1. Taxonomy (NCBI): domain Eukaryota; kingdom Fungi; phylum Basidiomycota; class Agaricomycetes; order Agaricales; family Mycenaceae; genus Mycena; species Mycena albidolilacea. Next base: position 135,673 of record JARIHO010000101.1, on the reverse strand, counting down.
CCCTTTCACGCGCCGGTACACATCGTCCAATTCAAGGATCGTGTTCCGGAAGACGGGATATTCGACGAAAAGCTGCCGCCCCATTTCGAAATTCTGGGGGCCTTGCCCACTGAAAACGAAGGCGATAGGAGGAGGGTCGTTGGGAACGAGAGTCGCGGACGGAAAGACCGGTCTTGATGGTGGGGACATGGGAATAGTAAAGTATGTCCGCCAGGGCAGCTGGCGGGCTCTTCGCGAGAGTGTAACGGCATATTGGCCTAGTTCCTTGATATCCATAAGCGATGTGGCGCGCGCGATTTGTCCAGCCACATTGGAAGACAAGCCACCAATGAGAAAGAGGATTGGAGTCGTCGAAGACTTCGCAGATGGCTGATTTGGAACGGGAGGCGCCTGCACAACAACATGCCCTGTAGCACCTCCGATTCCAGCCGCGGATAAAGATATTGTGGAGCGACCGGAATTGCAGCCCAGTGCGGTGGGCTTTATCGGGACAACGACTTGGAAATCATTCCAGTTGATACCACGAGCTGGAATTAGGAAGTTGACTGTCGGCGGAATAATTCCGTGCTCGAAAATCAAGCAAGCTTTAACCAAGGATGTTAGAAAAGCGGCGACTTCAAGATGACTGGCGAAAGTTTCAGCTCTGTTTGTCAACCAGGTGGGAAAAATGAGCACCCAATATTCCCTTTGACCGATCCAAAATTCGCAGATGTGTTCTTGCTAAAAAGAGGCCCCGCGGCATTGGTTTCGATGGGATCTCCCACAGAAGTTCCTTGATGTTCGTCAGATCGCATTCTGGATAACCAGGAAAAAGAGCCAAGAACCTGTGGCATGCAACTCGACGTAATCGGCATCTTGAGGCTTCAAGCCCGCCCGTTTGTAGGCCTCGTACACGCATTGCTGCTGTGCCATGCCGTTGGGCACATTGACGGGCAGACGCGATCCCGTGGTACTGATTGCAGACCCAACAACCTGTCGGGGAGATCAGAGGAGTCATGAGAGCAACTTTGAGGCTCACCACAGAGTAAACATGGTCGTTATCTCGGATGGCGTCCTTCAAAGGTTTGAGGACGACAACAACGGCTCCTTCCCCACGTGCGAAGCTGAAACATCGGTTATTGATCCGAAAACAATCTTCGCCGATTCGGACTCACCCGTCCGCACCTTCATCGAACGGCTTGCAAATTCCATCGGGCGACAAAAGACCAGCGTGGCCGTAGTTGATCCATTCCAGTGGACTCGAAAGAAAATTTAGATAAAGCCCAACGGTTATTGTGAGCACTTACTCCCGATTAATCTGTGCCGCTCCAACGATTGCAGCGGTGCAATCCTCTCGCTCTATCGCAGCAATGGCAAGATGAAGCGCAGTCAGTGACGAGCTGCATGCGGTATCGAGATATACTGAAGGTCCAGTGAGGTTGAGAGAATATGCTATCCTATTTGCGATCATATGGGGCATCCAAGAACAGCTCCCCTCAGACTCAGCGATTGTGGACTACGAAACAAAAGTGTGAGCTAGTTTCGCGAAGAGCAAGTGGTTCAGCTCACTCGATCCAAATTACCGCTCATGAACGATCCAATTCTCCTCCCGCGAGATTCAATTCCGGAGTCTAGAAGAGCTTGGAATGATAAGTCGAGTAAGCGCCGTCCACTGAACGGGATATATCGAGCATCCCTGGCACTGACGCCTAGAGCGATGTTGTCGAAACTTTCCGCATTCTTCAAGAACGCCCCATGGGTGGGGAGTTTGGTTTGTCGTTGGCTAACCAAAACCAAGGTTCACCCCAGATTCACTATTTATTGCCGCGATGACTTACCCGACTAGGTTTGGTAGAATATTCTCCAGCGGTTCATATGCGCTCTCTCCTTTCACGAGGAAGTTCCAGAAGGATTCATAGTCAAAGTCATCTTTGGATGTAGAACCCGACGGCAGTTGAGCTGCAATTCCAACCTAAACAACGACGGAAATATAGTATTGGCTTTCATTCGCTTGGGGGCGACTCACAACTGCGATTCCATGGGGTGGTAAGTGGTTCGCCATGTTTTTGGTGGATCCTCTCCAAGGGTGCTTGTCTTTCAAACCCTGTTCTGGATTATTCACACACTCCGGCACGGCCAATCAATCAATATCAACCAGGCTTGATACGAAGAATTCTGTTCCCGACAGGCTCGACGCGGGTTGATATCGCGGAACGTTCTGAGGACCGCATCGCACAGATAACAGCGACCGTCTTCTTCTCGTTATGCCAAAAAGCCAACAGATTTCTACCTGTTAAGCATGATGGCTTCTCAGCGCCACAATTGTCATTTCACGCATCCAATACGCGGCTGCACATCAGACCTGGTAAAGATCGGGACACCACCAAGACACCATCAATTTTGGAGATTCCAGAAAACAGTTAAACGTCAATCTGTGTTCCATCGTATGGCTTTAGGTATGGCCGGTGGGCCCGTAGTGCAGTTTTTGATCAAGTGTCACCGTCAGGAAGTGTGTTCGGAAGTGTCCCGATCCGGCAATGAACGGTTACATTGGAATATCATTCTTGAATCCATGTGACAGAAGCGACCCATGATCTTCCTGGAGTAGTCCGTACATAGACAGACTGAAAGGTGGCGGGTGGGAGATGTAATTGATAGCGCAGTCGTAGTACATTGCAAGCGAATGTACCATACTCCAGCTGACAATATATTATCCTGCGCGTATCCCAGAGTTTCGGACCGTGGTATACTGTTTTGACTCTGGGCCCTTTCAGCAGTGACAGTCTTCTTCTCATTCATTTAGGTAACGGTCAATTTACGGCAGTTTCGCGGTTGCGGTAGGATCTTGCTTCCTGTTTGTTAGATATCACTGTAAAGAGAATCCGTAGTCGGTCCGGAAGCTATGATTAGAGACTTGATTTATATTTCTTTCTGGTGGCGTCCAGTAGTTGACTACCAGGGCCCAGGCTTGAGTCTGAAGAAGCACAACGACAGAAACCATCAGAAATTTGGAAAACCTGAAGAGGCGGAGACGGCAGCACGGAGGGGCACGGTGCATGATGAGTACAGATTGAATAGTGGGTTGCAGTGGCGGGGAGAGAGACAGGCTCAACAAAGCCAGACTTCGTATTTTTAAAAAACATCGAGAGAGACTAGGAGATCATTCAATCCAAATAAATCCCTAGATAACAAATTCCAACACTCTGCCAACAAAACGGCGTAACAATAATGTGTGTGTTTTAAGAAACACCTTCACACCCTTTGGTCCACGTCGCCAGGAACCGCGCTCTCTAGGATTTGTCTAAGACGCGCGACAATTATTTTGCCAGACGGCAGTCTAGGAATCGTTTGCACGAAATATACAGCGTGCAGCCACTTGAACGGAGACTAGTTGAACGCATAATGTATGAGAAATGTGGCAAAACAGAAAAACAAGAATACAGCACCTTTACCTCCTGTACGGAAATTTTTATCGCTTCCTTGACAATCTCCGCGTTTTGACTCGCTTTATGGCTCCCAGAGGCAGATAGAACAACAAATGCGACTGGGACCTCTCCGCATCGATCATCTGGACGTCCAATCACTCCTGCATCCGCAACAACCTCGAGGCCCAGTAGATGGGCTTCGAGCTCTGCGGGCGACACCTGATATCCCTGCTCGATCATTAGCATCATGGCTAGTTCAGAAGACAATACGGCTTTCACCTTGTTTTTTATCATGCGCTTCGCCCTATCAACAATACGAAAGAATCCGTCGACTGACATGTCGGCAATGTCGCCAGTGAGCAGAAAACCATCGGCGTCGAACGCGTCTTGAGTGGCCTGCGCGTTGTTGAGGTAACCAAGACAAAGCTGCGGCCCTCGAACACAGAGATGACCCCGCTGTCCAGGGGGGAGAGGGTACCCATTCTCGTCGACGACTTTAGCCTCTGTGGACGACAAGAGTGTACCAACAAATCCAGGTCGCGGGCACACGCCGAATGGCAGCCCAGTTATCATGCCTCCACACTCTGTCATCCCAAAAACTTGTGTGACCAGGAAATCAGGGCCACCGATTTTTTGGAAAGCAGATTCCATCTCTCCGTCGAGCGGGGCGGCAGCGATCATAGCACTTTTGAAGAATCCCAGGTCATATTTGATCGTGGCGGGGTGTTTAACAAATGCATGGACAAGAGAGGGGACGAGGAAAAAATGGCCGATACGGAGACGCACGATAGCGTCGAGAAGAATGTCGAAGGTCGGCATGGACTTGAACACGACGCTGGCGATCCCAAGATGGGGGCAGGTGTGTACAAGCGTTACAAGGCCAAAAATATGGGAAAGTGGAATAACGGCGAGAGCTTTGTCCCCACTGGCCATACGGCCGGTTGGAACAGATGCATTCTTGAGTTGAATGATGTTGGCAATTATAGCCGAGTGTGGGAGGATGACTGCCTGAGCTATTGATCAACCAGAGAACACCTCCTGTCGATAAATACGTACTTTCGGTAAACCAGTCGTTCCACTGCTGAAACAGAGGAATGCGATGGGAGAACTATGACTTTCGAAGACAACCGGTGGGGTGGAAGACGATTCGCGCTCGCCCAGACGGGTCAGTTTTGCCATCGTCAAATAGCCCACCCCTTGTGAATTTTCCGGGAGGACAAATTCCTCTGTGCTGGAAATCACCACAATGCGACTCGTAGGAATATCACAAGCCACAGCCGCCGCAATAACTCGCTCCAAACATTCCTCGTCGGCAAACACTGTCCCTGTGCCGCTCAGCGAAAACTGATGTCTAGATTTGCAATGGGAAGAGGTTCGTAGGCAAGGCTCTGAAATGCTTACTTGAGCTCATCCACCGTACTCGCCCCATTGATGGAGGCGACAGTGCAACCCAGTTTGTGGCAGGCCCAGACAATCGTTGCAAAGTCCACCGAGTTGGGAGTTACTATTCCGACTACCTCACGAATTCCGTAGTTTAGATCGCTGCCAGTCGGACTCAACCCTAATCCCAGTTGGCTATTCAATCCCTGGGCAAGGGCATCGGTACGCGTCTTTATGTCGGACCCGGTGAGAGTGTATCCTGTTTCGGCGTCGATAAACCAAGGTTGTTCCAATGTCGAGCTTTCCGAGAACATAAAGTCGTACAGAGACATGGTGTGTGTGTACCGGGACTCGGAGTCCGGAGATCGAAAATCACGCTGGGTACATTGAACCTGACAAAACAGCAAAGGCCGTGGGTAGAACATGTGCAAACTCGGGTTGTGATTGTGCGATGATCGGGCTGGACGAATCACTGCGGCAACAACCGAACTTGTGCCCGGAGTGAATGTTTTTGATAAGCGGGAGAAGGCCGCTGCTGCGTAATGCGCATGGAACTGCCGCAAATTAATACCACGTCAGCTGTTGGAACGTATGGGCGGCTGAGCATCGCCAAGTTAATACCACGTCACCTGTTGGAACATATGGGCGGCTGAGTATCGCGAAGTTAATCACTGCGTTCAGACCCCCCGTAGACCCGGATAGACAGACAGTCTACCCTCTGTCAGACAGTCTACCCCCTGTCTACCCGAGTAGACTGAGGTAGACTAAGGTAGACCCAGGTCAGTCTACGGGGGGTCTGAACGCAGTGAATACCACGTCACCTTTTGGAACGTATGGGCGGCTGAGCATCGCGAAGTCGGCCAATCCTTCTCGCCGGATGGCCTGGAGTGTGGAGCAATTGACAGATGGAAGTGCTGTAGACCTTCAAACACAGCCAATTACGACGAGCCTCGGAGCATTTTCCAAATGTAGTATCGGAAGCGGCAAAGAACGCGACCCACATCAAAATAACCCCGGTCTCTCGTAGACAGATGCTTGAATAGAGAAGAGCTTAAAATACTCCCACGGTTGTATCTGATGCCCCTGAGCCTTTTTGGGAAGGTACCGGCACCTGCCGATGGCACGTCGAACCTCGGCAACAAGCCAACACCAAAGCAGTCACGCCCATGCCAAACAAGCAACATCCGTCTCTATTCCTCCCCTCACCACCGTCCTGCTCTCCTCCTCCTCCTTGCCTACCACTACCACCGCAATTAGGAGCCGCAGGAGATCGGCGCCCGTTCGCCCAACAACACCCACATCCGTATCCACTTGAGCTCGCGGGCATCGCCGCGCGAGTCGCGACAAGAGCACGCATCTCGCCATCCGCAACGATGACGACGAGCTGAGCAAGGTGCGTGCGTTTCCCACTCGTCATTTGCTATACTCATCAGGCAGCTCTTTGCCTTGGTTATCATCAACCCGTCTCAATTGTCAACTGCACCCTCGCTCGATGCGCCACGGCGGCGGCGAAGCAATCGACTAGCGCATAGCCCTCGCACGCAGAGCCGCTCCCGCTCCCGCTGTTCAACGTGAGCAGTGCGCCACCCGGTCCTAAGTGCATCGCTGTGTGTCTTTTTTCTTGATCGTCGCTTCTCGGTTTGTGCTGATGCGGCCTACTCCCTCTTCCTCTCACGCTTCCCACTATCTACTTTATTCTCAATCCTTTTGTTTTCGGATTCCATGCCTTCCTCGTCCTGGCGCCAATACCTCGTCCGTGTCTGCAACGTCACTGCTCGACAGATCCTTCTAGTTTCGATATACTACCCATGCCATCCCTGTCCAAGTAGCTTAGATATCTCAATAATGGTCCTGGAATATCCTGTATCCAACACTATCCAACACTAGTTGTGTAATTGTTAGTGTTTTCCGGGTCGGGCCGGGCCTGAATGCCCGGGGCTTGGGTCGGGGAGAACCTCAGGCCCGACCCGACCATTCAATGGTGGGCCACCATTGAGCGGTATGTCGAGATCAATCATCTGAGAAGTATTGTACGCAGTTAGTGAACCGTGGGTCGGATTCAAAATACCGAGAAGATCGATGGCTGACAGTCTCCATCGTGCCGCAACACCCTAAATCATTTACCCAGTGCCCACAGCTGTCCTAGTATAAGCATTTGATAGATCCGAACAATAGTGCGTCACCATCCGGATTTTTCTACCACCACGGCGACGAACTGCTGCTTTTGTCGAAGATCAAAGAATGACACCTCAATTGGTGTCAACGAGATTGACTAGGATTCGGCCGGCGTGTGGTGCGCTCGGAGGCGTAGAATGTTCGGATTTCTATCTACGGGTCGGCATTGCGTAGGTTTTGGCTTGCCTGCGGAAGTCGTATTTAGTCCAACTACGGCATAATTCAACCGAGGTACGAGGCTCCTTTGTTTGTAATGTCTGTCTACGAGAGGACTAGATATAGTCCGATTTGGTGCGCTTCATGGACCCAACCGACGAGTTTCTGCATTCATAAAATGTGGCAATTTAATATTATAATTAGGTGTGTTTTCTCTCGCTGGCTCTCTCACATGAACAATCGGGCTCTGGAGTAGCGAGGTCTATATAGCCGTAAAAAGTCAAGACTTGCCGAGGTGGCTAGTAGTTTCTCCTAGCGTGTCCTCGAAAGCCGATGATCCTAAAGCAACAAGTTGCAGACATTAAAGCGCTGAAAGAAAGTCAAAGTTAAAGAACGTCTCACTACTATAGTAGTACTACCAGATATCAAGCTTGTTAACGATCATTCAACACGGTGTTTTGCTGAATCCCCATGGTCAAAAGACTCTGTTCCGACTTCGACAAGCCGAGAAACAGTGATGCTGGTCAGCGGGTGCGAATTCTGTCCCCAGGGCTGGGCGCTCCGTACACTTCCAAAGGTTTCTTGTTCAGGCTTCAAATCGATGATGACCAGCCGAAGTAAAATCATGCTGAATGTGATACCCTGAAAAAAAAACGTTTTGTAAGTCCACACCTCAGTGTATTGAACGTAACGAACGATCAATGATGTTGTCTGGCATAAGGGTCAGCATAATTTTTTTCAAGATCAATGCATTGCGTACCACATCGAGAAGAATGTATTGAGAATTGGAATTCAATACATATACAATCAGCAGCACAAGCAAAGAGGTCGAGTAGATGGCCGCCGACTCCAGAAATACAATCTGAATTCCACGCAATCAGGAAGATTGCCAACAAACAGCGAGTATAGAAAATACCAAGGCTGAGTAGACGCGGCTATTACCAGAATTGCCTTTATGGAGAGCCATTCGTGTCCGCAGGATGCGATAAGCAATAAACCCTGTAGTCATAAAATTAGTTTACAGCAGGCAGATATTCACGCCGGTACTCACCGGTACAATAGATATTTAAAGCCAGAGACATAGAAAAGAAGCTCGTAATCCAAGGCGTCAGTTGTTGGAAGAAAATTCCGTCCCCACGAGCCACCAGAAGAATGCGCGTGGCGCCATATCCAGTAACTAATTTGTGTTGAATAATTGTCAAGTTCGAGGGGGGGGGCTTACCACCGCAGCTGAACCATAACGCAATGGGAAGCATTACAATGAACCACTTCCGATTCCATACCACGAAACAGCGGTAAATCTTAGGTATAGTAAGCCAAACTGGAAGAGCGAGCAACTATAAGGGAAGAGCTTTACCATGAAAAAGTCGCCAGTCATCGTTACCGTCGTATAAACCGCAGTTTTCGCGGCCTCGAGAGGGTTCCCTACATCTTCGTAGTAGGAGAGAGCTCCTGCAGGGGTATCGAGAAATGCAGACACAGCACGCGTGATGTCGATAATCCAATGCTAGCAATGTACACTCAGTTAAAGAAGTTTCTGATGGCAAGTACGGCCTACCGCCAGCGAGAGAACCCATATAAGACACAAGATGGGCAACATGAGTCGGTTCGGGTTGCTCATGCGTTTCATGAGGATGAGTCGCAAGGTGCCAGCGAATAAAGTAGTGAATATTCCTGTCGAATATTATCTTACCGCCCAGACGGAAGCTTGACGGTACACACCAATATTGAATGTTTCCAGAACGAGTGCAATTAACTGGACGAGGCCAAAGTATGTTTAGGCATCGTCTTACTAGGGATGGCACACGCACCGATGCTTTGTCAAGCCCTATGTCGACCTTCATGGTGGAGATATCGTTACAAGCCTAGGTGCGGCATCTCTTTTGTGGTATCGTGTCTTGAACACAGCACCTATTTTAGAAAGCCACCTCGGAGATTGGACATCGGACGGAGACTAGACGTAGAAGATCAGGAAGAAATGACCCGAACTCATATATGATCTATCACTAGTGTTGGAAGACTGTCACAACAAGGAGAATCTACTTACTTATTTGGGCACAAATAATGTACTCTCACGCGGCGTGGGTCCAGGCTGCTTAATTTTATCCGCGCTTTGAGATTCCATCGCAATCATTATGTAACATTATGTATGGAGAGCGGGTCTTGTTACCCCCCGTGCTCGACCGACGGCGAGACTATGATTGTAACGTGAACCCGGGGGACACAAAGAATTCTTACTCGGAACGTAGGCAAAGCGACAGAGTAATAATCGGTATGACTATACCCGAAATTGTCCGTCCGTCTTTATATCATACTGGCTGCAATTATTAAAAGCCGGGTACAATTATAGAGTTGGTTGCAATTATTGGAGGAAACGCAATCGGACAGGTGGTGGAACTGGGGAGAATCACGCTCTTTATGGTTGATAACCATCGCGAAGTTGGCCAGTCCTTCTGGCAGTGGTGGATGAAAGTGCTGCATGTGGACAGATAGACACTTCAACAGAGAAGAGCTTTTACGCACATGTTAAAATAAATCCGCGGCTGTATTGGAATATGTATCATTATGGTTTTCTCATGAGACATTCCCTATCGTCGGACTTGGATTATGGCATGGGGAGTCTGGGGTATTGCGTCCAAGTCTCATCCGGTGTATACCAGAATTTCTGTGCTGAGAACCCGGGCCCCGTATCGGAGATTAGGCACTCCGATACGCAGGGGCTTCGAACTCCAAACTCCGAGGCTGATGAAGGTCAAGATGATAACCAGAATAGTATACTTAGCAGGCCAATGATTGGATTCCACTAGTTCAACTTTCCCGAACTTGTCCTTTCTATTGATCATGCCCACGATATTCTCCCGCCACGAAACCAGATCGGAAGCCCTTCGAAGAAGTCTCGATTTATTCGCCACGCTACCTTCAACAGCAACCTTCAACGGCATGTCTTCGGCGGAATAAACATCCGTAAACACGAACAGCCTCAAGCACGTTACTTAATCTCGACCAAGGACATTCATCGCTGTCCCAGCATACAAGCGAAATGGGATTCATCACCGTACAAGGACTATCGTCACCAACTTTCAACCCACCTCCATTGGATGGCTCCTTTTTGCTTCCCGAGGTCTTGGACCACAATGCCCAGCACAGTCCCGACCACCCTCTATTCGTGTACGCCGATGAGGACATTCCAAAAACAATTACATGGTCGCATGCGGTCGATGCGTTTTGGAAAGCGGCCCACATCTTCCACAGGCGAGTGGAGCCGATAGCCCGCCGAGAATCCGCTCCCATTGTAGTTGCCATACTTGCTTCAACTGGCAAGTCGATTCCTGGTCTAGGAAAACCGCATAATACTTATACTGCCCAAAACCAGACCAAATCACCTATCTTTCGATCATTACTGGAATAATGCTAGCTGGATATTTACCCTTCCCATTATCGACCCGAAATTCTGATGCAGCTATCGCTCATCTCCTTGAATCCACTTCATGCGCGCACATCTGCGTGAGTGCTGACCCGATGATGCAGAAACTAGCTGGTGCGGCACAAGCCAAGATGTCCGCTCTTGCGGGAGACCTGCAGATCATACCGGTCCCTACATTTCAAGAACTGTTCGAGCGCTCTGGCGCTCCTCAAAATCATCTCCCTAGGAGGCCCGTTCAATTGGACGATCCTGCCGTCATAATGCACTCTTCCGGTCAGTACCTCACTTTTTGCGACATTTCCCTTGCTGATCGATACGGCTGATAGGCTCCACGGCATTCCCAAAGACCATACCGCTCACGCACCGGATATTCTGGGAATCGGGACTTATACCATGTACGTCTGGCCTTCAATCCGTAACGTGCGCTCTCACAATTAGTGTAGATCACGGAGAAGTCGATCTCTGCGGCGAGGTCTTATCCGTGAGCCCCGCTTTAGGTTTTTCGAAACCAATGCATTTTTACATCGCTCTTTCACCCTCAGGTTCATGCTCTGCCCATGTTTCGTTCGTTGCGTTCCAGTGGCCCTTGTTGTACGAATCGGTCTAAACATCTTTTAGATATGCTGGGACTTGTGCAGCTCCCCTACGCGGTACTTCATTCTGGCTTAAAGTTGTTGATCCCTTCTTAAACAAAACACTTTGCCGTAGGCATACACAGGAATGGCCATGGCTGGCTTCTCCCCTGCTGTCCCGCCCGTTGCTCCCACTCCCGACAGAGTATTTGATGGAGCAATCGCGACAAATTCAACCTTTTTGATCTGTGCTCCGACCTTCCTAGAGGTACCGGCATCTTGTTTCGACCTGTTTAACCGAACTTGATTAATCTGCAATAGAGCTGGGCGCGTGACCCCGCCCGTGTTTCCGTCATGAAAAAGTTCATTACTGTGGTACTGTGTTGAATTTAACCACCCACGTGCATTGCGAGCTGATGGCACCTTAGATTTTCGGCGGAGGGCCATTGCAGCGTATGTTTGGTGTGCGTACCCAGCGATCGCAGCTGAGCGTGCCTGCGTATTGTAGCCGCGGTCGGAGATGAGCTCGTCAAGAACGGCGTCCACGTCTCACATTTATATGGACTGTGAGCCACCGTGATCTTAAGAGTCTCGTTTGCAACCCTCACCGGAATTCAACAGTACGGAAGCAAGCTGTCTATCGGTCTTTATACCGAGTTGGTTCGCATCATCGTCGGACAAGTTTCTTTCTCATTGTTTGATTCAGAGACAGTTCCCAAGGACGGATGGGATTTCTTTCCCGTACGTAAATATGATAATCCAGCGAGTCTCGATTGGGTTATTCAACTATGATCTAGCTGTCTCCCCACACAGATCCTGGCTTAGTTCCACTCCAAGATAGACCAGATGTTTTCCAGGTTTATTTCAAGGTGAATATATAGCCAGTTCGGAACTTGCTTTTAATTGACCTGGAAAAATATGTGTGTAGAAATGTCCAACACATACGCCGTCGATTTTGGATTCAGTAATCGATGGAGTTCCAGCTTTGAACACAAAGGACTTGATCCTGCGCCATCCCACGAACCCTAACCTCTGGAAGATCTTCGGCCGCCAGGGTGAGTGACGATTGTTGTTTTTCAACTGATCTTGCTTACCTATCCTCCAATCAGACGACCAAATCATACATTCCAATGGCGAAAAGGTCTGTGTCGGGTCGATGGTCCGATTCGAATTCCATTTAACGTTCCTCTCGCCTTGCCTCCAGACCAACCCCGTTCCGATAGGTCAACCGAAATAATTCCTTTCCTCCGAATTTCTGCTGACTTTTCGAACGAACTTGAACTTCCAGAGAAAATTCTGCTTGAAAACCCAGTAATTAAATACGCCATTATGTTTGGCAGGGGCAACTTTCACGCTGGAGTGATAATATTTCCAGAGGACCCATTTGACCCATCCGATACGCAACGGGTCATTGAATTTCGCCGGATCATTTGGTGAGCCTTTGAATGACCGATGTCTCTGGCTACTCTGATCCTGCGAACTCAGGCCAACAGTTGAACAAGCGAACCGAATTGCACCCACCCACTCCCGGATTTTTAAAGAGGTTTTATTATACCACGTCTGCAGATGTTATCGTTCTCACTGTGTTACAGATGATACTGGTAGCGAGTCTCTCCAAGCCGATAGAGGTAACTGCAAAAGGGACTCCTCGCCGGCAGGCCGTCTTAGAGATTTATGCGCAAGAAATTGCACGCATCTATTCAGCCGTAGAGGACTCTTTCCAAAAGAACCTCGTAGCTCCGATCGACTTCGATACTTTTTCGAGCCTCGAATTCGTTAGAAAGGTTGTTGGCGAGGTCATGCCCGAGCTTCCGGCGGATGATGCGGACATATTTCAGCACGGCTGCGATAGGTAAGTCGCCAAACCTCCTCAGAGAATATTTCGTTGCCTACCCTCCACCACAGCTTACAAGCAACGTGGATACGCAATTCTATTCTCCACGCCGCGGCCCAGTCCAAGAATACCGACCCTAAAGCAATCCCGACTAATTTTGTTTATTCTCATCCTACTGTTCGAATGCTCGCCGAAATGTTGACTAAAGTCGCGGCGGGAGGAGTATCTACACCGGAGGAGACCTCACGTCGAGCCGCTGCGATGCAAGCAATGGTGGAGAAATATACTCAGGGCTTTCCGCAGCATATTTCCAGCGCCAGAGCGCCTCAAGCACGGGCGGTCTTGGTGACGGGAACGACCGGAGCATTCGGAAGCCATATTCTGGCCCATTTGCTTGCCTCATCCGAAATATCCGTCGTTTATGCGTTCAATCGTCCGCCCTCGAACCTTCGAGAACGCCAATGCAGCGCGTTTTTGGAGAACGGAATCGACATCTCTCTGCTGGACTCTCCGAAATTAAAACTTCTGACGGGTGATTTGAACACTTCTCAGTTCGGACTCTCCTCGGAAGACTTCAACATGCTCAGGGAGAATACTACATTGATCGTTCACAACGGTGTGAACCTTCTTCGTCTCCTCACGTCAAGTTATACTCATTAGCAATTCCAGCATGGCAGGTGAACTTCAACGTGTCACTGGCCACTATGGAGCCATTGGTTGCAGGAACACGTCAGTTGGTGGACTTTTCTCTGCAGAGCCCACACCCGTCGCCTCCTCGTCTGCTCTTCGTCAGCACTGCCGGAGTGTTCAGGAGTCGGTGTATTCAATATCCTTGCGGAATAGAGACTTACACTTTCGATAGACTTTGATGGATTTGCAACTGCTCTGGAAGGCCCCATATCCGATCCTCTCGTTTCTGTCAGTCTGGGTTACACGGAATCAAAATGGGTGGCCGAGAAGGTGCTCGAGGCAGCTGCTCAAACGACAACGTTGTCTTCCATCGTAATTCGGCCTGGCCAGCTGTCAGGCGCGGCTAACGGAGCATGGAATGCAAGTGATTGGTTCCCCGTGCTTTTGCGATCCAGCCAGCTCTCTGGACACCTACCCCGCATTTCTGGAGTGAGCTCGTTTGCCAATGGTTCAATATCCAATGTACTGACCAGTCCTTCAGCTAGTATCCTGGATCCCGATTCATCACGCAGCAAAGGCGCTCGTCGAGATGCAGGATAGCCCGGACCGGTATTTGCACATCAGCCACCCCAATCCCGTGCCGATGGAGGACATCCTTTCCCCGTTGTCCGAAATCTTAGGCATTCCGCTTGTCCCTTATTCTGTTTGGCTGGAGTCCTTGGAAGCAGCTGCCTCCCAGGAGGCCGGGGCAGCGGTCAACCCGGCCGTTCGTTTGATCGACTTTTTCCGCTCTTACCGCGAGACGACTGCGGAAAAAGAGGCATTCTTCCCCGCAGCTTTGTCCAACACGGTGGCGATCAAGGCAGCACCATCTCTGCAATCTGTTTCCCTCCTTTCGACGAAGGACGCCGAGGGATGGACGTCCCATCTACGTCAAAAAGGATATCTCGGTTGATTCAGAGCACAGCGGGTGGGTGGTCAAGAAACTGTCTCGGTCCCCATGCGGTTCCGTCTGGTTTTCACTAGATTTGAATGTAGTATCACATAGCCGTACGAATCACAGCGACTTCCATGAATGATGGAAAGAATGACGAGTGGAACAATGCTGATACGCGTGAGGTTATGGACAAACTCAACCGTGGGAATGTTGAAAGCGGGCGCTTTCTCGGCGCTGTTCATTTAGTCATGGCCTATATTTCATTTCAAAGTTCTGGATGAAACCACCAATTCTTTGAACATCCACTTACAAATGATTGAGGATAAGGCCGCAGGCGGCAGGTGCCGAACCTTTCCAGTTGATCTGATCAAGGCAGTACGGCAGTCCAAATACGGAATGTGGGAATTGTGCTGGACCACACACGTCGCATCCCAAAGCCCCCACACAGCCACCAAATACAGAACGTGGGAAATGTGCTGGACCACACATTCGATTCTGAAGCCAAACCTAAAGGTTCGGCCATAAAGTGTCGAACCCAAATTCAACCTTCACGAATTACTGTGGCCAAATGACGATTTGGATACCTTAAACTGAACCAGGAATCTTCAGCTTCTATTTGGGCTCTAACTTAGCAGCATTATGGGGGGGAGTTTGTAATGTTGAGGAAAGACGAAGGCAAGTCGAAGGAAGGAGGTGGGAATCTCCTTCCCCATCCGAAAAATATGATGTGAGCCCGGACCAACCCGGCTAACCTTGTTACTTTTCAATTGAACACTTGCGACATTGTCCGACATTAATTTTGGTCTCAGTGCTCAGTACTTGAGCACGAATTGCATGGCAATCAGCTGGCCTTATTCCCACTCCAAATGCAGCCGGCCACCGCTCTTCAGCACCCTTGGAACTTCTTCGGCGCTCTTCAGGCGCTGTCCAACAACATCCCATGCATATGGCCACTCGTAACACAAAATCGTCGCCACTGGTCTGGGCGACGCTTGGAAAACAGTGGCAACACTGCCTGGCTGAATCCCGACAAAGCCCGGGTGTCGAGCGGGTGGGCGCCTGTCGTGGTCCTAGATTCAAGAGGCGACACTGCTATGATCAAGTGCCCCTCTCATTTTCATCTCCTTCAGCTGTTCCATGTGATCATTCGTGCCCTTCGTGAGAAGTTCTCTGGAGTATGTGTCGACCTTGACGAATGTAGAAGCAGCAAGATTAGCACTCGGCTGAACGTCTGGTGATAGCCGGGGACCCATGGCCACATATAAACCTCTCACTCCGGACTAGTCGACCTTCATTCAATATGAAGTCCCTTGTGTTCTTCCTATATCTCCTCGTTCTCCAAGTTTCCGGACAATCTCCCGTCGTCGTTACAACGACATCTGGGCAACTTCATGGCACTGCACTCGATGGCGGTAAGTCTTCGGCTTGCGTTCCTTGCAAGTTTATTTGCTGAGATGCTGAGATCATCTAAGTCATGTCTTTCAAAGGAGTGGTGCGCTTCCCGCTCTCACAAAATTTTTCGTAGATTGAAATCTGCTAGCGCTTTGGGCAAGCTCCAGTTGGGGGTCTTCGATGGCAGCCGCCGGTCCCTTTCGTCTCTGCGGGTTCCCACAACAGTACCGTCCTGGCTCCTGCTTGCATCCAACAATTTTCTTTTTCCACCAGCGAATTTACTCAGTCTTTATTCAATAATCCGCCCCCCGCGTCTGAAAATGAGGATTGCCTTTTCTTGTACGCCTTAATTCTGTCCTTTTCCGCCGGTCTAATTTCCAAGCAGGAACGTATGGGCCCCAGCTAAATCTACGGCTCAGAAGAAATCGGTTATGCTGTGGTTGTTCGGCGGGTTTGTCGATTTTATCAACTAAAGAACGACTAATGATTATGTCGCTCAGCGGCCTTGAATTTGGCACAGCATCACTCCCGGGATATGATGGAACTTCCTTTGCCGCCAACCAAGGTATCATCGTTGTTACTATCAACTACCGGACAAACGTATTCGGCTTCCCTGCATCGAGGGATCTTCCCATCACACAAAACAACCTCGGCTTCCTCGACCAAGAATTAGCCTTGAAATGGGTGCAGTTAAATATCGCGCAGTTTGGTGGGGATCCGAACAAAGTGACTATAATGGTGAGCTCCTCCTTTCAATAGTTACTGTCGCCAATTTCCTGCCGTGTACGTAGGGTCAATCGGCTGGCGCCGCATCTGTAGGATTGGCCATTGTGCGCGATCGTGTCAACGCCCCTTTCCGCGCCGGGATATTGTTATCTGGAGCGCCGACCTCCTCGTCCCCAGTTCCCTCGTTCTCCTCTTTCGACGCATTCGCTGATGCGGTCGGATGCACCGAGACCCCTGGCCCGGCAAGACTTCGTTGTCTCAGAAATGTTCCTGCCTCGACCATCCGGAATTTCACGAATGGGCCGCTCGGTGTGTCCTTTGGACCTGTCGTTGACAAGTAAGAATTGCTATTAAGAATGGGGTAAAATGTTAAACATAACACACAGTGTTACAGCGTTTACCAACCCGCTCGAGCGCCTCCGTGCCGGCGCCTCTGCCCAAGTTCCTATTATGCTAGGCAACATGGAGAACGACGCAAGCGTGTTTGCACTCGGAATGACGAATCTCGCAGCCTTCCTCGAAGGGGAGGCTCCAGGAGTTCCGATTTCCCCTGATTTGGTACGGTCGTTGTATCCTGGACAAAACGACACAGAGGTGATTTCGGATGCCCTGCGCGACTTGGGGTTCAGATGGTGAGCACAAAGATCTATGACATTTCACCCTTTCAATTGTTCTTCACTAGTCCAGACGAATTGTGGAGTGATGCAGTGACGGCTGCAGGGGTTAGCAGTGTCTTCCGCTACACATACGGTGATTTCCCAGCACATTGCATCAAATTTTCTCATATTCCATTTCAGGTGCGGTGTTTGCTGACCTGCAGGTATTCCCCGGCGCAGGAGCGTGGCATTCCTCTGAAAGTGAGACCCTCATTCCTCGAAATATTCTCTCGGTGCTGATGGGCCTCACCCAGTCGGTCCCTTGTTCGGAACTTTCAACCGTTCTACAGCGACGCCGGCGGAAGTCACTTGGTCTGCTACCTTCCAAACCGCCGTGGCCAACTTCATAAAGGACCCGAACACGTCGCCCGCGGTAAATTGGCCGAAGTTCGTCGCTGGGCCGCCTGCTAAAACGTTCGCGAAACTGGCGTACAACGGCAATGTTGACCCTGGAAACTTCGTGGACCCCGTTGCGAGCGCCACTCTGGTGTGTTTGTTTTACTTACTACAGCCTTGCTCGGCTCATTATATAATACAACACTAGGATGGTCCTTGTGACGCGCTGTGGAACCAGTTTTTGGACTTCACGGCTTGAAATATGCAAAAACCCTGTTTATTCTGTCTTTTCTTGTTTATGCGTGATCGATTCTTCGCATAGTAGATGAAAATATCGAGCCGCTCAATCGATTGCGTTTATCTGTGCACGCTATGGCAAGCTGAAAGTGAGGCTGCCCCCGTCTTCTGGCCGACGTTTTCGCAAACGGGGTAGAACAATGAGTACTGTGTCTACTAGTATATTCATGTCAGGAAATGACGTTCCGCGAACGAGGTACCATAATGAGCGTTAAATTACCGTGCCTCTATATGTGATGTCATTTGAAAATGACGAACTATCCCGTCTTCGCCTTCAGCTGCTTCCAGAATGTGAGATGCAGCAGCGCCCCTACACCAACCACACCAATCTGCACGGCAATGTAATTCTTCATTCCCATCTGCACACCTGGCCAACTCGTTCATCAACGCAGAGAACAAACAAGCTTTTAGAGGAACACGTACCCGCTCCGCCCAAAACCGCACCCGTCACGCGCCCAGAGTAGTTGCTGTACTGAATCGCCAGGCTCGTGCGCGCGTTCCAGGCGCCGGGCAGCTGCTTCGAGAGCAGGCTCAGCGTGCACGTGCTCGCGAGGTTGAACCCGAGCGCGACGAGCACCCAGCAGACGTAGAACGAGCCGAAGACGACGCGGTCCGTCGCGAGAAGGATGAGCGCGAGGACCAGCCCCGTGGTTCCGATGGCGGAGCCCGTCGCGAGCGTGGCGCGGTCCTGGAAGCGCGGGGAGTAGCGCACGCTGGCGAGCAGGAAGGGGACGGTCGCGATGCCGCCCAGGGCGATGAAGTTGCCGGCGGCGTAGGGGGTGTAGTTGAATGCCGCGGCGGTGAAGACGGGGATGTTGGCTTCCCAGCTGCCGAGGATGAAGAAGCACGACATGGAGGACCAGCACATGGCGACGATGACGCCCCACTGTTGTCGAGTGAGCTGCCCAACGCTGATGGCGACTTCGGCGGGGATGCCAGACGCAGAAGTAGACGCTGCATCAGCGCCTTCTACAGAGTTTGAGCTGGGGACGCGATGCGGCTTGGGCACGTCCTTGAACAGATACAAGCTCGCAATCATGAAGAGAACCGTGACCAAAGAAGTGACCCATCCGGGGCTGTACGAGTGACACATTAATAGTAGTTTCACTCGCAGCATTCGAATTCGCATACCTTGTATATCCATTAAATACCTCGTTTGCAAAACCGATCTTGTAGAGCAGGCCGCCTATGAAGGGGCCGACACTGAATCCGAACGCTTGCCCGAGAACGAGCCAGCTAGCAAGTGTGGTCCGTCGGCGGATTCCGATGATACGGGGATCTATATATGTGTTTAAATTCAGCGCACACCATAGCCGCAATGTGGTATTTACCTGAACAGTATCGTTTTGAATATAAGAATCCAGTGAACCCTAGCCCGGACACGATGCGGCCCATCAGTATGAGATACAGAAAGTTTGCTTTGTAGGCCACGGCATGGAGGATGCTGCCCAGGATTATTGAAATATAGACAACTTTGAGCGGCAGAGAGTACCGTCCTGATGGCGAGAAAGAAATTAGCTTCAATGCGTACGAGAAGTATGAAGAAAGCACTGACCTTGGTCGTATTTTGCCAACGGGATTAGGGCAAGACCGGAGAACACCGTGGGGATACCGATGGTCAAACCAGCGAACAAGGCAGAACCTCCAAGATACTCTGCATATAAGGCCGCAGAGGACACGGTCACAAAGAACGCGAACTGAAATTATCATTAGCCTTTCTCCCTAGTAACATCATAATATGCTCGCGCACCTGGAGCAAAACGTTGGTCGCGATCATCATAACCAACGACCCCCGGTTCGGAAGGCGCAGCTCAGGGTCTTCTACGGGAGAGGACAAACCGCCTTCCATTTCGAATTCTTCTGGGGCTGCATCTGAAGTCGAGGTTGGTACAGGCTGAACAGACAGGCTGGATCCACTCGGAGTCGGTGCACTAGAATGTAAAACGTTCCAGGAGGGACGTTTTGGGGCCCCGGATTCGCCGTGGCCGACATAGTCCACGACCGTAGACAACACCGCAGACATGGTCGTTTTCTGTGAGGATGGAGATCTTCACCATGACTCACGAGTGGTGAAACAGTTCGCTGAGTAATTCCGAAACACCGATGCTGAGTAATGCTTGGTCCGAATGTCCGACGAGTGGCACGACCGTCAGCCGCCGTCTCAACGCCGTCTCTTCTGTGCCTTAAGTTATATCTCCTTCTCGTCGTTCAATTCAAAGATTTGTCTGAGATATATGGACCTTTCTTCCGCTTGCACAATCATCAATGACCTCAATCATACTTAAAGTCGCGAGCAGCATCCTCAAGCTCGATAGCCAGGCATAGCCTTCAAACTGGCTGAAAAGTTCTTGCTCTGGTCCAGTTTGGTCCTTCCTGCTCTTTGTGCACCCTCAAGGCCTCATAAATAGCTCTCAGCCACAATTCTCGGATTGGCCCCGGGGCAGCCACCAAGTACAATATTGCAATCTGTCTTCCGCCACCGGGACTCTGTCCTTGGGCCCTTCTTTACAATTTCGGCGCTCCAGCTTCTCCCGGCGACGACCTGCTTGACTGCTCCAATAGGGCTGCGTTCTATGTCCAACCCTCCTTTTAATTTAGCCACCATGTCGACGGAAAGTTATATATAATCACGCACGACATGACTAGGGCTCAGACCCTTCGACTAGGTAAAGTTCGCCCCAAGTATACGAGTGCATTTCTGACTCACCTATTACTCCAGGTCCCCCTCTGCCTCGCGATCCTTTTCGCCGTGTTTCGTTTCCATCTGCCTACGCTTCGGGTTGCCTCGGCGGTCATCCTTATCGGCACGAGCCATCTACCTGTGAGCGTAGACTCTCGTATAGCAATGCGTGCACGAGGCTGACACTGTACCATTCAGCTCCCGTCTAACGCACCCCGCCCAAGACCTTATCGTCCGACGCTCGAACGCAAGCACCCTAAGCTGGGTCTCGAAGCAGGGTGCTTTGCATCCCTAGGTTGAGCATGGCGGCAGCGGTATCCCCATTGTATTTTATATCGCAGTCGGACGCGGGTGCTCCGCACCAGAGCATGCATAGCCTAGCGGGACACTTTGCCGCACAGGCTGCGTTCGCGCGCCCGTGTTCATCCTCTGGACGTTGTATGCTTTCTACGGAGACGCACTCGGGGGACCTCCGCCGTGCCGGCTGCGTTCTCGCTCGTGCTCATCCTCTGGATATTCTTCCTCCCCTGGTCGCCGCCGTGGCTTGATCCTCCAGAATAGGTCTGCGGCAGGGGTTTAGATGGCCACACTCGCGGACCTCCGTCCGACCACGCTCGCGTGCGCGCGGATACGTCACCGACGCGCGCGTAACTCAGACATACTCCGTGACCATCTAGGTGCTGAAGATGGAGAGCAAGAAGACGGGGACGGGATGGTGGGCAAGGGGTGTCAGCCACAACGTCACTCTTCAGGTACCATCCGGGGATTACACTGGGCGGCGACGGGATCTATCCATCCTGCACTTTCTCCTCGTCTTTCCGCTCTTCTTGCGGAGCCGCTGCTGCTGTACAGTCCCACGCCCTTCTACCATCCTCTCCACATCGACCCGACATGGACACCTCCGTTCCGCTCCTTACCTCGCGCTCGGCATGAAATTGTCGCGGATGCTTGTGCGTACCTCTCGGTGGCGCGCGGGGGCGTTCATCGATCGTCAGGGGATGGCGAGGATTGATGGAGTCTCCTCCTCTTCCTGCACTCCCTCTGCGCACCTGCTCCCGTCGCTACCCGCGTGGGACGCGTCGCTCGCCTTTCGACATGCTCCCTCGGCCGTGTGCCCTCCCGCCACTCTACTGATGTCGACCAGTGACGGTCCTTGCTCTATAGACACGCCCAGCCTCTTCATGGGCTCCATTCTTCCTCGCCATAAGCTCTCATGTCATCTGGTCCTATTTCATGGTGCTCCAGCTCCGCACCGAGCAGCCATGACTACGGATGCTCGTGTGCAGCGTAGAAGGCGGGGACGGAGGGAGTGCCGTTGCAGCGGCCGACATGCGCCTGCCGCGGATGCTCGTAGGGTACCCTCGACGATGCGGGGGAGTTTTTCGACTGACAGGGGATGTCGAGGATTGACGGAGTCCTCCTCTATCTCCCCTGCCGTCTCTTCGTCATCGCATGCGCCATCATCCCGAGTCTTACGCACCCACCAACCTCTTCTCACCCCGCCGCCAAAGAATACCCCAATCTCACTTATCCCACTGGTGCCAGCTCTCCTCTGACTGCCCCGTCATCAGTGCAACGCCTCCCGCGAGCTCCTCTCTCGGCGCTGTCCTCGATTTCTCGATCTACTGCCCCTCGGTGCCGGGCGTTGCACCCTCGCGGGTCCTGTTCTTGCTCGCGCGTACACCCTCCCATGTGTGGGTGCGGTGCGGCGCAGTGTGGCTTGTCCCGTACGCAAGCGCACATTGAGACGAAAGGGGCAACCGCGGGCGTGCGAGCCAGTGGTCGCGAGCAAGCTCCACCAGGGGCTGTCCTTCTCGCTCTGCTCTATACTCCTACCTGCCACGAATGGACCCATTGTCTCGCCTATCCGGCTGGTTCTTCCCTGTTCGGGCGCTCGAGCGCCCGGCATCCTCGCCTGGGTTTCGAGGCACGCAGGCCGGGCTATGCCGTTGCCGCGTGGACTGGGTAAGATGCCCAGCGTCTGAGCCCCCCGTCATGGACCCGCATGCGCTGTGGAGATGTCACGAACGCGTGTGTAACCCAGACGCACTGCCGATACGCCGGAGATGGCGAGAAACAAGCGGAGGGCTGCTGCGCCGCGCCCGCCGTCGATCCAGATATTACGCAACGAGATCCATCTGTCCTTCCTTCTCTTCGCGCACCATGCTCCAGTCTCACCGCGGGGTGCCCTTTATTCTTTCGCGGCCGCCGCTGCTGTGCACACTTACTTCGCTCTTTGTCCTCCCGTCACGTCGACCCGACACGATCATTGCTCTATAGAAGTGCTCCATTATCTACATCGGCCCACCATCACCACAGATGCCCGCGCACATGCATGGACGGAGGGCACCGTCGCGTTCGTCTCTTGATCTTCTTTCTCCATCAGAGACTGCTACATGACCCCATCCATCCCGGATGGCGAGGGTTGACAGGTCCTCTTCTCTCTCCCATACACTACTACCTTTGCTTTGATCCTCATCTCCTCCGATGTCTCATCTGTCATTCCCAAACGGGGTCCCCCGCGTGCCAACCAGTCTTTCCTGTCTTCTCTTCTCCTTCTCGCTCCTCTCTGCACACGCCTGCCTACGACGGGGTAGACCCACCGAGTAGTGTTGGCTCTTCTCTGAGCGCCGCGCCTCCACACCGCCCCAGCTCTTCCTTCAGCGTTGTTCTCGACTTCTCCGATCCGCACTCGCGAGTACTCCCTGTATCCCGCGCGCGCATCCTCGTGTGTATGCGGTGGAGCTCCTCATACACACGCATCCGAGGAGAGGAGGCGGGCAAGATGGGTCACGAGAGCAGGCATTGAAGGGATAGGTGCGAGCGGGAGGACAAGCCCCCAAGTTTGAGTCGGAGAATAGGACGCGATGACGCGCATGTGGAGGCGCTCCACCGCCCGCATGCCTTCGACACAGATCATTGCCGGACGCCACATCTCACGGAGAGAGCGGGCAGAGGCCTTTGCAAGTCGCCAATTCACGGCCACCGATGCTAAAGACGCGGGCCGCGGACATGGACATTGACAAGGATGCGTGGATTGCTTGCAAATATGATACAGTTCTGGACAGTGGGTATGCGATGCTATGTAGGTGTATCTGCGTAAGTTTCGTGTATATTCGTTAATACATTGGGTTATGACAACGGATTGTATTGTGGATGCAGATGCGATGCCGGACGAGGTCGAGGTCGAGATCGATAACAAGTGGGAGGAGCAGCAGCCGTCAAACTTGAATCAAAGCGCGCCAACGAGTGACAGCCTATCTCGACGCCGAGCGGGGCATTCTTGTTGATGTCGAGCTGCAGGCGGTTTCCCATTCGCGCAGCGTCTTGACAAAGCCCGCGTTGGGCTTGATGCACCGGCGGCGCTGCTTGACGAGCGTAAAGGCCGCGTCGTAGGTCATGGAGCGCTCGCGAATGAGGTACGCGATGACGATCGATGCGCTGCGCGAGACGCCCTGGCACTCGTCAGCGCCCACACGATTCAAGAATACACAAGCTCGAAGGAACACACCTGCTGGCAGTGCACGAGGACGTTCTCCCCGCTGCGGAGCGCCCCGAGGATGTAGTCGCACGCAGCGGCGAGGTGCGGCTGCAGCGTCGCGCCCGCGGCGTCCTCAATGTCGATGCGGTAGCACGAGAACTCCGCAGAGGGGCCCGACTCGGGCATCCACGGCACCTCGAGCACCTGCACCAGATGGGTGATGTTGTTGTCGCGGAGGAGGTCGAGATCGTGCACGGCCGCCATGGAGCCGATATAGAGCGCACCCGTGGCGCCGGGTTCCGCGGTGCTTTTTGTGGGTGGGGCTATAGTTGTGGTTATATTCAGTGGGGCGTCGAGCGGGATTGCGCTTGAGCTTTCACTTGAGGCCGGTGTGGGGGAGAGGATACAGTGCATCGGGGTGCACATCGCCTCCATCTCCTCGCGCGAGACGCTGTCAAAGGCAATCATGGTGTTTTCTGGTGGTGGCGGGTAAGAGCAAGGGGCATGCGCGACGCACAGTCGCTAGCCAGCCAAGCCAGGCTGTGGTGAGACAGTAACGGAGTCCCTGAAATTGGAGCACTGAGTGTCATTGATCACAGCCCCTTTTGAAGTAAAGCAGACCCACAATCGTCATTCCCAAATACGGCCAAAGTTGAATTCTCCAAGGGAGAAATAGAAAATCGATTGATTCTCCGCAAGAAGGATGAAGTGATTTGTGACGACAGTAATCGTTGGGGGAGATCGACTCCACGTTTGTGTGTTTGTGTTGAAGCCAAGCACAAGCCCGGCCCCAGCTCCACGGCGACAAACGCCCGATCTGACGTACGCCGGACCGGGATAGCACGGATATATCATACAGTAAGGTTCTGTTCCTTCGAAGCCGGGTCCCGAAAGCTCATCGATATCTGCGGGAAAAAAAATTCAGAAAGAAAAAGAGTAGGGCAGGAAAGGAGAAATTAAACACCAAACTATTTTGCCCATCCCCACACTCAGAGTCCCACAGACTCGAGCAATCGAAGAGCGATATAATTACTATAATAAGAACAGTAATACATGCTTCAGATGTAAAGGTAAGTAAAAGGTAAAGCAAAAAAGTACAGTAGAGTATTCGGATTAGATATTGGATTGTGTGTATCGAGAGCAAAAGCGAGGTCGAAGTCGAGCGAGGAGAGGAAGAAAAACGCCGGTTAGTAGTACAGAGCCATGGGTCCGGATTCTTTCGGAGGACCTTCGACCTTTGCTATCGTACAGGCGGGCATGGTGAGCAGTATCTAAGTTTAGTGTGGAGTCGAGTAAGGGTTGTGCCAGCGCCTTGCGTCCTTCAAAAGAAAATAATGAGCCTACAGCCTGATGAAGGTGGCAGCTGTCTCGACTCACCTCGCTACTTCCACTGCCGCGACGCTGAACCACACCGCCGGCAGCACTCTGTGACGCACGTCGGGCTGGAGTGTTACTAGCTGCGGGAACATGGCCATGGACTGCACCAGGTCGAGGCGAAAGAGTATTCGCATTCGCATTCGGGGCTGAGCGCAGGGTAGGGGTGGGGGTTGTGGCGGGCGGAGGTACGGACTTCTTGAGGTCCTTCAAAGTGTGCGCGGTGAGCGATAGATGTGCGCGATATTTATGAGGAACGACTCACGGCGGGAGATGAAGGCGTCGGGGGTGGAGGGGGCGAGACCGACATAGATTTCTCATAACAAGAGTCGCTAAACGCGGCGGGGTAGCGCAACTCCGGTGAGGATGCCGTATCGATCTTCTGGCGCTGCAGTTTCATTGATCAGCTTACTCTTCGTCCTGAAAGGGATTGGAGCAAGGCACTCGCCTTTCGTGGGTCGTTCGTGCGTTCGGATAATGAGGCCCCGGAAAGGCAAGGCGTAATAGGAGTCCTTGGACATGAAATCTGTCGCAGGTGAATTCGGAATCGTATAAGATAACGATTGCTGAAACGTGAAAGGACGTACCCGTTCGTCGGATGACGTCTTGCGCGCGATCGGGGCTCCGAGCAGAGATGAATGCGCGAATGATTCGTGGACGGGACTCTTCTAGATAAGATCATTCATAATTCCACATGAAATCAGTACCTCTTCGCGCCAATGATGAAAGAAAAAAAATCTCACAACCACGTCCCGCTGTTCACCGCCATCTGCGTCCGCATCGCACCCGTGTTCATGTTTGCGCTAGTGCACCCCTGATCAGCACCATATCACACGCCCAAAGAACCGCTCCATACTTTTACCGATTCCATTGGCGGTGCGACGCTCACCCTCCTCTTCAGCCCCTCGTACTTCCCGCGCACCTCCGCAAGCTCGCGCTCGCTGCGCGCCCACCGCGATTTGTACTCCGCCCGCTCCCCTCGCGTGGCTGCGAGGTCCTCTTCATTATGCGTGATTCGGAGCTGCAGCACCGCGACCTCCGCCTCGAGCGCCAGCGTGCGGAACTCCTGCGTCCGGAGGCGGGCGAGGACGGTGTCGTTCTTGGGTGGCGGCGCTGAGCCCTCGTTTTCCATCGGTCGTGGTGGTGAAAGAGAAAGAAAGATAACAGGCGAAAGGGAAAGATCTAATTTAGGGTCTTGCCGCATTCGGCTGTATGATAAGATTGATGGCGACAGAATGAATCATTCAGCATTGCAAAAACGTGTCTATCATTCCGTCTTGTGACTTTACGAAGGCTCAAGGGGCTTCTCAAGCGCCCAAGCTAAGATTCGTCCCAGACCCGAGGGATTCATTCGATGTTTTTTTTCTGTTTCTGGTTGATCACATGAGCGCGTCGATAACAATCGCGACGTGTCGCGTCGCGTCGCGTTTTTTTGTGCAAACAAAGTCGACAATGATTTCTCTACGCCAGTGGCCCGGGGCCTTGGAACTCCGCCGAATCTCCGCTATCAGCCCTCCGAAGGCCAATTTTATAGACCCCGGCGCCCAAATTAATTCATTTCCACTTCATTCGAAGTTGTGGCCGCGAAGCAACTTGCTCTGGTAATGATACGAGGCGTTCGGCATTTCGGCCGCCTCCATAGCGACTTGCAACTTACACGTCCCAAGAAGGAAGGTAGGAGACCGAGAGATTTTATAAAGAGTAGTGATGATAGTGATACGAAGTGGAAGAAGATTTCTCAGCACCTGTGAAGAGAGCTGGGAGCGGGAATTCGAGGCTCTGTCTGGAATGCGGGTTGTAAGACGTTTGATGGTGTTGGAAGTAAATATGCGAAGCGAATGGGGACAGTAAAATCGAGAGGGAGCCGACGGCTTTGACCAAGGTTTACCGTGAGCTCAACAAAGCTCATCAGCTGGAAATTTCTCGCTCGCAACGGGTGACGGTAAATCTTGATCCCAGTCAATTTCCGTGACAGCTAACCGTTATCGCCTCCCTCAGACTTCTATTTGGAAAATCCACCAGAGCTTAAAAGAAGTGCGCAACAGACCAGGCTAGTCATTTTTTAAGAGCCCCAGAGGACGAACTGCGGACAGCTGAGAGAACTACTGCTGTTTTAAAACTCTCACATCTTTATCCGCATTTACCCGAAAGTTCCGCGACCGGGCTCGCACTGCTCGGTTGTGTTGTTGGTACTCTGGTGGTTAGACGGAGGATCGACGTTCGCTCAATACAATTTGTTCGAGCTGATTCGATTTGATGCCGCTAACACGGCAAACGTCTGATCTAACCCGATTTGATGCCAACATTTGAACTTCCGAACCACGACTGGATTCCAACTCGAGAAAGTGCGCTGGTCTTTTCGGGGCCAAGTTTATTCCTTTCGCAACGATTTTACTTAGTGTTGACAGGCCTTATGCAGAGAAGAGAAGAGCTCTAAATGAAATGCATTGACAGAAATTAGGATGTGAGGTAGTCGGGGCTGAGGATTGTACATTAGGCATCATGTTCCGCAATTGCGCGGGCTCAAGGCTTGATATCGGTTGTGTTTGCATAAGCTCCACCGGTATCAAGCCAACTTACAGAAGCTTCCAAGCGCTAGAGAGGTATAAAAGATCGAACCAAAGCTCGAGAGTCCTCATTCTCATTCTCCCCTCGACCTGGTGTCTTGCATTTCCTTCTTACACGCTACTTCCTTCACATTCACACCCCTCAACACTTTCCTTGCTTCACAATGGCCCGTGTCATCTTCATGCTTGTAGCCTTGGTTTGTATGTTCCAAACTCTCGCCGGTCCGTTCGAATCCTCCACACCTGTTGGATTTCATCAACTAACTCGGAACCTCTCAGCTCCCCTGCAATCCCGCGCTATAACGTCTGGCGAGTGCAGCCAGCTCAATACCAGAATCATTATCGGCATAGGCGCCGCCCAGGGCAAGCTCGGCTCCATCAACACCGTGTAAGTAAGTTCCAACTCGACTCCAAAAAAAAAACTCACCCAATAATAACCTTTATACAGTAACGACGTCGGTAACGCGCGCAACATCCTCGAAGCCCAGCTCTCGCTGCTCGACGCGAACAATGGCACGACCCAGATCGCCGACGCGCTTCTTACCGGCGCAAAGCCCGCCCCTGCCGATGCCAACGCACGCATCGTGTCGGGACTCCAAGCCTCCCTGGCTTCGCTGAATAAGATCTCTTTGTAAGCCTCTCGTACCAGTGCCATTGTCGGTTCATTGATGAAATCGGTTACAGTATCGCGCAAAATTCCACGAAGGCTGCTGTGGCCGCAGCAAATTCATCGATGACCACGGCGTTGGAGAGTGCACAGCAGGCAGTGGCGGCCAATTGCCAGACGACGGCAAATTAGCAGTAGAACAAACAGTAGCATGTAGCGATGAGCCAGAGTCCAATGATTTGTTGGTCATTTCGAGTTGAGCCCAGTCGCGGGTTGTTTTATGATCTGGCGTATCAGCGTCTCCGGAAATTTGTACCGCAACCCGGCATTGAGTACTTATAAGTACAGACAGGAAATCTGAACAATTTTGATCTCGGCTGATAGTGCACTGATTTTCGTGGTCGCCGCCAAATGGCCAGTCGTGCCGCGACGCCGCACAGTCAAGTCCATCACGCCGCATCCGGCCGAGTTGATGCGGTGGAGGCATTGAAGCTCCAAGGTTTTGTCTGACCAGACGCGATTGGATCCCCAACTCTCTTTGACATTCAGCGGCGGTCGACCGTCACACGGTCCACTGGGCTCAGGTTCAGAATCACTTGAACTGCGTGTTGAAAGGGACTCGAAATGGTTCGTTTAAGTTTCTTCTTCTTCTTCTGAAAATGACAATTGACAATCCTCCCAGCTCCCCTCTAATCCCGTGCTGCGACATCCTTCCAGTGCGGTTCTTTCGGCGTTCAAGTCAGTGTCGGGATATCCGCCGCCCGGAACAGCCTCGGCTCCATCAACACCGGGTAGGTTTAACTCAACTTGACCCAACAATCAACCCATATATATACAGCAACGACATCGGCAACGCGCGTAACTTCCTCGAGGCTTAGCTTTCGCTGCTCGACGCGAACAACGGAACGACCCAGATCGCCGACGCACTTCTCGTCGGCGCAAAGCCCGCGCCTGCCGATGCAAATGCTCGCATCGTCTCAGGGCTCCAAGCCGCCCTGACGTCGCTGAATCACCTCGTTCTGTTGGGCCTCATCCACTTACCAAGTTCTGAGTGTTTAACTGACGGATCCCGCCTGGCAGTATCATCGATAATAGAGAATTTGCGCAGAGCCACCAGATCAACTGGTGGCTATTTTTTCTCTGCAGCCAGCACGTCTCTCGGGGTCTTCTAGCCACCATATATAGCCTCGTGGAGAGGATTTCATGGGGGCTAGCTCAAG
The DNA here is from genome assembly GCA_029282495.1 of Mycena albidolilacea. Taxonomy (NCBI): domain Eukaryota; kingdom Fungi; phylum Basidiomycota; class Agaricomycetes; order Agaricales; family Mycenaceae; genus Mycena; species Mycena albidolilacea. The sequence continues at coordinate 105,825 of JARIHO010000101.1, read as the reverse complement.
CTGAACGACTGCCCTGCGCGCCCGAGAAAGCAGCCACCAGTTAGACTGGTGGCTCTGCACAAACTCTCTAATTCTACAAAGGCCGCGGTGGCTGCCGCGAATGCATCTATGAGCACAGAGTTGGAGAATGCACAACAGGGGGTGGCGGCCAACTGCCGAACTACGGCGAATTAGTGGAGGTTAAATAATACAATATGTCATTGAAAATTTGCAATGCAATACTGGTGTGCAATATGGGATATCGATTCAGTGAGGGAGAAATAATGACAATTTAAGTAGCTTCGACCTGCAGGGCATCAAGCTATCTGCACAACCCGCACTCTGGAGAGACAGGAAATGGTGCTGAGGAGAACTGCACCCACTGCCCTGGATCTCGCGAAAATCCTCAAGTGACTGGATCAAAAGAACTCTCGAAACGCTTCTGAGAGCGTTTGATGTGGAACTCAGAACCCGGAGGGCCTTCAAGCTTCAGGTTGCTTTTCTCAGGTTGAACCCATTAGGTAAGCATTCTCGGCCATCTCGGGGTTGAACTTCGGAGTCAGAGAAATGCTTGAGCACGCTGCATGAGATATTTTTACATAGTGTACCTTCTCAATTTTCATGTCCCATGCAGACCCTCGGGCAGACTCAGAAAATATAACATCAACAATATGTATAGATTTGAACTATGGCATAAAAATCACTCTTCATTATTACATGATCCTCTTCGTCGTGGTGAAACGAAATCTCCCTTGCGTATCCATCAAGCTTTCTCATCGCCGGCGGAGCCCTCGTCGTCGTGGTGGTGTTGCTTGTCCATGGCTAGTTCAACAAAGTTTAATCACACCGGGCAAGACTGATACAACAGCATCAGACCTTGCTCTTGCTTCGCAATATCTGCGTTGCGTTTTTCTTGGGCAACCGCGCCGAAGATGATATCCATGTCCTCGAGCGACCGACCTTTGGTCTCTGGAATGAGCCTGGTTCACCCATACCACTGTTAGCTTCGCTCCGCACTTCCTGCGCGTCGTCGCTCACAAGGAGAATACCCCCATTCCGGCGATGTTGATTGTGGCAAACATCAGGAAAATCTGGACGGGGGGAGTTTGATCTCAACTTGTGAGGACCGATACAATTTTTGCTGACCTTGTATCCGAGGTCGAGAACCATTTGAGGCGTTGTTTTCGACAACGTAAAGTCTATGAACAACGGGTCAGATGCGTGGCTGGCGAGCAGGAAATGAACCGACTCCAAAGCCATTGAGATGCACTGGCGACGGCCATCCCGTAGTGCCTGGTACGCGTCGGGAATATGTCCGCGCAATAGACCCTACAGGGCTCATAAGTAGGTGATTATCTCCATGTCTAGAAACTCATAAATATTACCAGGGGAGGGGCCCTGTAAACACCACCCTCAATATGAGTCCAAAAGAATGGAGGTAGAGATGTTCCACGCACCCCATCCCATGCTGTAAAAGCACACGTATATATATAGCATAGCCGCCATACCCTTTGAAGCGGGAGACTCTGGAACGACGGTGTTGGCATCAACCGCGGGCGGCGGGTGGGTTTTAAGGATCGCGCCAACGATGAAAAAACAGGTTCCCATCCCCATAGCGCTGATGAATAGCGAGGCCTTCCTGCCAAGCCACTCCACGCCAAAGAATACGAAGATTGACGTGGCTACCACCTTGACCACACCTAAAGACTGATTTTCAACATCATTGACAACGTGATACCGGAATTAGTGTTACCGTAAACACCTTGATTGATTTTAAGCGAATGGGTTCAATAGAGAACGAGCCACTTACCAGTCGCGAGAAGACCATTCCGACGGCCAGTATATCCGATCTGAATGGTGGTTAAAAAAACGGTGGGGTCTGAGACACAGAATTTCGTACAGATGCGAATATTTGAGGCGCGTAATAGTTGACCGAGTTCTGCCCTGACCATTGCTGCAAGAAAAATATGCAAAAGGCAATTACTGGAGTTCGGTTGGGTCATTTTCGGTTCAGCACTAGTCCGTAGCCAGACTTACCGAAGCGAATAAAATTGCCCTTGCCCAAGAAAGCCTCGCGAACGCCCAAACCTTGGCGAGCTTCACGTTCTTCCTGAATTTGTGCCTCAATTTCAGCCATTTCGTGAATGACGGCTTCCGAGCTCTCTGGTTCCTTGCGCAGGTACGCAAGGTTTGCGATCGCTTCCTCAGTCCGACCAACGGAGGCAAGCCATCTAGGTGATTCCTGGCATCGTAAATTTCAGTGACGAGCTCGAGCAACATCAGCTGCTTTACCTTGACCGTCAGAAGGCCTAATCCCATTACTCCTGCAGGAATCAACTGAATGCCGAAAGGAATTTGCCACAGCTTGGGTCCTGGTTTGACGTGAACCGAGATACCATCTAAACATTTCAGGGTCAGTCGTGAGACTGATACAAGGGAAAAAGCTTACAATTGACCCAGTATGACATCATGACTCCAATTGCGACAAAAATCTTTCATAGTTGAGTCGTCCAAAATAGTTCGGAATGATCCATCCGACTTACCTGGAACAATCCAGTGATACGCCCACGAACTTCCTTCGGGCTGCATTCGGAAACAAAGGCGGGCGAGACAGCGGCTACGATGATTCGAGTTGAAAATCAACTTGGAGGGCTTGAGGACCAGAACATACAAATTCCACCAATTCCAAACCCAAGAATCACTCGACCGCCATATATCTCAGATAGCCCATGATGGCCGTTGGCCACGGTCGTAAGGATCTAAATTTACTGTTAGATATTTCAACTCTTAAGAGATGGTCCGCACTCACCGCGCCAACGAGGAACATGAATGTGAACCCGAGCAAAGTGGTTTTCCGTCCAATCTTGGCTGAAACGGCTTCAACAAATATAACTTTGGAGCGACATTCAAGCCCACCGGAAATTGGAGCGCTTCCCAATGCACCAAAGAAGGCCCCAGCTTGCAGCACTGAGACCACGTTGGACGAAACATCGGCATTCCTGAGAGAAATATCAGTCGACACTGGGCATCGCAGAATGTTTAATTAAGGAGGGAACCTCTGCTTATTGGTGCTTCCATCAGGATTCAAAAGCCCGAACTGCTGGAGAAAGAACGGTGCCGATACCACACCACCCCTGTCGAATGCATCAGCGACGTGTCACTGACGGGTTCCGCTAGTCAACTCACGCGACACCGCTGGACAGAGAGCCTCCATATAAGTTACCAGGCGCAGTGTCTGTTCAAACCACATACGTATCGTAACTGCAACGGGTTGTCAGCGGGTGGAGCAGGACAAAAAGAGTCTATTTCTCTACCCAAAGAGGATGATACCCCAATAGACGACAAAAGCCAACCCTACGAGGAATCGGTCGGTTTTGTATTCAAATGAGTGTAAGTTGGCGTACAATAGACACGAATGTTCTTGAAGATGTGCTGGGTGGGCGCCATGGGGTGCGGAGGCAAGACGGGGTGCGACGGATTACTTTTACGTCAAGTAGATATATATATGGCCGAGTGCTCCCCACAAAACCCCACCGGGACTGGACAAAACCCCACCGGGACTGGAAGCCACATGGACCACATGATCGTTCGATCTATTCGTTACCGGACCGGTTCAGGATGCCGCGTTCGCCGTTCCCTGCACAGTCTCGGCACCTTGACAGTCATGGGAGTTCTCCATTCTCCAAATACACAAGCAATATGGGTCGTGCTGGATGCTTCAATGTATCTCAAATGTCTAAGCATCGTAGGTCATTGGATTGGCCCTAAAATTGAAATCAACATTGAACCATCGGGGCGCCGTGCGTTCAAAAAATATGCCAGCCGCGACTTGGTTCAACGGAGTTGAAGCTTAATATCATCGGCCTGGATCTAGATGCTTCTTATCCTACTTCTTCTCTATGATAGAGCACCTCGAAGGCTTCACTCATCTTTCGACGATGCATTGCCCTAATGACGAGTATTCATTCGGGGAAATAAGCTATTCAATTCCGATAGGAACGAGCAGAAACGTGCATCTAGCCTGCGAAACGAGATAGACTAACGGCGAACAGCTGTAGCCCGTCAGCGACTTGATGGCGAGCAGAAAAGCGCCTACTGCTTCGCATATGACAGGCTACGTATTATAATTCTCATCAATTGACAGGTGGGAATGGAAGTTGGAGACTTTAATTAACTGTTCGGCGAGAGACTTGTGGTGGTGGTGAAAAAAAAATACGTGGTTTGCGTTTAAATCATATACTCTATAAGGTCAGTGGGGAGTTGGGATAGTGCCGCATCAAAGTAGCTAAAATGAGGTGGGAGCTAGTCGTCTTGCGTCTCAGGCAAACTACGAGTTAAATCCGCCACCCCGGGCCCGGCTTCCGGGTCGGGGGGATGATTCTCCTGGATCAGGAGCGCACTCCGGTCCTGATTGACACGGACCTCGACCGTATCCCCGTCTCTGAACCGTAACATCATTCTGTCAGTTGTGCCGCTCTGTCGAGCAGGGGGACAAGACGTACCGAATCGTGCCCCGGAGGAGCTTTTGCGCGAGAGGAAACAGCACGTCCGTGCGAACCACCCGCGCGATCGCCCGTGCGCCATATACGGTCGAGTGCCCGTGCTCAGCGAGCCAGTTGCGCGCGCACTCGTCGACGTCGAGCGTGATTCGGCGGTCGCTCAGCCGGGCGGCGACGTCTTGCAGGCGCAGCCCGACGACCTGTAATACGGACTCTCGGGACAGCTTGTTGAAGACGAGCATGGTGTCAAGGCGATTGAGTAGTTCGGGCGGGAAATATTCAGCAGTGAGGTCGAGGACCTGCTGTCTGGCTTCGGCTGTTACAACACCATCTTCCGTGCATGCGGTTGGATCGGCAAGAATATTACTGCCTATAAGCTGGATCAATATTTGGCCTCAAGAGGCAATCCTGAGACGTACCGAGATTGCTGGTGAGACAGATGATGGTATTCTTTACAATGGATCTAATCAGACGAAAAATCATAATGAGATGAAGGCCACTAACCTTGAAATCAACCTTGCGACCTTGACTATCTGTGACACTGCCCTCGTCGAGAATTTGGAGCAGTATCATAGCAACATCCTAAGAATTTTTCCAGCGTCATTGAGATATGAATGGAAAAATGTATGATCACCTTGTGTGCTTTCTCAAGCTCATCCAGCAGTATCACAGCTATACAAAAATTGAAGCGAATTGTCCAGGAAGACGCCAGAATCCCTCACCATATGGCTTTCGGCGAACGGCTTCAGTCAACTGACCTACGAAGCTTTCAATATCCACAGCCAGATAACGACGAATAAGCACCGACCTCCTTCCTCAAAACCGACATATCCGGGTGCAGCGCCGATCAACCGCGAAATCGTGTGTCTATCGTGGAACTGTCCCCAACAGGTTAGTTAACATGCTGGCCGTGGTCCATTTAACACACCTCGGACATATTTATGTTGATCCTTGCAGCCGATACGTTAGAAACCGAGTCTGACAGCTGGCGAAGCACTCACAATCCACGTTTTTCGTCATTGAACAGGAATCCCGCAAGAGCCTTGCATAGTTCCGTCTATGGGGCATTGCAGCTGAGACACCGAAAATCAACCTGAGTGGTAGACAACGTACCTTGCCGACACCAGTAGGCCCCAGCAGCAGGAACGATGCAACGGGGCGGTTTGGAGCCTGCAAGCCAGCGCGGGAGATGCGCACGGCGTCACTCACGGCCTCCACAGCATGGTCCTGCCCGACAACCCGGCGCCTGAGCGTTTCTTCCATCTACCAAAAGTCTTCAACCCTGGAACACCAACGAAGAAAAGAAAAGGCCGGATCGCACGCACGTGTACAAGCTTGTCACGCTCTCCCTTAAGCAGATTCTGCACCGGGATTCCTGTTGCGCGCGCGACAACACGCGAGATGTCGTTCGACGTCACGCGCTCGTGGAGCATCGAGAGCGCTTCATCCTCCTCGCGCCCCACCTGCGCTTTCTCGTCCGGGAGCTGCTCCGTGAGTTCCGGGATCGTCGAGAACCGCAGCCGGCTCGCTTTCTCGAAGTCGCCCTCCCGCTGCGCGACGTCCAGCTGGTGCTTTGCGTCCTCCAGCCGCTGCTTGAGCTCTTTCGTGCGGCTGAGGCGCGCGCGTTCTATGAATCAGGGACACGTATCAGTTACTCGCCATGTAAGTTGCTGAATGAATACGATTTACCTGTCTGCCAGAGCGAGTACATTTTCGATGCTTCTTTGCGTTTGCCCTTGATCTCCGCCTCGACAGCGCTGCGTCGCTCGACACTGAACGTGTCGGACTCCTTCTTGAGACTCTCGAGCTCAATCTGGAGCGTCATGATCGCACGATCGAGTGCCTCGAGCTCGTCGGGCTTCGACTCCTGAGCTAGCCGCAAGGACGAAGCCGCTTCATCCACGAGATCGATTGCCTTATCTGGCAAAAAACGGTCGGAGATGTACCGTGCACCGTAGACAGCAGCTATCGCGGGTCAAGAAAGAGACAAACGGCGGAATTGCTGCGCTCACCGGTAACGAGGGCGCTGTCTGAGATTTCGACACCGTGGTGGACTTCATAGCGGGGTTTCAGGCCGCGCAGGATCGATATCGTGGACTCTACGGTCGGCTCTTCGATTTGCACGGGCTGAAATCGGCGCTCCAGTGCGGCATCTTTCCCGATGGTTTTACGGTATTCATCCGCTGTAAAGGTGAGTCGTGAAGAAGAAAAAAACTTGACAGAATCGAATGGACGAACGCGTGGTAGCGCCGACGAGTTGAAGTCCTCGCGCTAACGCCGGCTTGATCATCTGCCCACCGTCAATGCTGCCCTCGGTCTTGCCCAAGTTGAACAGTGTGTCTGGACACGATAAATGGGTATTTCGACGGATAAATTATGTACAGTGTACGCACGGACTTCATCAATGAAACAAATAACGTTGCCGGCCTATGATCTTGAGTGAACAGATTCAAAGAGTGCACGAAGAGAGGCTCACCTCAGCCTCGATATCCTGGATGAGGCCGCGGAATTTTTCCTCGAACTGGCCACGTATGCCCGAGCCCGCCATGATGCCCGCCAAGTCGATCGAGAGAACGCGTTTGTCGTGTAGTGACTGCAAAGGAATTATGGAGACTGGAAGACGCTTGGGTGGTGGTAACCAACCTCCGGTACCTCTTTGCTCACAATTCGGCTCGCCAGACCCTCTAGAATCGCGGTTTTGCCGACGCCAGGAGGACCAATTAGCTGCATAATGCTTGGATCAAACTTTATGAGAAAAAGATGCAGGACTGACGACTGGATTTGACTTTGTTCGACGAGATAGAACTGGAATGCATGATTTTTTGAACAAGGTTGGGCAGTAGTTGCTACTAAAACGTACTCTGTATTGTCCGTCGGATTTCTACGCCCTATGAGTACTCTGTTACATCAAAGGCCAACAGACACAGACCTTCGTCTCTGCCAATAGTCGGGTCAAGCTTCCCGTTGCGCGCCATCTCAGTGAGATCAACGCTCTGCACAATAATAAATTGCTTGAACTCAAAAATTCGAGTAACGTACGTATTCTTTCAAAGCTTCGCCCTTGCCATGCTGAGGGCCAAATTTGAAGGAGAAAGGAGAGTTCGGCGGTGGTTGGGAGTAGAAGCGCTTGAATTCTTGGTGCGGAACGGAACGCAGAAACGACCCAGCCGCCCCAGCTCCCCGTACGGAGATGGCAGGAAACCGCGGTCGGCCGAGGATACGCGTCGAAGCCAACGCTCTTGTCGACAGACGGGACATGGGCACAGGAGACGGAAAGAGCGCCTCGAATCAAAATCCCAGCATTAAGTACCTGAGCGAAGATAGAGGAGCTTGTAGAGTCTGGTGGAAAAATCCAGAGCCAAGGAGAAAATACACGTGACCGTCCAACGCGCATGACCTGTACAAATATGGCCAAATTGAACTTGTCCTGAACCATTACAGTTGCCTGAAACTCACTGACTGACGACAAATACTTTCGCGGATATGAGCCTTTCAAATGACCACTGGGCTCCTCTTGTCAAGGCAAAGGTTGAGGAGGTACTGGCCGATACCTCTTTTGTGGCGCCCACCAGCGAGTTCTCATCGATTACCGCGCCGGACGCCAAATTCGCACTAGGAATCGACCATACTCTGCTTAAGCCGGACGCGACATCTGCGCAGATAGACGAGCTCTGTGATCAGGCCATCCGATACAAGTTCAAAGTATGGTAACCGCTGCATTCGGACTCATAAACGCTCACGCTCATCGCGCAATAGTCGTGCTGCGTTAACGGCGCCAATGTCGAGCAAGTCTCTCGCCGACTTGAGGGCAGTGGAGTCCTGACATGTGCCGTTATCGGGTTTCCGCTGGGCGCTGGCACCACAGCTGCAAAGGCATTGTGATTGGTTTGCCACATGCGACTGCGCAGGCCAAACTGACCTAAAACCGACCTCCAGTGAGGCCAAAGACGCTGTGACCAGCGGCGCTAACGAAATCGACATGGTAGTGAACATCGGGGCCCTAAAAGCGGACAATTATGCGCTCGTCTACTCCGATATCCGGGCGGTGGTCGACGCGGCTGCGACCACTGTCAAAGTGATTCTCGAGACCGTCTTCCTTTCTGACGAAGAGAAGATCGCAGCATCATTCCTCGCTGCGGAAGCAGGCGCAGCGTTTGTGAAGACGTCTACAGGATTCTCTGGCGGTGGGGCAACGGCTGCAGACGTCCTTTTGATGCAGAAAACCGTCACGTACAAATCTGGCGTGAAGGTCAAGGCTTCTGCAGGGATACGGAGTTTCGAAAAATCCCTGGAGATGTTCAAAGCTGGCGCTGAGAGAATCGGAACGTAAGCTGCAGTCTTTTCAGTGGTACTTGGGCTCAATCATTCCGTGCAGCTCCTCGGGTGCTGCGATCATGGAGAGCGCTGACGTTGCCGCTGGTTCATACTGAGGGCCGTTCTGGATATATTTCAACTATCGGAAATCGCAGTTTCAACAAGTACATGAGATAACTCTTTACCTGGACGCACATACAGTTCGGCTACCGAACTCACAGTCATGATATTCAAGATTACAACGGAACAAGAAACCCATGAGACGCTGAACATGTCCTTTGACATCCCTGACACCGCCCACTCGTTCTCTGCGGGTCTACTAGGAGGAATACTGCACATTCTTCAAAACACTAGTCTGAATTTATACACTGTTAGCTATCCGCTCATCGTCGGACTACCTAGCCAAATCCCGGGTGACCGAAAGATCAGTATTCGAGAATGATATGCTTTCGAATTATGCACTCATAAAATCGGTTGTTGCAAGCCTCAATGAAAGAACCGGACGTGTCTGTTTCAAAAGGGTTGAAGAACATCCAGCAAAGAATCTACGCAACGATCTGGCCTCTTCCGTGATAATCGACACAGAGATCGACGTCATGTTCAATCTGCCTGGGGTATCTATGATGTCAGGTAACCAACGCTCGTTTACTGTCGAGGAATTTTGCGACATTTCTCCAACAGATGCCGCGATTTGGAAGTCAATTCGTGCAGCAACTATTCAAAGGTTGACAAGAAACTTTTATTACTGGAAATGTATCCACGATATATTTCGTGTTGGGAATTTTTGGGGTCACATTGAGAAACTGCAGATTCTCGAAACTATGTCCGGTCTGTAAGGTCACAGAGTCCATGGAACATATAGCTCTCGAATGTTGTGCACCCGGTCAAGATTGATCTGGTTTTTGGCGGAACCACTTTGGTTGAAGAAACACAGCAACTGACTGAAACTTAGTTGGGCCTCATCCTAGGATGTAATCTTGTAAACTTTGACTTACAAAAAGGAACTCGAGCATTGGCAAAGTCTAGACTGTTCACAACACTCGTTTCAGTCTCGCTCCAATTTATATGCATATGGCGATTGAGAAACAATCGGAGAATCGACGCGTGAAAGATAATCCTGAGAAAAATGCCACGGTTACTCAGATACACAACCAGTGGCTGGCTGCCATCAACGGTTCTTTAAGACGAGATTGCATACTTACAGACAAGCTCCGTTTTGAAACCCAAGCCATCAAACGGCAGCTTGTCTTGAACACATGGAGTGGGTTACTTATGGACGAAGATTCCCTGCAGGATGACTGGATAAATATACCGGGGGTTTTAGTGGGTATACGGCCGAAGAAAGATGTAATAGGTTGGCAAACAGGTCAGAGTCCCACAAACTACCTTTGAATGAGTGCGTAACGGCAGTTCTCCCTTGGACACCCTCCCCGGCCCTTACTGGTCCACCTACCAGTCCCCTAGCGGATGAATCCTGGAACGCTTCTGCTGCCTGAGTTTCGTGACTCCAAACGCTCCAAAAAAAAAAACACAAAAAAAAGTACATGTACAAGTACAGAGGACATTTATGTGCATATATATCACGTCGCATTCGCATTCGATCGTCAACATCAACATCAATTCAAGTCTCCGCCTCAACAACAGCCGCCTCTTTCATCTTAAGCCACATCCCATCCTAAAAACACATCAGTACATACCCCGAATCAAAACGCGCCGACACAGCAATCGGCTCGGCTTACCGTGGTGTACATCGTCAGATGCGTCCTGGGCTTGAACTTGTCAATGCCTTTGCGCCCGGGCGCAGACGCCCAGTCCGCAGGCGGGCGCGCGTCAGGCGCAAACGCCGCCTCGTCGACGGAGAACGATTCGAACGACTGCAGCAGCCGGATGAGCATGAAGGACATTTCGTTGTAGGCGAACTACGATTTGTGCGGGACAGTTGATTAGCACGGCGCGAGACGCATTTAGTTAAGGCTGCAATGTCACTCACCTGCTGGCCCAAGCAGATCCGCGGTCCTGCGTTGAATCTAAACGCGTGTTGTCAGACCAGACTTGAGAGCGAGATAGGTGAGTAGTAGCACTGACGGCAAGAACTGGAAGGGATTGTTAATGAGGTATTTCTTCAGCCTTTCGTCCAAGAAACGGTCTGGCGAAAACTCTTCGGCTGCAGAATGGTCACGGTCAGTGTCCCACGCGCACGACGATCGTGCAGTACAAACCATCAGGTCCCCAGAGGTCGGGGCGACGATGCATCAACATCGCCGAGTACGGAACCCTGCAGGCTGATGAGTAAGAGACGGAGTTGGCATAAATAAATCATGACTGACTTGGCGCCAGCGGGAACGTAGATGGGTTTTTCGTTCGGGTCCGGCGAGGGCCACGTCGTGGCCTGGATACACTCCCTATACGAAATCGCGGTTGTGAGTGGCGCGTTCGAAGGATTTCTTACACGCATGAGTCGTACCTGACGTTGAATGGCCTGAACGTTCACAATACATAAATATGTTTGTTTGCAAGGCAAGTAAACGCGGGACGTACACCGACGGATAGAGTCTCATGGACTCTAGGGATGCGTCAGCATGGGTGTAGATGAATGGGTATCGGGGCAACTGACCGTTTATGACAGCTCTCAAATACTTCATGTCTTTGATGTCATTGAATGTCGGGCGTCGGGTCGGCCCAACGTGGGTGAGAACTTCTTCTCGCAGGCGGGCGCAGGCGTCAGGGTGAATAGAAAGGCTGGGCAAGCAGTGAGCTGGTAATCAGAGGCGGATAAGGCCGCTGAACTCACAAGTAAATGACCATCGTCATGACATGCATGGTGGTATCTCTTCCCGCTTTGAATAAGACGGAGCTTATCAGCACACAAACAAACCGTCGACTCGCTCGTGGTGGACATACCCAGCAAAATATTCAGCCTGGAATTTACTCAGATAACATATCCAAAAATCGAGATGATGAGACTCACGTTTCGTCCTTGAGAACCTTGGGGTCTGCAAGACTTTCAATACAAACTCTGAATCGGGTGCGAAGCAACGTACCCGAGGTCGAACTAAGCAGCTCATCAAGCAGAGTCTCCGCCTCGACGTCACCCGTCTTCTCCGTCGCGATCCCTTCCGCAGCTCGTTTCTTTTCGATTGCTGCCGCGATAATCGGGTCCAGGAACGCGCTGACGATCTTCATTGCCGCAGCCGACTTGTCTCGGGATATCTCAAACAGCGGCCAAATGGCTCCAATGTATTCCCGCTCCGCAATGACCTGCATCGACTCGTTGAATGCCTCGATGAACTTGTTGGCTGTTTGAGCTTTCGCCGAGCTCGATTGTGGGGGAGGGAACGCGACGTTATGGCCGTAGGGGATATTTGCCTTGAGACTCTGGACGCAGGTCCCAAAGAGGAACTCGGTCGCAGAATCCATGGTGAAACGGCCGATGAGATCCTGGAGTGATAACGTTGTCAGACCAAATACATTTTTAGATGCATGGAGAATACACACCTGAAAGTCGACGGAGTACCCCGCGCGCGTGCGCTGTTTTATTATGGAAATGACGTCCTCCGCGTGCCCATCGAATAGATCGAAATGGCTAATTTTGTCGCGGCTGAAGAAGGGCTGGAAAGGGGCGTTATCATCGCAGCAAAGAAGGCAGATAATGCGACTGACGCGGGTCATAGCGCGATGGAACTTCCACATCTCGCCTGCGAAGCGATGAGAAGAGTATAGAAGCGCTCGGTTCACATACCATCTGAATTGAATACGCCGGTCTGCAACATGGTCATTATCGCGGTGCGAACGGGAGCGGTGAAATTACCCCGAGAACGCTGTACGATCCAAACCGAAATCGTTCACCTTGGGAGAACATTGGGCTAGAACCGGGACAAATGGCATTGAGATCTACCTTTCTCATAATTGTTGAAATCTGTCGCTAGGATGAGTTTAATGTGCTCCGGGCACACCTGCAAGCGGTCTCAGCAGGCAAGACGTGTTCGTTGTATATTTACGTACCGTAAATATCGAGTCCATCCACAGCACCCGCATATTCAAAACTGGACCCAATTCGGCAATGACTTCGTTCAATCCATCACCTACGGAGTGCGTCAATGAATAGGAACGGCACAAGGAATCTGCTTCGTACCAGGATATCCATGGGCCCGAAGATGGACCAGTTGCCTCATCCAGTCGATATTCCCCAGCCATTTGCCTTGGACAGTCGGTGCGATGCGTGCACCCATGGCATCCGCCTCGCGGCGCTGCAGAGCGTCCTTCCGCCATACGCGGTAGGTCACGTACAGCGGGAGACTGGCCGCTGTGAGGAGGACGGTGATCCACACAGGGATGTCGACCCCAGCCCGTTTGGAGAGATAATGGACGCCAAACCCAAGGGCAATGGGTTTACTGAAGACATGAATAGCCAGACGGCCGAGGAATGCGACACCGGGAGTTGTCATTGTTGGGGCTCTCTGGAAGCAATATGAGGTGGTTGCGGCAAAGGGGTGGCGGCGGATACGCGGAAGTCAGAGTGTGGGGAATCACTAACCTTCGCTTACGTGTGATACTCGTGTGATTCTTTCGGCCCTAGAGATATTGTGGTCGCAAATCAGGATAACCGCGACCAGCCTGCTGACATCCGATGATTTTCTGACCACGCGATTTGGGGTCCCAAAAACGTTCCGAGAAGAAATTGTTCTGGGAATTTTTTCTTGTCTCCCGAAATCCGAGCACCCTTCAATAGACCGCCAGACCGAAAGGTTCTGGAGGTCGAAAAAATGGTTTTGACGTTTCGGTCGGAAAAACCCAAAACAGCGATGGACAGTGTGTGAATATGTGCGGGATCGACATATATACGTTACCGGGTCGGGTTCGACTTGGCCGGCGGACCACGGTCCCGTGACCGCCAACGCTGCAAAACGCGTAGGAATATATTTGGTCTGTTTAAATGGTGTCCGATGTCTCTGTATACCTATCGTAAGTGCTCCAGTGCAGTGATGGGTCAGGCTGTCGAGACTGGGCAATACTAATGTACCAGACGGAGATGAGGTTGTCCTTGTCACATCCAGTGAAAACCAGATCCAACAATAGAAAGGATGAGTCATGTCGAAGTGGCGGCCGGGGATCACAGGCCCACATCTTCATGGAACTCGAAACTAAACCAACTGTTGTCAGAATATCATTCCTGGATCCGACAGACGCCACCTATGATCTTCCTGGAATAGCCTATATACATCTCGAGATTCGTATTGAACAGTGATATGTCATTCTGACTCCAGGGCCAATTCAGCGGTGACAGTCTTCTTACACTTCCTTTGGGCGACGGACAATTCACAACGCTAGAATCTTGCTTCCTGTTTGTTAGATAGCGGTCCAATCCAGCAATGATGCGACATAACAGAAGACTGGGACGTTCTGTAGGCCCAAGGGTGAAGTATTGAGGTCGAACACCACTGACGGAGCAAGAGCTTGATAAAAGAGGGAGAATAAATATTTACGGTCATGTCAAATTGAACCCTCTGCGTCGCCGGGATCCGTACTTTCGAGGATTTGTCTAAAGACGTGCAACGATTATTTTGTCAGACGGCAGTCTAGGAATCGTTTTCCCGGAAAATACAGCGTGCAGCCACTTGAACGGAGACTAGTTGAATGCATAATGTATGATAAATGTTGCAAAACAGAGAAACAAGAATACAGTACCTTTACCTCCTGTACGGAAATTTTTATCGCTTCCTTGACGATCTCCGCGTTTTGACTCGCTTTATGGCTCCCAGAGGCAGATAGGACAACAGATGCGACTGGGACCTCTCCGCATCGATCGTCTGGACGTCCAATCACTCCTGCATCAGTAACAAGCTCGAGGCCCAATAAATGGGCTTCGAGCTCTGCGGGTGACACCTGATATCACTGCTCGATCATTAGCATCATGGCTAGTTCAGAAGACAATACGGCTTTCACCTTGTTTTTTATCATGCGCTTCGCCCTATCAATACGAAAGAATCCGTCGACTGACATGTCGGCAATGCCCTCGAACACAGAGATGGCCCCGCTGTCCAGGGGGGAGAGGGCGCCCATTCTCGTCGACGATTTTAGCTTCTGTGGACGACAAGAGTGTACCAACAAATCCAGGTCGCGGGCACACGCCGAATGGCAGCCCAGTTATCATGCCTCCACACTCTGTCATCCCAAAAACCTGTGTGACCAGGAAATCAGGGCCACCGATTTTTTGGAAAGCAGATTCCATCTCTCCGTCGAGCGGGGCGGCGGCGATTATAGCACTTGTGAAGAATCCCGGGTCATATTTGGTCGTGGCAGGGTGTTTAACAAATGCATGGACAAGAGAGGGGACGAGGAAAAATGGCCGATACGGAGACGCACGACAGCATCGAGAAGAAGGTCGAAGGTCGGCATGGACTTGAACACCACGCTGGCGATTCCAAGATGAGGGCAGGTGTGTACAAGAGTTACAAGGCCAAAAATATGGGAAAGTGGAATAACAGCGAGAGCTTTGTCCCCACTCGCCATACGGCCGGTTGGAACAGATGCATTCTTGAGTTGAATGATGTTGGCGATTATAGCCGAGTGTGGGAAGATGACTGCCTGAGCTATTGATCAACCAGAGAACACTTCCTGTCGATAAACACGTACTTTCGGTAAACCAGTCGTTCCACTGCTGAAACAAAGGAACGCGATGGGAGAACTATGACTTTCGAAGACAACCGGTGGGGTGGAAGACGATTCGCACTCGCCCAGTCGGATCAGTTCTGCCATCGTCAAATAGCCCACCCCCTGTGAAGTTTCCAGGAGCACAAATTCCTCCGCGCTGGAAATCACCACAATGCAACTCGTAGGAATCTGACAAGCTACGGCCGCCGCAATAACTCGCTCCAAGCATTTCTTGTGGGCAAATACTGTCCCTGTGCCGCTCAAAGAAAACTGATGTCTAGATTTCCAATGGGAAGGGGTTCGTGGATAAGCTTTCGGACTGCTTACTTGAGCTCATTCACCGTGCTCGCCCCATTGATAGAGGCGATAGTGCAACCCAACTTGTGGGAGGCCCAGACAATCGTTCCAAAGTTCACCGAGTTAGGGGTTACTATTCCAACGACCTCACAGATGCCGTAGTTGGGATCGCAGGCGGTCAGACTCGACCCCAATCGCAGCTCGCGGTTCAATCCTTGTGCGAGGGCGTCGGTCCGCGTCTTTATGTCGGACCCAGTGAGAGTGTGCCCCGTTTCGGCATCACTCTTTTGTATCCCAGTCGTGCCAAGGGATGTCGATAGAGTCTATTTTGGAGAACAGTGCCGGATATCAAGCAGTCTGAGCGTAGAAGGCGGGAGAAAATTGCTGTGACAGTGGCGCCGTCAACTCGCGGTAGAATCCCCCGGTGTTGGTACCTTGATTGCGGAAAACCAGTCCAGATAAAGCAAGCACTGTCGAAGAATCCATCGTCTGGTGAAACTCTGCGTCAGGCGTTCTTTCGATTCCGGGATGAAGCTGTTCGTATTTCCTGTTTCGCTTTGCCACACAACATGGGAAGTACCATCTATAAACCTGAAGTCGGTCAGAGGGTGTTCCGCATGCAGTCGTCGAATGACCAATGAATGGTTCTCGGGTTCCTAATTCGCTAGGTCAGTGGAAGGATGTATGGCATCCACGACGAAGACACGAGTGAGAGGCAGCCTTCAGTCTAGCCCAAAGTTAACGAGGGCGGGTTGGAAACAAATTTATTAGCAAGTATACATGACGATCATCGGACCCATGCACGTCCAGCATAAGATAGACATAACATACATTCGCAGTGCACAAATCCGTCTACATATCCGAGTCCGTGTCTGCGACCGACTTGGGCCGCTTGGATGGCACATGATCATCGGCTTCCAGAGCTGCGAGGTGGAGAGTAGCTTGCGAAGACCCCGCTGTGCTGGTGCCGCAAGCGGCCGGCGGGTGGAGGCTGACCTGTGACGCCCCGTTCCCGCTCCCCAGCGCCGCGATCAGTATCGACGTCATGCTCACAATGGAGCGCCCCCGCACGCGACGGCGGCGCACCTGCAGCACCGCGTCCTCCAGCTCGAGTTTGCGCGGCGGCACGCGCCCGTCGCCGAAGATCCCGCCCACCGCCTCGAGCGGCCGGCCGCCCGTCTCGACGTACGCGAGCCACACCGCCACGCCCGAGAGCACGCACGCGCCTGCGAGGAGGAGGTAGTACCCGCCGCCGAGGAGGCTGAAGAGCGGCGGCGTCGCAACCCCGACGACGCACTCGAGGAACCAGTCCGAGGCGGCGTTGATGGACATGCCTTTGGCGCGCATGCGGAGGGGGTAGAGCTCGGCGCTGAGGAGCCAAGGCACGGGGCCCCACCTGTGTTTTCGTCAGAGGACGACTCGAGCAAAGGAGAAAGAGGATGCGTACGTCGCGCCGAAGAAGAAGAGGTACATACCCATACCGATGAACACCCCACGCGCGCCGCCGAGGTACGCGAGCATCCGCGGCCAGTGGTCGACGTAGAGCTGCAGGCACCCGACAAGCACCAGGGAGCATGCGAGCGCCACGCTGCCGGCGATAAGGAAGCGCCGCCGGCCCAGCTTATCGATGAAGAGGATCGCGGGGAGGGTTCCGAGGGAGTATAGGAGCGAGCAGCAGCCCGCGAAGAAGAGCGCGCGGTGGACCCTGAAGCCCGCCTCAGCGAGGTGCTCGGGGAGGAAGTGCAGCACGGCGTTGATCCCGTTGAGCTGTGCAAACATGCGCCCGGTGAGCCCGATGAGTGTGCGGCGCGGGTAACGCAGGAGCGCGGCGAACCCTCCGTCCCCCGCCTTCTCCTTCTCCATCTCCAGCGTATCGACGATCGCGTAGTACGTTTGGTTCACGCCTTCATCCGTCACGTCTCCGTGCGCATGTAGGTCTGCGAGCGTCCACAGGCCTTCTGTCGTGAACCCATTCTGGATGAGCCATCGCGGGGACTCAGGGAGGAAGAACGTCCAGACGATGAGCACAAGTGAGATCGCAGCCTGCACGGCAAAGGGCCCGCGCCACGTATGCTCCGCGTGCGCGTCCATGTAAAACGCGTACCCCACCCATGCGGCGGCGGCGTAGCCCGCGTTCATGCAGAGCGCTTCGAGGCCGACGAGCATCCCACGCGCCCCGGCGGGGGCGATTTCGACCTGGAATACGGGAACGGTGGTGCTGAGGATGCCTGCACCGAGGCCCTGAATAGAGCGGCCGACGATGAGGATCGGGAGGTCCGGCGCGATCATCTGAATAGCAGCTGGATGGAGCAGTTTCAACCCCGGTCGATTGTCATACAGAGTCGCGCTTACAAGCAATCAGGTAGAGCATGGCACCGATACGGATGGCTATACGACGTCCAAGGCCATCAGATATGTATGCAGACGCAAGCGCGGCAAAAATGGCGGTAACGCTGAGGGAGGAGATCAGGATGGCTGATGGGATAGATGGGTCAGAAATGCATTTGGACACTTGATGTGGACCCTACCGGGCTGGAGGGCCTGAACACCGGTCGTGGCGTGCATGATTTGCTTGTAGGTGACATGTTTGCCATATATACGATGGATAAAGGCGGGCTGGATCTGGAACGCCGCGGTAATGCCTTGAGAGTAGCCAAGCAGGGCGTCGCCGAGAGAAGCTGAGGCACTAGAGATGTAAAGGAGCGCGTTCCCAGGCATCTTGCGTCGATATCGGATAGTGTAGGTCGTGGGCTTGAGGGCGCGCGCCATTCGGGATCCAAGGGGCATGGCGGTAGAAGACGAGACAACTGGGTAAGTCCAGATTGTGACTGACGGCGTTTTAGAGGGTGAGGTTCTCTAAGGAGAGTAGGGCAGAAATATTGAAGTTTTGGGCCGTCCAGCAGTAACAAACTTGAAGCAAAAGAACTTGAAGTCTTGCGGTAATTTGATAACCAAGGACGGGTCGATAGGGAAATCTTAGCCCAAGCGTTGCAATTGAAGGGTGCGAGGAACCAATATGAAGAACTGGTAGAAGGAGGAGAGAACCTCAGGCTGAGCTTCGGATTTGGAGGCAGTAGTCGAGGACAAGGTTCGAGTGTCACGGGGTCCATCGGATATTCGGGCATAATTTCTCCGCGTCGGAGTTACAGTACTTACTAAATCCCCTATCCGGTCGTGAGTAAAAAGTGAAGATCCAGCCTTGCAAAAAACCACCATGTCGACGGTGTTGTCGACGGTCGTAGACTATGTCGGCCATAGCGAATCCGGCGCCCCAAAGCGTCCATCCTGGAATGTTTTACATTCTAATGCGCCGACTTCGAGTGGATCCAGCCTGTCCGTTCAGCCCGTACAAACAGATGCAGTGGCTGCAGTGCCGGAAGAATTCGAAATGCAGAGCGGTTTATCGTCTCCCGCGGAAGACCCTGAGCTGCACCTTCCGAGCCGAGGATCCTTGTTCATGGTGATCGCGACCAACGCTCTGCTCCAGGTGCACGGGCATATTCTATCACCGGAGAGGAAGACTCACGAAAACTTCAGTTCTCGTTCTTTGTGACTGTGTCCTCTGCGGCCTTGTATGCAGAATATCTTGGAGGTTCTGCCTTATTCGCTGGTTTGACCATCGGTATCCCCACGGTGTTCTCCGGTCTTGCCCTAGTCCCGTTGGCAAAATACGATGGAGGTCAGTCCGTTCCTCATAATATCGTACGCATTGAGGTTACTCTACTTCTCGCCGTCAGGACGCTACTCTCTGTCGCTCAAAGTCGCCTATATTTCAATAATCCTGGGCAACATCCTCCATGCTGTGGCCTACAAGGCGCGCTTTCTCTATCTCATACTGGTGGGCCGCGTCATATCCGGGCTCGGGTTCACCGGATTCATGTACTCGAAACACTATTGTTCAGGTAAATACCGCATTGCGAGTCATGGTGTATGCTGAACAGGCACACAAAGATCCTTGTATCATCGGTTTCGTGCAAATACTGACTTTCCTCTGAAGTTTTTGGTCCATCGTAATCGCGGAACACAACTCATAAAACAATCACAGAGACCGACAGTGAGTTATACTGCTGTTGAATTTTGCCCAGCTGATGCCCTGTCACCAGTCAACCACGGGTTTGACGTTCGAGTTGAAAACCTACCGGCCAGAGGATTTCCAGTAGCCAACATCTCCAGGATCCTTATCCCATCCTGCAAATTGAGGAGAAGAATACTCTCCTGCTCGCAGACAGGTAAGACTTCCACGTCGAGAGTCTGCGCCCATTTTGCCCACAATTGACGCGTCCGTTGTATCTCATCGACGAAGACGCTGCACGCCAGAGCGCATATCGTTCCAATGATGGGATTCGCATGCGGCGGGGTAGAGGTTGAACTGGTTGTGTCGTGAAGGATTCGAAGAATTGCGCGCGCTGCTTTCATCAGGGCCGCCGATTCCAACATTTTGAATGGCTGATGCAGTTTAATCGAGGCCCCAGCGACCAAGGCATGGGTTAACACGAGGTCGGCGTCTCTCGAGCGGTATACTGGAGGGAGCCCATCCCAGAACTGAATTATGCGACCGTTGAGCCAGGCGTAGCAATTTATATTGGACACCAGTTCCGTGGGCGATAAATCTGTGGTCAATTAGCGAGCCATGAAAAAGTATGATATGCAAGATTCGTACCTGAAGACCATTTTTCCGCGCAGCGTGAGGCACGATGAAGAAGCACTGATGCCTGAGCCGAGAATGGGATTCGATGAAGCCCATCCACTTGGAACCGCGGGGTAGCTTCTTCGCCACCGTTTTCCGTCGACAAATATCCGGACTGTAATTCATACTCGGCACTTTTCATAGGCCAAGGGGTGTTCATCTCCGTTTCCAAGCACTCGAGGAGACATGAGTTAAGGCATGTAGGAGAGTCAGAGGCTAGGTCTAAGTTCGCTTGGAGGGACACTACTGCCCAAAAGCAACGGACTCGTTCCCCCTCTTCCACAGAATCCTGCGCCGGGGGAAGATATGCGTCGAACGAAATGTCTCCATGGTGGATAGGAGACGCAGATGGAAGGGCAGAACCAGGCCTATGTAGCCGATAACCGAGCACCAGTGTCGCAGCAGCGTTAGCATGAAGCTGCGCCATGAGGAAGCGATTATGTAGGAAAAAATAGTTTGCGAGCAGGATGTGCGCCTGAATCGTCTGTACGGCGTAAACGGAGTCTGTGTGCACACACATCTCGGCTGACACGGATTGCAGCGCCCGATTGAGGAATAACGGCTTCAACTCGAAGAGGGGACCAGGCTGGAACAGGTGCGCGCCCCATAGGTACGCCGCGGAGAGGAGTGAATGGGAGGGGCGCAGAATGTCGCCGAATGGGATCTGGGGTACGAGGGAGGAGTTACGGAACCGTTCGACGTTCAAAAAGAACCCAAATTGGACGGCATGTGGAAGAAAACACTCCAATCTTTTACAGTTAGTTAAATAACGCGGAACGGAATAGATTGGTAGGGGGGACACTGACAGCAATTGTATCGTCTCGAAAGGCGGTTCCTATGAAAGTGTTGGGTGGTGAGCAACAAAGTCATACTTCAACCTTGGTATTTACCTCTGTGCACGAGTCTTTCGAAAGGGATTCAAACTGTGCATCTGCGAGGAGCCCTCAGTCAGCGGCTACAATGGGACTCGCGAATTTCTGACCGGAATAAACTTCACCGGATGAAGACGCCGACGTCAGGAAGTTTACTCCTGAAGGACTGTGGCCATAGAATTCGTCCATACCGCCGTGGCTAAGAGATCCTGAACCTCCAGCCATGTTATTTCCGTTATCGAAATGATGTTGAAGGTTTATCCTCGACAAGGGGTCTGTATATTTACACGGTTCTTCCTTGGATAAACGTGTGCAATTCCCGCAGACTGGACGCTGGAAGGGGTCATTAGCCATTTCGGTAGGCTTTCCTAAGGGAACCTACTATTCCGTCGCATCGCTGTGGTCAAAGAAAGTCAGAATGGGCGTATCACAAGTGATAAGGTTACTTGCAATTTTGAGATGACTGTAAAGAGTAGTGATTGTGAGCTGCACTTCATGTTAGACCGAGACAGTAAGGACACACCGGCAAGGAAGGCAGGCCCTTCCGCGCTTCAAGGGCTGAGTGCGGGGCTTTGGGGGACGTATTCTCTTGGGTTTGGGGCGAACAGTTTCCATTACCTGTGTGCTAGTGGGGACACTCCATCTTGGAAGATCAGTAGCCCTATTTGAACAGATACCCGCACGCTTCGAACATTCAGTCCAATACAAGTTCAAATGGTGGGTGCGTTGATGCTGCGCTTACAATTATTACCTATTTGGAGAGTTCCCATCCGGGGCTACAGTCTGTCAGCAGTACAGCGAAGGGTGCTGAGCAAGCCGTGCAACCAAAAATGGACAGGTGTCTTTGTAATGATCATTCCTCTTCACCACCATCACTTCATTACTAAATGAAGTGATGGTGGTGAAGAGGAATGATCGATGCTAGCTGAATTGGAGGCAGTGCTATGTGGATGCTGTGTCGCTGACTGGTGTTCTTTTTTTGCCAAACATGTGCTTATGCATCTGTCTGCTCGAGAAAGAAATAGGTATTCTGAGAGATTCAAACGGCGCTCCGCGCACACCTGGGACCGGGTATTCACGGACAAAGGCGCACTGTCCTTCCCAATAGAGATTCTGGAGATGCAAACTATAGGAGAGTAGGCAACTAACAGATTGGTAATCCACGATCGAGAAATGCATTTTAATGTTCTGGTGAGGGTAGGGGAGTCGGCATTGACCGGATTGGTAATCCACGATCGAGAAATGCGTTTTAGTGTTTTGGGGAGGGTAGGGGGACGGCATTTGCCGGAGTCAGGTGACTGCCCATATAAGGTATTCCCAAATGTTTAATTTTTTCCGGAGACCTGGAACCTAAGTCGGTCCCAGGAATAAAGGTCACGCATGACGACGTGACCAGCTCAACGCCAAGATCTAAATAAGGCAACTCTTCAATCGATCATTATTTTGACCAAAGAAAATTCTTTACCTCGATAAATAGAGTAAATCCGGGCTTGTTTGAAACGGATTGTCAAATTAGCCGAAGCTATGGAATATCAAACCAGATCCATTTGAATACCCGCCTCGGTCCAAATCTAATAGATATTGTAGATGGGTGTCTCATACTAATTGATGATAATGTCAAGGTCTAAAAAAATCAAAGGCGAAAAGAGTTGAGATTGGCAAAAATATAATTAGCCCACCGCGAGGGTCGAACTCGCAGCCTTCAGATAATAACCCCGCCTGTTGTCAAGTCATAAGAGTCTGACGCTCTATCCGATTGAGCTAGGCGGGCAGTGAAGTTTCGTCCATTCTGTAAGGTCTGAATTTCGGGGAACACTTTCGTTAACACGCTTCCCCTCCTTGCACTGCCCGCTCTGCGCCGTCCCGGAGACCGTCCCCCACTTCCTCCTCCTTTGCCCCGCATTCCGACGCCAACGCCTCGAGCTTATTCTCATACCCGGCCGGCGCGCCTCTCACTAAGGCCCTACTTGGCGTGAAGGCAGACCACAAGTCCGTCCTCGCCTTCGTGCGCGGTACCAAGATATGTACTAGAACTATCACTTTTCCTTTCTCTTTATTTCCATTTCTCACATACACATCTCGCTTCTCTCACTTACATTGATTCGGAACCCATACTGCCATTAATTAAAAATCCCCACACCCTCGTAGCGTTATTCCATGATAATTACTTACTTGACCCCCATCCCCTGCCCGCCGCTATAGCCAGCTAGTGTACTCCATGTAATATGAATAGTGCCACATGGGCCCCAAGGGGCCTGCGCGCACTCTAATTGAAACTGAAATGAAATGAAATAACTCAACCGTGGATCATTCAGGATAATTAAAACTAATAATGGGTGCCATTCAATCCTCCCTTCAACGGGTTTAAACGATGGTACCGCGGAAAAGGCACCGTTCAATTAATAAGTACGACAACATTTTTAACGACCACTGACCTTGCCGCAAGAAGGAGCTGTTGGAATTCAGAGCCAGAAAAGGGAACCCGTTACAAACGGGTAGGGTGTTACAACAGACTACACAACTAAAAATAATCAACGACGGACAGCTGGAAGGAACAGGAACAGGAACAAATGCACCTGGCAACAAACTACGCCGCAGGTACATTCAACGAGGCAGTGCGCGTGCATAGCACTCGACCCAAGAATAGTACGCCAACGGGAGCCTGCTAGTGCTGCCCAGTCCCAGTACTCGTGTGCCATTCAGTTCTTGCTACGTTTTTCCTTTGACTTTCCTCAAACTTAAAGTAAATCAGAAGGCAAAGTACTATGATTCAAAAATAATCATGAACATCCGTAAAGTAGTGTTAAGTCGTAAGGTAATTTGAGGTTACGTCTAACCCCTAGCTAGAGCAGAAAGTAAAAATACACCAGCGCCGTACAAATTCAGGGAGCCCACTACTTCAAGCTCAGTGCTTTCAGCACCGGGCATATCGCACGCTGCGGAATATACTAAAGTTACAGCGCCGTGACACGGACAGGAACCTGGACGCCTTCGGGCTCCCGCCCACGAACTCGAGGCTCGAGTGTTATTCCCATTCTCCAGTCAATGGGTGCCGAAATCGGTTCAAATGAGAACGCAAGCAACAAGACGGAGAGGACAAGCTCTGAAGGAGGGGAAGAATTCGCTTAGCAAATATTGACGGTACGAATGGGCGGAATGCTCACTCATTTCGAGAATTGCAAAGGTTTTGCCGCTGGAACAACTATCAGAATAGGATAACAGAAGGAAATTAACGAAATACGTACGGGCAAACTTTAGCGCCGCTCAAGAATGACATACTAGGATAACATTTGAGTGCCATTTTCGGATCTTGAACAGAAAATGAACCCACATGCCGGAATATGCTCCCGGGAGTTTTGACCCGCTTAGACCACGGTTAAGCCAGCGCTCGGGCTTGAATTCTGCCGCGTCTGGTCCCCAGATAGCAGTGGAACGATTCGCCGCGCTCAATCCAAGGTACACTGCGGTCCCCTGCTCTATGAGCAGCTCTTTAGTTTCTTCACCAGTTATCGTAGATCGGATGGGGTATGTGAGCGGGACCATGACGTCCTTGGTCGTTCTACAGTTTGCGGGTCAGCAAGGATGAAAATTAGGTCATGAAAATTAGGAACGCACTGCCTCCAAACGAAAGTCACTGGAGAGTACATACGGAGCATCTCGCGAACCACGGCATCGAGCATCGGCAATTTCTCAAGTTCATTAAAATCTAAGTCTTCTCCGGGCTCTTTTTTCTGTGGGACCCGGACATTTAGTGATGATGAATATATGGTTGAAAAGTGAATCTTACAGCCTTGGCTTCACGCAGCTCTGACCGAAGTTTTTCTTGCAAATCAACGTCCTCCGCAACGATGGTGAGGAACCGGGCGAGAGATGAAGACGTGGTTTCTTGACCACCATGAACGATGGAGCTGGATTGAAGCTCAACGCTCATTACACGTCGAGATCAATGAAGTCTGTAAGCATACCTCATATTCGCAAGAACAACATCGTCGGGCATTTTATCCGCCTCGTCGGCGTCCCAATTGGCCTGAACTGGGAAATATAGTGGGTTAATATCGGTGAAATAAGAGGGAAAGTTCCCATACTCATCGACGTGATCAGGTCCTTCCCGCCAGCCGCTGTTTCGGCCAGAGCTGCGGACCCACCCTCTTCCAAAGCCTTTTGACGAGTGTTGTAGAGTTTGACATACACAGGGTGCATAGCATCGACGGCGGCCCTGAACTACGAGGAGATAAGTTTGAACCACAACTACATAGATGGTTCCGACTCACTCTGCGTGCTGCCGGCCAGGGGAGCGTTGCAATAGATGCAAGAGTCCGACGCAACCACACAGGCTGTATTTTCCTCCAAGACTCGAGGAAAGGCAGTGTCAGGAACAGGCGACTTGCCAGGGGTCTGGACCGAACTCATCAGCCTTGCAAATAAATTGAGAGATTAATCAAACCCACAAGACCGAAGTGATCGCGCCATGGAATTCATCAAAGGCCTCACTCTTGTCGTCGAAGGAGTTGAACGTGTGCCCAATACCGGCAGTCCCGATGATTTCCAGTGCCGCACGAGTCAAGTAGTCGAGCATATCCACAACCTGGCCCGGCTCTTTGCCGGCGACTGCGGCTGTCAGTCTCGCTTCCAACTGAGTGGAAAGTTAGCAAATCATTTTCCTCGGGATTCCCATTGGAGAAGTACCTGGCGAGTGACTTGATAGAACATTGGCATCAATTTAGACACCCGACTGGCTGTGAACAGGGCATCCATGTACTTCCGCTGTTTCCTGTGCTCACGACCTGTAGTTGGTTCTGCATTAGGCATCGTATATGCGGAGAAAACAAGACGAACCTTTAACAGAGGCAACACCGTCACCGCAATGAATAATGCCGAATAATCTATTCTCGAGGTAAAAATGAAGGCGACGAACTATAGTATATGGGAAAGGCGTACCCGGCAAATTCAGTAGACTCGGGGAACCAAGCCTGCTGCTTGATGAGAATAGAATTTAACGCCGCCGGGTCGGTGATGTAGAGCGCATCGGCCTAGGAGCGCAGAATGAGGGAGGAACGTCCCAAAGATACGCTACACACCCCGACCAGCCCACCCTTTAGGCGTGCGACGTGCCCATATTCTTCCGGCAGGTTGAAGTGCCAACTAAGGGCATCCGTGCTATGCAAATCCAAGAGGTATCCTAGGCGGAGAGAGTGAGTTGTAGTGAAGGGGAAAAAAATCAAAGATGAGCATACCTGCAACGCTGCTTGGGTCTGGTCCTGGGATGAAAGCATATGGCTTCCTGGTCTTGATCCATTTCCTCAACGAGGATGTTGCAATTGCGACAAAACTCAGCGCGCAAGCTGCAGACACCAGGGGAGAGACAGAGCCATTGGAAGTTAACGTCATTATCCGATGGTGAGTACGCAGGTAGAGGGACAAGACCTTCAGGCTAAGGTTTTATACCGGAACGTATGCGAAGCCAACGGCAGTCGTGAGATTCATCAACAGGCGGCAGAACCTCCATAAAGGAGTTCCGCATATTTGGGGTGAAGCTGAGCCTGTTTGTAGTCCCCATGTAGCGCCTTGATATCCGGAGAAAATGCGAATGAAATTGATGGTAGGTAGGTAGGCAGGTAAGTATGGAGCATGCCGACACTTTCGGCTCTGAACAGCTAGGCGGCCGGTAATTACGCACTCTGGACTGCTCTAGAGCGATGAAAAACGAGTCTGTACCCCGTGCAATGTCGAAGGCTTGACCAGCAATTTTCGGGGCTGGAACTGAGGCGAAGAATCGGGCTTCGGTCCGACTCGTCGTCCAATGGGAAGTTGTGGGTCCAAGCTGATGCCTCATGCCAGTTATCAGATTCTAGAATCGAGAATCTTAGGTCCGGTGTGGACTTTACTTGCGGTTTCACCACTGTTACTCCCCGCAGGAATACACCGACATGGATTAGTCTTCGGAGCCCGGGTACAGCCTGGCGCCCTGTACTAGTCTTGTCAAAATGCTAGGGGTCAAATTAGAGGCAAAGCGCTACTCCTAGCCCCAATGCTGCGAGATGCTGCGCGCAATCGGGCACAGGGCCCAACATCTCCACTTGCAAGCGGCACAAAAATTGAGCCAGGACAGGCTAGAGACATTACGCAAGCATAGTGCAGCGATGTCGCGGTCGGAATATTTTGCTTCCGTGCGGTTACATACCCGTAAGTGAATGTTGTAAGGTATGTACCTTGGTAGCGCAGCGCTCCCATTAGGGAAAGTCAGAGTTGTCGATTCAGTATCGATTCTGAACCGATTCTGAAATCGATTCTGAACCGAGTCTGATGCCAGAATCGACTCCAGAATCGATAATTTCGATTCTCAGTCCCAACAAAAACCGACTGCGGCTCTATGCCGGACTTCGAAGTGGACCAGAATCGAATTCAGAATCGACCACAGCATCGAGTCGGGATTGGGTACTCTGATTTCCCCTATTACTCTGAACTTTTGACATGAAACCTGAAAATTGGGAAGAGGGGTCAAAGAAGGGCAAAGAAGTCAGCAAGCCAAAAGATTCGCCTCCGTTCGCTTATGGCGCCTATCTGCAGGATCAAAGAGTCACACCAATCATAGAGGCCTGCGAGGAGGAGACACGAGGCTGCGACGAAGGTCCCATTTTGGCGATCGAGAGCCAGACAATTGAGACACAGGAGCACCGATTCCGGAAAATCCCCGCGTGATAATAATATTACGCGAGGTAGCGTAGCGTCGAGAAGCATGAATTAATCAAAGATCTGGTTTGTGCACCAACCCAGCGAGAAAAAGATTCTAGCGTGTCGGATGAACATGAGGCGCCGTGCCCACGTCAGCGAGATGCTGTTGCGAAGAACCATTGTGACTAGCCGTTCGAGGATGACACAAACACAGTAATTAAGACTTAGCCGGGCTACTCTTCTGTTCGCCGGCAGACTTGCACTAAACAGGAAATTAGGACCCTGTAGTAGAGAGCTTCGTGTTTAGACTGCTGTATATAGATGTTCACAACTAGTCTCGGCTATCATCACGACACGGTTCCCAAAGTGGGATGTCGTGAGCGACTGATAGCCGAGACTAGTTCACAACGGCTGTCCAGCGATCCACATCTCCAGCTATCTCCAGCGACTCCTTGGGCTTATCGTACGGGACCTGGAAACGATGTTTAGTGAGCCCACATGTACATATGCGAGGCACCTCAAACAGGATCTGCGTACCATGTGGCCCGACGGTCGCAAACGTCAAGCCCTTCGTGTACCGCTTCCTCCCGGCCCTCTTCCCGTCGATAGCCCACTCCGCGAGCGGCTGCTCACCAAACTCCGCCTGCCCGCTCCACTCAAGCGCGAGCGTCCACGCCTCGTTCCTAATCCAGTTACACGCGAAGTCGTACGTGCCGGCATAGATGAGCACACGGACGTCGATCGAGCAGCGCAGTGACGTAGGGCTTGGCGCTCTTGATCATGCCGTGGGTCAAAAAAAAGTCAACCCCGACGGTGTCCGAGGACGACTCGTACTTGGAGACATCGACGCCCAGCAGGGCCTGCACGTCCTCTCGGTTGAGGTATTCGCCGATTTCCCGAGACGTCAGGTGCGATACGGAGATGATGGATTATGCGGCTTCTGTACTCGATCTCGGTGTAGCAGAAGTCACCAGCTTTACATTTCTTTGAGAGATCGTAGTACTTGAGGCCTAACGTTGGATTATTCGAATGAATCAGGGAGAGGGAGGTTCGATGACATGTAAACCGCACCCGTGGCTATGTAGGGACTCATGAAGGCGTTGCCGCAAAAGGCCTCAGTAGCGCCGCAATTGATGAGGTCGACCTGGTCCACACACGATTCCTTGACCCATTTTGTGCATCGTGGAATTTGCCAAATGTATACATAAGCTCGATAGATTTTTGCATGGAGGAACACACCTTGGCTTTCATTTCGACACAAGATCTATTCCAATAAATAAATATTCTGCAGGCCGCGCAAAACCGAGTACGTACTTGGTATTTTGAACGGGCGGGAGTGATATTGGGGCACACTGTATCTCATACCTGGCAAATGGAAATTGACAAATGCTCTCCGAGAATTTTAATAGATACCTACCAGGCCGGGAGCATGGTGGCTTCATCCGTCATCCCGTTTCCTGGAAAAGGAAGGTTGAATACAGCCGCCGTTTCTAGTTCATGAAATGTAGGCGTACCAATCATAATGGACGTGAGATTGATGGGTGGGATACCGGCCTTTATGAGACGTGGATTTTGGTCATACACTGCGGCCGCGAAAACTGGTATATATCTGCCCTGGAAGACACAACGGGATCAAACACCAGTGCCTGTATTTAGTGGAGGAAAGAGTACCGCGTATGATTCGCCTGACATGTGGAATCCTCGTCCTTGAAACTTTGAAAAGTGCGCAAAGAATATCGCAACAAAGACCGCGATGTCCTGGGCCGCCTCCTCTGTCGTATTCTGCCAAAAAATCAGGATTCTTACCCTCGCGCGGAAACCAATACGTACCACATATATCATAGTCGGCGTATGAGAACCCAACCCCGATCGGCTGGTCCACGAAAAAAGATTGGTTGCCTTTGGAATTCCACGATTCGGTGAGGGGAACTGTTCGCATTGACGACCCTGCAAGGGCCTAGTTCCATAAACAGCCCAATCCCCGACAAGCATCCAGGACTAATGAACAATCGTGAGGGGCAGATCTACAGGCGCTGAAGCAGAGTCGTATGGCCGGCATGTGGAAATCCAACCACACCCTGGTTTTGGCTCTACAGTCAACTCTGTTATAACCCATACCTAGTTACAGGCTGATCGCACCCCAAAGCGATAAATTGATGGCTCCGGAAATTGCCGGAATAGGCTGTATTCCGGTAATTTCCGGAGCCATCAATTTACCGTGATCAGCCCGTAACTTTCAGAACGAGGTTGCGAGTGGGAAGTCAGTGCAAGAGACTACCCGTAACTATGGGTTATAACAGAGTTGACTGTACCATCTTTCCATTTCATTATTAGTTACATAACTTTTTGGACTGTAAATACGCACCCACGGTGCCAGCGCATCAGGAATCTACGTCTTACCCTC
Organism: Mycena albidolilacea; assembly: GCA_029282495.1. Classification (NCBI taxonomy): domain Eukaryota; kingdom Fungi; phylum Basidiomycota; class Agaricomycetes; order Agaricales; family Mycenaceae; genus Mycena; species Mycena albidolilacea. The sequence continues at coordinate 75,450 of JARIHO010000101.1, read as the reverse complement.
ATCCGTGCGAGGCAGTGTGGGCTAGTGCCCAAATCCCGTGTTATCTACGTCCCCATTCCATATCATCGACCTCTGAACCTCACTGTACGCACTTCGGCGTGTTAACCATCTCGAAACAACACCTTCACGCTTACCCACGCACACGTCTATTTCTACGGCCTACTGATACTCTCTTCTCACTCGGATTATTCAGCCTACCCACACCCTGATTCTCCGGGGCATAATCCTATTCCACCTCCTCTAAAATTGACCGGCCACCCACCCTCTTCAAGAGTCCGCCTCCCGGGACTTCAGCCCTGCAACAGCGCAACCGTGAAGACATAAACCCGCCGTTGGTCCAGAAATCACGTCGTCAGTGTCTGGGTCGCTCCTGCTCTCGAAAAAGTATAAGAAAAAATGGCGAACCTGGATGTCAATGTAACCAGTATACGCGCTGTCCCAATGTTAGACTAGCTCTGTCAACCAATGATCCATCGCGCACCCTACACCTTCATCGCAGAAATTGCTTTTCTTGATGCGCACACCATAGCCCGGGAACTCGGGGTGTCTGAGGGCAGTAAAAGAGCTCTCTAAAAGAATGTCGAGCGTCCCGACCGGCGCAAAAGTCGTAGTGGTGTTTATCAGGAGCACCGAAGGCCGTACTGAAAGCCGCCTACGAGGCCTGCCCACTGACAACTTGTAGGCTGAAGCCTGCACAAACTAGGGCCACGATGGCGGCAGTTCGGAGAGACATGTCGAGTAAGGGCTGCGCAAAATGGACTCAGTGACCTAATCTCGGTTCCAAATGCTCGGGTGCACGTCCAGTGTTCCGAAATCAAGAGAGATAATCAAAGATTAGAGTGATGGGTTAGAAAAAATGATGAAAAAGGCACACAATAGTAAAGAATAGGCGGGGCATTTGGTGAGATGGAGGGTGCCATCATGAGGGGGGACTCCAAAGAATACACTGGTCAAAATTTTAGGGCTATCGGGGGCGGGATGCACGAAATCGAACCAGTCGCCCGTTGTCTATAACTGCAGACGTTATAGGGCTATCAAACTTCAAAATTGTCTGCCCCGGAACAATCCGTTCGACTATTCCCTGTCGGGAACGAGACAATCAGTGACTGTCTTGATGCTGTATCACAGATCAGCGGCAAGTTCAACTGCGCTGGGGAGTCACAAGCTTCCATTCCAGATCTCACTCATTACAGTGAAGTTCAACTTCATAACTTGTATCAAAAGCACAACTCTTACTTGTAATCGGCCCCCATCCTTTTCATGCTTCAACGACGCAGCGGATTTATGTAACAATGGTGGGAAGACCTCATCTATAAGAATTCTAGTTTAATCTATCTAGTTCAATCTATATTTCTACCACACTGGAGAAGAAAAGTCGCCACAACTGCTGGCTCCAGGAGTCCGAGATGTATGGCCTCTCCAGTTAACTCTAGTGTCACTGCGTTCTGGCTCCTTGATATCCTGCCCAGCAACTCCGGTTGCGAAGCCGTCGAATAAAGCTAACAGAGTGTTAACCATGAATGCCAGGTTTACCGAGGAGAAAACTACCCAGATAAAATTATCCCGCGGGGTAAACGTGAATGTCGCGCCGTTTATACTCATTCTTCGATGACTACGGAAGGAATATTAGATAAATACCTTATTCCAAAAAGGAATCCACCCACGTTTGGTCAGGAGATAAGGACAACATTTCCGATACTCGTTGTCTTTCCACAGTATTGCGCAGTTCAACCTCTGGATGCCGGTGCCACTGAACCAGCGCGATGTTCTGCCCATTTGAGTTTTGAAAGACGGATACACCGGGCATCGGAGTGTCCGTCGTGATTCGGAAGTACGGTCGCGATTTAGGGCCGATGACGGTGCAGTTTAATACCGTCGGGTTGAAGGAAGTGAAACGAAAGGAAAAGAATGTCGGAAGAGTATCCGGCGAGGTGAATGGGAGAGCGCCATAAATGGACGGCCCCCCACTCGAGGAGCCTTGGCCGTGCCAGTTTTGTGAGTAGGGGTTGAACATTGTTTTGTAGTTTCTGTGTTTGATGCTTTGTTTCCAGCATTATTGGCCTTTAAGTACCCTTCGCGCACAGGCTTCAATGGGGAATTGTACTCCCAATTCAGTAACGACAACACCAAACCAGCGCCTGAGCAGAGGGCTCATGTTTGGAGGGGTTTGGGCCGAATAATCCCGCCGGTCACAACATGTCGCCCAGGGTTGGAGTCAAGAGGCGTCACGGATGCACGAAAGCCAATGTTCTGCCCCGCTAAGCTCAGCTCGACAGTCGCACAAAAACAGACAAAAATAAAGATCAATTCTAGGGTTGTTGTCGTGGATCCTCGTTAATCGTGATTGGGGCGACCGCCGATCGCGGAGATCCCGGTGTATCAGGGCACTTGGTTATGTGGGTGAAGTGCAGTGCAAGTCCATTTTTGGAAGACATCGTCTAAGCGAGACGACATCTATACACTGTCGCAAGGCCGCCGAATAGTTGCCCAGACGGCCTATAATCCTCCACACCAAGAGCTAACGACCGACGCGCTTAAATTCAAGTTGTCAGCGAGACGGTGGAGTCCGGTAGGTTCGAGGCTACTGTTTGGTGACATCGCAAGTCGGGAAGAGTTACCCAAGGAGAATTTCAGGATGGCTTGTCGTATGAACAACCGAGCGGACAATGTAAGCGGCCATAGTGCGGATCTGCGGGCGGCGAGGAGACAAGCATATATGTTTCTGGCGGCAAGCACAACGAGGTACACAGTGTTTTACTCTACGACGACTTCAACTTCCACAGAGAGTCAAGAATAGTGACGAAATCAATGCATGCATGAGTGCTTAAAAAATACTAGAGCTCGAGGATCCAGTTATAATCTGGAGCGAGTGCTGGACCAATGCTGGACAAACAGATTCTGCACTGCACGGCGGCGGCTAACTTGCAATTCGGAACACCGCATTGATAGCCCAAACTGTGGCAGAATCGCGACAAGTGGTCGCCGCCGATGACACCGTCGGATAGACCGTTCTGACTCGGGGAGCTCCCTCAGTATTTGCATGTCTTGAGGAGTACATACAGTGAATTTCGGTGCCGCGATTGAAAATACGGGTCACGTGCATTTGGTTGAATTTGCTCTCGCAAGTTTACTGCGATGCAGACGTTTGTCTTCTGGAGACTATTCATGCACGAAAGACCCGCAGATCATCCCATGCAGACTGAAATTTCGGCTGCAATAGAGAGTTTTCGATGAGCCATTCGAGTCATCAAATCGCTCTCGGCTTTTTCCTCCGAGGCAGAATTTATTTGGGACTTTCTACAGGACTTGTGGGGCCTTCTTTTCTGTACTCAAATTTGAGGGAGTATTTGGAGGGTTCACCTCAATTTTGCAACTTTCGCAGCCGTCAGCCATCTGATGGCTGCATCGCAAACAGGCTAATGCCACGGAATGCGAGTTATCAGACAAGCTCCGCGGCAGTGGGAGCCGCAAGTTGGAGGATGCGGACCCCGATATCGCATCCGACATGACTGAGCATAGCTGAGGTCAACCGAGACGACGATTCAACAGCTGAATCTCCTGGTGGGTCTCCAGTGACCCCGTCAAAACCATAATTCCAATATTCAACCATTGATGGAGGAACGTTGACAGGAGAACGAGCGGAGTAGACCTGCGCCCACAACGAGATAGACCCCGCGGGATTTGCGATCAGATGTTACTTCTTTTAACTCATCTAAGCGTCTATAATACGATAGCCAAGGATACAGAATTAATTGGTATGCGTGTGTCCGAAAGCTGTGTCTGCACTGACTCGACGGTAGCCGAATACCATTTTCCTGGTCATTCGTCTTACAAAAAGCAGTCTTTGTGGATATATCGCCTGCGGGGCTGCGACGCCCGAGACTGCGGGACGCGGTTTAATTGTAGCCGCCTGGAGCTGCCGGCGTACCGGACGTAGATTGTCACCAAAAAGTTCATAACCAACCCCAAAAACTCCGCCGTGCAGTCACCGCAGTGTACTGTATGTAACTTGAACGGCATTAGCAGGGGCATTCCGTTAGAAAGACCGAGGAAATCGGTCGAATTACCCCTCGTTCTATAGGGTAGTAGTTTTTGCGCTTTAACGACATAGCAATTACTACTTGTGAATCTAAATCTAAATGTCTAAGTCCGTTGCTTGGGAGTGTCCTTTGGAATAAACGAGCGTCATGGGGGCGAGATACGTATAGTTTTAGGTGGCGGTTCTTAGACAGCAGGTACGACAGTGAATGTCTGCGAAGAGGGGTCAGATGGAAGTTCGGACACAGATATGCGTAATACAGGAGACTTACAACAACAGCACCCGCAGTAGGGCCGTAACTGTTCGTGAAAGCAGCGAAATCTCCGACGAAACCAAACGCCTCTGCGAACGAGTCAGTTAAGGCGTCTGGACTGGGCCTGTGGTACTCACGTTCCCCAGCCATGTAGACAAGGGTTGTTGCTGGAGCGGAACTATCAGAATTGAACCATTGAGGGGTCAACGAAGCGGTGGCAGGGTCATAGTGCCACTGCGATTGGGTGAGTGCCAGAGAAATGGGACGGCGGCGAACCTTCGACTTACAATAGCGCTCTCGATTTGTTCAGCAATTCGGGTCTTGTCCGTGAAGGAGTTGGCGCCATCGGTCGGCCCGGTCCCGGATGGAGCTAAGCGAGGGGGAATCTGAACGGGGATCACATTTAATGAGAAAGTGGCGTACTTTGAACTGTGCTGCCGAGGAAGCAGTAGCTAAGGCATAATCAGCACCAGTAGTTTGAACTTGCAATCTCGTGTGCTTACTTGGAGCTACCACTGACAAGGTCAGAGCTGGCGGATCCAAACCCTTTAACTGTGACGGAGATGTACGTCAGACATTGAAACTTCTTACGAGATGGGCACGTACTTCCACCAAAGAATGTAGGGCTACCGTCATAAGCCACATTATTGATTGTGACATCGAGCGGCGCCGAAACGTCCTCGGGTTGGTATGAAAACGTCACGGATAACGCGCCGGTTTGGCCGTCCTGGAGACTGTATTCGCCGAAAGCGTTCATCGACGATGAAACATATCCCAGCACAGAACCAGAACCCGTCTCTGTAACCTGGATGTTGGCCGTGTACCTAAGTGGGAGCGAAACAGAATGAGCTACGCATTGCCAAGAGTGTATTGAAAAACACTCACGAAACGGGGGGAGTTCCGGAGCGCTTCGCAATGTGCGCATCTCCGTGACGCCGGACGGCGGGCTTTTTGAGGGGGAAACCACGCTGGAGGCGCTTCGCATTGGTCAAAGGTAGGCCTGCTGCAGGCCGCGGAGCAGGAGCACGACGTCCCAAGTCCGTTTGACCCTCAAGAACCGAAGGATCGGGGTTGAGAGACTGGAAGCCCGTCGTTGTGGGGGTGACGGCGGCAGCGAGGCCAGTGGATAGAGCAGCAAAAACGAGCGTGAGTGCGAAACGCATGGCGGACAGGTGGAGGAGGGTCGAGCGGAAGGGATGAGTGGAAGGGAGCAAAAAAACCTAGCAATTCTTGACATCGGATACTTTATATACGTGATCTCGGACGTCGGTAAGAAGGACAGCTGAAATTCATTCAGGGCTACCCTGTTTCGGCCTTACCTCCGGCAATTCGAAACAAAAACTGCGCAGGAGCGCGAAGAGACGATACCGATAACGCGAAACGCCGCAAAGATGTAATTTTCAGCGTGGCTGGGCGACCGATCGATTGAAGAGCTATCGCCCTTCGTGAGCTCTGACATCTATAAAAAGCAGACAGCCGGGATGATAAATTAGGGGATTAACCATTTCGGCCGCCATTTGCGAGGATTTGCGTCCTCCTGGTGGAAACCTCAAAAAGAAGGGAGGCATGCCCAAAAGGATGGGAGTGAGAGTCGACTTAAATGTCGGCTAGCGCCCGACACCGGGACTTGGGCCTCGGTTAAGTGCCCGAAACACCGACGACAGTGGGACTCGGCTTTTTGGCATATAGAATGATTTCAATGTCCGTCAAAAGCCCGTGAAGACGCCGCGCCGCGTGTCGACGTGCGCTTTCCTTCCACCACATCTGTCCCTGTTGTTTCTGTCGGTTTCCCAAATTAATATTACCACCTCTTCAAACTATCAATATCGCTCAAATACACGCTCTAATGGTATTCAGTCCTCGTTTGACAGAGTACACGACTTTTAGCCTTTTCCGGCATCCAGAGGATGTTCAGCCACCGCCCACTTCAGGACTACATCATGTCCCCACGCCACGATATATCACAGCGATTCACTAGGGACACGGTTTATGATGAGGCATCCGGTGGTGATCTTTTGGCCAGGGTTCGGTTGCTAATGCTCTAGTATAAGTATATATGCTGCACTTCTTGACGATTTATTTCCCTCCAACCGGACGTCCAAGTGTCCCTCATCTCATCTCGTACACCGTCGCCTCCACCCTATTTTCAGGCGGGCACACCTCACACCCCCTTCAGTGATGGCTCCGTACGCTTCCTTGTTTCTTTTCGCCTCCCATTTCCAACATTTTCCAAGTAACTGTGCTAATTTTTGGATGCGTCGAAACGTGAAAAACTTGGCGACACGGGCGACGCGTTCGACCTGTTTGCATGTCACGTGGGGCTATCCTCGGACCAAATATGCCAGGCTCGGCCCTTGCCGTGCAAAAAATGCTCGCGTCTCGCTCCTTACGCGTTGTCCGGCGGGCACCAGTTTCGCTTCCATGTCTTGCCATACGCACTCTCCACTGGCGTACCCCAGCCACTTGCAGACCAAAACTCCTAGCCCACAATTTCTGGGCCCTTAGCAGGCCGAAAACGCGACAATATTCAGACGAGGCCCAAGTTCGAATACTTGAAGAGGGGATCCCACTCCAGGTAAAGCTGTCCCTTTTTCTTCATCCAATTCCAATCTCATCTGTACGCTCCCAGCACTCCGGCCCCACAACCGCCAGCCTCCTTGCCTACGGCGCTGCGCACTGGCCCGCCCCCGACGTCCTCCCCGCCGGCTGGAGCGCCGACTGGGCACGATGGGACTACCTCCTCACCCTCTTCGCCTTCAGCCCGTACTTCCTGCGCCTCCCGCAGATCGAGATGCTCGTCAACGTCAAATACGGCATCCCCGGCGAGGTGCGCCCCATCATGTACTCCGACGCGCGCGAGATGCTCCTCTTCTCCACCGAGGTGCTCGACCAGCCCGACGAATCCGACTCCGACTCCGGGGCGCCGGAAGCTCGGACAGCGCAACCTCAAAAGCCCGCTCAAGACGGGGACGGCGCAGGCTTCGTTTTCCTCCTCAACTGCCGCACCTTTGAGCTGTGGACGTACGACCCCGACGTGTCGACCTCCCCGCAAAACGCCCCCTCCACGATCCAAGAGCTCGTCCTCCTCGTCGCCGCCGCCCCCACGCCCGCGGGCGTTCCCATGCTCAAGCTCGAGCCCGACCCCGAGGGCGAGGCTGCGCTGGCCCGCATCCTCGCCCGCGACCCCACCGTCATTCCCGTGCTGGAGGAGGAATTCCTCGGGTACGCGCCGCGCGCGACCGAGCGCGCGGAGGAGCTGCTCAGCGCGGACGACGTGCACGCGCGACACAAGGAGAAGTGGGGCGACGCGATCCTGAAGCTGCGCGTGTACGTGAAGGAGACGGAGACGGAGCTGGAGGCGGACGAGCGGGAGCTCGCGGACTTGCGCGCGACGGGCTCGGCGGAGCTGCGCGAGAGCGAAGGGGACAACTTCCGCCTGGACGAGGCGGCGCATGCACAGATGCGCGCGGCGCTTGCCGAGACGAAGGGGAAACTCGCGGAGTGGGAGCGGCAGTGGGTGGAGGCGTACGGAGCCGATGGTGAGGTGACGCGTAGGTTCTAGCCAATAGAGGTTATTGGCAAATGAAAAGATTTATGACTGTCTTCCCGCCATGTTACTCTGGTAACAACTGGAGGTGCGTTAGGCGCCTCACATTTGCATTCGAGGCATGCCCCATGGTCGACGACCGACAAGGTTAGTAGCTGCTGAGTCGATTGCCGAGCCACACTAAAAATTACGTTCTTGCAGGCATCGGTATCGTTGCCCGAGTCCCGAAGGCTCACCGCCTCCCAGGCGGCAATCAACTTACGAGACCATGAGGCTTTTGAGGCTTAGGCGACCCTTGTTTTCACCGAAGCCATGGAGCTGGATCCGAGCCCACCCAACAAACCCGACTTATTCTCCTGTCATTTCGATTTCTCCCCACACGCGGCGTACGATCATGCCCACAATGTATAGGGGCCTGGCGCAAGTGTATGCTCTGATTTTCTCCTTTCTTTCAGATCCACAGACATATAAAGGGATAGATGGTAGATTGCGAGGCTCCTTCCTGGACCCGGTTGGTGTTCCCTATCCTATCCTTAGGCCTGCGCTACCTCTGCGATGTCATCCGACCCCAATTCGATTTCGCCAATACCGGCGCTTTCGCGGATAACGAGCTGCTGTTCATCTTCGGGCGGACGGTGACGCAGGACGCGGTGGGGCTTCTCTGGGAGACGTTGTTTGTGAGTGAGTGAAGCAAAGTAAGCAAGAAAACCCCGTCAGATCTTCGGTGTGCTAATTTTCTGCAGGTGCGTATGGCGTGTTCTTCTGGCTCGCCGTTTGGTCTATCGCGTGCGTTCAATTCTTTCTTTGCTTTCCATATTACCTCTCCCGAGCTCAGTTCTACATTTATTTATTTGTCTTCATGCGCATACGCACTGGCATATCCAGCCGCAAACGCCTCAAAACCCCCGGCTCCGTCGCCATGCTGCTCATCGTCGTGTACCTGTACGCCAGCTCCCTCACGCTCTGGAGCCTCAACGTCGTCTCGTGGTTCACGCGCACGCGCGCGTTTTTCATGCGCCCCGAGCTGGCGCTGGACGACCGCAAGGCGGCGTCCAATGCGGCGGTTACGGCGCTGGGGACGCCGATGGAGGCGCTGTTCATGTTCAATGTCCGTAGCGGGCTGTGCCTCTGCGTGATATCCATTCATCTGCTTTTCCCAGATGATCGTGGGCGACGGCGTGGTCATCTGGCGCGCGTGGGTGCTGTATGCGCGCGCGCGGTGGGTGGTGGGCGTGCCGTGCCTCATGTTGTGCATGTCTTTCAGCACGTGTTTCTTCTCCGCGGCTGCGTTCTTGATACTGACACTGAATTATTATCAGTCTTCACAGTGATCGACCTTACCTGCCTCACCGGCGCGGGGTACGCGAACCAGACGGCCATGGCTTCGGGCGGGGCGGTCTGCGAGCGCGCCGAGCTCCTCTCGTGGGCGTTCTCGCTCGTGACGAACGGGGCGTGTACGGTGTATCTTAAAGCTGGATTATTCTACTGGCCTAGCTGACGCAATATATCCTCTTCGTCGACATCTCGCGCGACGCACCCATCATCTACGTGTACGAGCTCTTCGCGGGCATGGGCGACCAGATCTCGGGGATGTACCCCACGCTGATCATCGTCATCGTCAACCTGCACCACACGCTCTGGGACGATTCCGCCCCGGACGCACGCGCGGATAGCTCGATGCATTTTACGACGGGGGCGAAGCGGTCGGGGTCGGATATCACCGGTGAGCCGTCGGGCAGCCAGGCCTACAGCGGGGCGAGGCTTCAGCTCCGCACGGATGTGGAGGGTACGGGGAGCATGGCGATGAGTGTCGTTGATAAGAGGGCGTATAGTCCTGACAGTCCCGGCGAACATGTCTAGCCTTTGGATGTTTGAACTGTATTATTATTATTTTATTCTATGTGAAGTCAGACAGCCCCAAGACATGCTTATCGCTGCTTGAATACACGAAGGGTGTGTTGACTTTATGCGGTTTATTGAAATTCAACCGAAGTCCTTATCTCTCTACCCAAAGCCGGAGATTCCCGGCTTCAGATACGGGGTCTCTGGAAGCGCCACCCCATTAAAGCCAGTTGTGCCTCGGTTATGCTTTGGCAGCAGATCGACAGGGCTGACAGCCTTGAAAGCATCTGACCTTGATCCACCCGACGGCAACTGCCTGGCTATCTTTCAACACCAGTCGTGGAGTACTAAGTAGCCCAAATGGTCCTCAGACGGGTGTTACTGCCGGGAGATGGAGTCCCGTACATAGTCCCCCGTACACGATAATTCCGTTCTGAGGATACTGCCGACGTAGGGCAGCACCACGTATGCCGCTCTGAGTAAGTTGTGCGATATTTCCGCGATTGGGTGGTTTCACGCAAAAAATGATGGTTGAATTTTGAACACCAGCATTTGAGCTTGTTTCCCACTTTACCGTACATATGATAGTTACTAAATTTTCATTTTGCCTCAGTTGGCAATGGTCGACGTCGGCCTTTCAATTCATGCTTCACTTTGCAAAGCAGTTGGTAAGCAGCGCTCTCGAGCTAGCTCGAGAGCGGTCCGTCGACACTCGATTAGATGAATGCCCCCGGTGAACGTTGGCCATTGTTTCAAATGTCACAGAAAGCCTCGAGACCCGCCTGCCAGCCCAGACTAGCCGCCGACCCCTAATGCAGTGCCGGCACCGGTTGACTAACATAGCCGCCCGGGTCGGTCTGCACACCGATAGTCTCTCCAAGACAGACGCTATAACCGTTCTAGCTCGTACCTCGCTGGTTATAGCACACCGAGCGTTTCAGGAATTGCGCTAGTCGATATTTTTAGCGCGATCACTGACGCTAGGAGGTCTTGACCGCAAAGGAGCGTGAAATTCAACCAATTGCAAGGTTGAAAATCAGATTTGCATGATTCGTATTCTTGGAGCCAAGCTGGCTCCATTTGTGAACGCCACTTTCATTCTAAAGCTTCTCACAGCTGCACGGCCTTTGCGGAGCTAGACCTGCGGAACATCACCTGAGACCTGTGCCGAGACATGCCAGGCTAAGGAAATGACGCAGCACGGCGATTGGTGTCCTTCTGCGTCCGCTATTCGAGTTTAAACGGAGTTTACACAAGGGTTATCGACGAGTAAGGGAAATTACTCTGCCGGTTCCTGTGCGCCTCCACTACCCTCTCTACCCCCTGGGTCGTAAACGAGAGCGGCTCCTCTCCACCCCATGGGTCGTAAGCGAGAGTCTGAGCTGGTGAGCTAAACCCCCAGTGCTCCTCTCCACCCCATGGGTCGGAAGTGAGAGTCTGAGCACCGTTCCTATTTTTATTTTCTCTGTTCTCGAGTTTTCTGTCGGCGCTTACTATTTCCCACCGGCTAACCGGCCACCTAAGCAATTTCTTCCCCCAGCGCAGAGATACTGTCGAGTGGGTGCCGGGAAATGTGCCCGGAGCTGAAGATTAACCGTTCTTTAAGCAAATGCCTCCTCGGCGGTGCATTTGCTCCATGCAGCTATATCTCCATTGACCGTTCTTTCCTCCAGCTCTCTTCATAATTTGTCTATAACCCCTTTCGTATGATTTTTCCTGTGCTTTCCGACGTCCCGTGTCCAACAGACATCCCCGAGTGAATCTTACACTGACCTATGCCCATTTGTGCGCCTACGCAATCTGCTGTCTTGCCTGGGCTTCTCAATCAGCTAACCCAAGACCTGTCAGAGCCGACCACCTGAATAATTAAAACGCTGTCTCCCCGCAGGCCCAAAATCAACACCTGACCTATCTATAATGCATTCCGCAGGTACTCGCAGTTTCTCGCAGTAATTATTTGCTGCGCTCATTCAGTCTATTAACTGTTCTTTAACGAGATGGCAAAATGGCGGTGCGTTCGCCCCATGTCCTCGCTCCTTTAATTCTCCTCCACCTGCCCTCCCCCTGGATCTCCATTTGGCTTCGTCAAACAACCTGTCGGAACTACGCTTCAAAGCTTGCCTAGATCTTCCGTTCTATCCAGAAATGACAGTTCATTGACACTGTGCCCGGAATTTCCGTTGCACTCTGGACTGCGTAAAAACTGCGACCATGCACTAACTGGGATTCTCGAGGTGAACCAGCCAACCGCGCCGTAGCCGTAAGCTGTTGAATTTAACACCTTTTCGCGCATTCCAGTTGAACTAGCGGGTCTCGTGGCTCAACAACTTTCATCGCAGTTCATACGCAGTTCAAAATTTCCTTTTAGGTCCTCACTGGTTTCACTGCGCCGCAGAACACATTTCTGGAACTGCGGCCACGTACTATCCCTCACACTATAAAATTGGGCCATTTGCCTCCATCCTCAGTGTTCACCCCGTTTGATCTCTTGCTCTGAGCTTCACCTGTCGTTTGTCTGTTCTGGGATGACTTCAACATTTCAAACATCAAGAGGAATCAATGTAGTTCAAGGCTGCAAATATTCTGGCTGCTACCACCTACGACTCTCAACCATCTTCTGGATGTACTATGCTGCAGCTTTTGCTGATGCCCATCTCACATCCAGCACAACGGTGCTCAATACCGCTCCAGCTCAACCAATTGGCCCAATTCTTCGCCGGTGTCCCATCTCCATCCGTGATGTTTGCCCACGGTAAAAGCCAGTTTGCTTACGTGCTTAACACTCCTTTCCTACTAACTCAACATGATCGGTATTGCCTTGATACTCCAGGCGAAGTCAGTGTGGACGTCCTGGAAGATAGCACCTTCATCAGCCTTCAAATTGCCGAGGTATTAATCTCTTTTCTTTTTCTTATCCACAATCAACTGTCTGTAATGTTAAATGAATAAATAATTTCCTTTCCTTCTCGGTCCGCTGCCGGAGCGGAGTGCAGGCATATCTTGTACACACTTAAAGAGTGAGTTGGAACCTTTGCCCGAATTTATTCGGGCAGATTTCACGTTTGCCGAATATATTTCGGCGATAGCCCCGAAACGGGGATAAACGGGCTAACCGGCCACCAAACCAAATCACCACTTTGTGCGCCGACCACTCACCCTAGCACATCCCAGGTAGTTAATACACTGTATATGCATTATTAAAAAGTGGTACAATGTATGTCCGAGGTATATTCGTGGTATATGTATTGAACTTTCCAGCCGGGGAAATGGCAGGAACTGGGGTGTCGAAGAAATAGGCTGGCCTCTGAGGCGCAGACCGCAGATATGTCGCAAACTCAACTGTTAGCATATATATAGGAGCCATTTTAATATACCCAAGTGTCAAATCCGGCGCCAGATGCCCAAAGACCTTCCAGCAAAATGCATCTCCCTCTGCAAGTGGAATTTGTTGATTCTAAGTAGTAGCTTGCCGTGACCAAGATAAGGATCACCTAAAAATCCACAAGTCTGGGGGTATACAGAATGGTGTATCTTGAGCACACTGCCCAAATTCTAGATCCGCCGCTGATGCGAGTCGTTCGCTATTGAGGGGGCGGGATCGAGCCGCTCCAAATGACGGTGAGGTCTTCTTGCGGCCTCCAGGGGGTCAGATCGATGGGCTTTGGGAAAGAAAGTAATACAAGATCATTGGCCTGACAAAAGCGAAGAAAACGAACCCCGAAACTTGTAAATTGGTGAAGATTTCGTGGAGAAACTGGGGAGACATGAGCGTGGAGGCGGTTCGGAGATAAGAAACGGCATTTATCCCCCATCATTTTGATCGGAAACATGCCGTAGCTTCTGATCGCCGAGCAGAATTTCATCCAAATTCAACACAACGCATTGTCTTAGGACCAGTACCATCCCACCAACCGAAGTTTCTAAGAATTAATGTTGGGGGCTCTTGTATCGAGCAAGTGGCCGGTTGGCTCGTCTGGCCGGTTGCCCGGTAGGCAATAGTACTGACACAATTATTTCCGAATTAGGCTGACCGATGCGTTCATATATACGTCCTGGCAAGCAGTGGTTTCTTCACCTCATCCCCCACTGCTTTACCAGGTACGCCTTCTTGATTGTCCGTGTACTGTACTAGTATTATACATCTCATACTCTACTGCTTTGATAGTTACATTTCGTTCTTGTGTCACCCACCCTAGTAGTTGGATACATCTTGATTCCACATGCAGTCCTCTTTCACTCCGTCCTGTACTACTCTACCATGTACCATACTTCGGACCCGCCCTAGTTTAGCATCGCCATCCAGAAACGGCATATCGATACTGGGCTTCTCCTCTGCACGGAGGAGGAGTTGATTTTGGCTAAAAAGTTCCTGCATCCTCTTCGAGGTTTGCAACTCACTTAAGACGATTGGATAAAGCCCAAAGAACCCGGATCTTCTTCATCCTCTCAGCGTCGGCTTGAGCTTCCATTGCGAGCGATCATCCAAACTCACCTCACGAACATGAAATTCTCCCTCTTCACGCTCTTGACTGCCACGGCCTTTGCCGTTGTGCACGCAACACCTCTTACGCCCCGCGACGTCTATGTTCCTCCGGTCCTCTATCCTCGCAACGGGACGGTCTGGTACGTCGGCCAGCGACACAACGTTACCTGGTGAGTTCCCCCCGTACGCTCTCGCTCCCGCCGCTGACCCCAGCGCAGGGACAACTCAGACCCTCCTGCACACATCACCAATGGCGTCGGGCGGATCATGCTCCGCAAGGGAGATCTCACCACTCCAGGCAAGCCGCCCAATCGATCGAATCCTTTTCCGCAAACTGACGCAGCACAGTGATCTTGCAAGAAAACTTCTCGATCCTACTCGGCCGAATCGAGATCACGGTGCCCTGGGTCGAAGATGGCTCGGACTATCGCGTCGTCTGTGAGCATGCATTTCTCTGCCGATTCACATATCGACTCTAACTGAGACCGAAAAGTGTTTGGCGACTCTGGGAACTTTAGCCCCTATTTCACGACCAAAGGCTCTTGATTGACATCGATGGATTACCACCACGGACATGGACTTATGGATGATGAGCACTGAGTGGGAACAGTTCAATGGACACTAGCTTACTTGTAGCATCTAATACGACACGCCATGTATTTCTTCCTGTATTCCGCACAAATCCCCAAATTCAGTACTCTGAATTGCGCCAAACCAGAGGGCCGGGCCAATAAAAGAATCGCGACGGGCAGAGATCTGCCGACGGTGAGCTAAATTTATCGAGAGAAGGAAACCTACTCAGTTCCTGCACCTCGAACGAATCGCGTGCTCCGGCGCACGGAAGCAGGCGTGTTATCTCGCCTGCCAGCCATGGGACGGTTACACCAAAGTGTCCAACAAAGTCAGGGACTCGAGCGTAGCGGGCCAAGCATCGCTCGTGTCTGGTTTATTTTCTACAAGAATTTCCGCCATCTCAGAAAACTTGAGTCTCTGAAGACTGCGACAATGCTCGAAGACCACAGTGTCGATGACATCGAAGCCGGTGAAATCGACATGGATTAAGGAAGGGCAGTTGATGAGCGAGCGGATAGACGACTGTAAAGCGACCGGTAGGTCTCGCCAGGGTTCGCCTGAAAGCCGCATCCGGAAGCTTTGTACCGTCGAATTAAACAGTATGTCTAGAAGCGCGGGGAGGGTTTCGTCCGAGGAAATCCACCGTCGACTCATCGGAATGCTCGAGCCCCGCCATAAGGAACCGGAAAGGATGGATAGATGCCGAATGTACAGGACGATATAGGGTGATTCGCAGAGTACCCGGTATAGGACAGAGCATCTGGACTTTGAATGAACGACTGCTTTTGGGGCACCGAGCGATATATGGTCGAATAGATACGGTTGGCAGATCGAGAGGAACTGCTTCGAGACCAGACAGGTCCGACACAGGGTCTTGACGTCGAGGGGCGCTCGGAGATGTTCGAGGATGAGCAGGAGGAGTTCTGGGGGCAACCATGGCCCTCCTTCTGTGGGCTGGAGTATTGGAGGTAAGTAGAGCAGATTCTCCCTGCAGATTGCCAGTCATCGTGGCGAAGAAAGCGGCTGATTTCGGCGAAATCTGATGGGTGACTATATATCAACGAGGTACGAGTTAAGGTAATATATAGCGTCTGTCTAGAGAGACTAATGGGTGACGTAATCTGCTGCGTCTTGTCCTCTTGCTTCCTCTTTTGCCTCCTTCTGAAGCCATTTGAACTGCTGGCGCTTGCTCTTGGGTTCACTCCATCGTCACACTCAGGCGAGTCCAGGCCTTTATTGCATGGTCGTCATGACTCGGATACGTTCTGTCGATAAGGCTTTGGGCCTTGGGTGGATACCAGACGGGGCCAGGACAATAGGATTGTTCACAGTTGCCCATTTTTCCCCTTTTTACGCCCTTTTGCGCTCCTTTTGCGCTCCTTTTTGTGCCCTTTTTGTGCCCTTTTTTATGTTTGGCAGACAGTGTGCTATAAAATCCAGAAATAATCACCCTAGTCCTTTTTGAACATTTGAGGTGGTGTATCACCTTTGAGGAATGATAGGAGCACCCAGAGTGCATGAAATAGACAAAAAGAAACAAAAAGGAGGCGAAAAAGGGTGGAAAAAGGGAGACCCAGCCCAGGGTGTTCACAGTAGCCCCTTTTCGCACCCTTTTTCACGCCCTTTTTTTTCCATTTCTTCCAGAATTGCATGTATGACCCCGTTTTTTTCGGTCTTCTACCCTTTTTGCACTTCTAATTGAAAAAGGGAAAAAAAACCGGGCAAAAAACGGAGAGAATGGCAAAAAGGGCGAAAAAGGGAGTGAAAAAGGGAGTGAAAAAGGGCTACTGTGAACAACCCTAATTATGGGACTTCTGCAATTATGCATCCATGCTGATAGCATACGGGTGGCCGGAATTTGCCTTGAGATTCCGTGGTGATCGCTCAATCTTCCCAGAGTTTTCAAAGCTTTTGCGCAGGCTTTGATCAAGCCCTAAATTTAGGCTGGAGCTACACGTGAAGAGAACTACGAGGCTGAGTGTCTGGTTGCACGGCGGCTCGCCTATTTTCTCCCCCGAGCTGTGTTTTCATAACTGTTCATAGTCTTTAAATGGGCGTCTGCCTCTCCACAGCAATCTCGAACTTCCGTCTGATCCCTTTTCGCAGACGTTCACTGTCGTACCTGCTGTCCAAGAACCGCCACCAAAAACTATCCGTATCTCGCCCTATGACGCTCGTTTATTCCAAAGGACATTCCCAAGCAACGGACTTGGACATTTAGATTTAGATTTCACAAGTAGTAATTGCTATGTCGTTACAGAGCGAAAACTACCCTATAGAACGAGGGGTAATTCGACCGATTTCCTCGGTCTTTCCAACGGAATGTCCCTGCTAATGCCGTTCAAGTTACATACAGTACACTGTGGTGACTGCACGGCGGAGTTTTTTGGGGTTGGTTATAAACTTTTTGGTGACAACCTACGCCCGGTGCGCCGGCAGCGCAGCTCCCCAAACTTGGCCTCCAGGCGGCTACAGTTAAACCGCGTCCCGCAGTCTCGGGCGCCACAGCCCCGCAGGTGCTATATCCACAAAGACTGCTTTTTGTAAGACGAATGACCAGGTGAATGGTAGTCAGCTACCATCGAGTCAGTGCAGACACAGCTTTCGGATACATTTATACCAACCAATTCTGTATCCTTGGCTATCGTAGGCGCTTAGATGAGTTAAAAGAAGTAACATCTGATCGCAAATCTCGCGGCGTCTATCTCATTGTGGGCGCAGGTTTGCTGCGCTCGTTCTCCTGTCAACGTTCCTCCATCAATGGTTCAATTTTGGAATTATGGTTTTGACGGGGTCACTTGAGGCCCACCAGGAGATTCGGCTGTTGAATCATCGTCTCGGTTGACCTCAGCTATGCTCAGTCATGTCAGATGCGATATCTCGGGGTCCGCACCCTTCAACTTGCGGCTCCGGAGCTTGTCTGACAACTCGGATTCCGCGTCATTACAGCCGAAATTTCAGTCTGCATGGGATGATTTGCGGGTTCTTTCGTGCACGAATAAGTAGTCTCCCGAGGACAAACGCCCGCATTGCAGTAAACTTGCGAGAGCAAATTCAACCAAATGCACGTGACCCGTATTTTCAATCGCGGCACCGAAGTTCACCGTATGTACTCCTCAAGACATGCAAAAACTGAGGGAGCCCTCCGATTCAGAACGGTCTAATCGACGATGTCATCGGCGGCGACTACTTGTCGCGATTCTGCCACTGTTTGGGCTATCAATGCGGTGTTCCGATTTGCAAGTTAGCCGCCGCCGTGCAGTGCAGAATCTGTTTGTGCAGCACTCACTCCAGATTATAACTGGATCCTCGAGCCCTAGTATCTTTTAAGCACTCATGCATGCATTGATTTCGTCATTATTCTTGACTCTCTGTGGAAGTTGGAGTCGTCGTAGAGTAAAACGCTGTGTACCTCGTTGTATTTGCCGCCAGAAGCATGCTTGTCTCCTCGCAGCCCGCAGATCCGCACTATGGCCGCTTACATTATCCGCTGGGTTGTTCATACTACAAGCCATCTTGCAATTCTCCTTGGGTAACTCTTCCCGACTTGCGACGTCACCAAACAGCAGCCTCGAGCGGGCCACCATAATTCACCGCTTCACCGCATCACCGCACCCGAAGCGGTACTGCTCAACCGCACCCGAGATCTCAAGTACCGCATCCATGTCACGGCAAATTCTGTCACACCGCTTCACTTTGTGGTATTCACCGCAACCATGTTCAATTCATGTACTTCCAGTTCCTGCTCAGACTCTACTCTCTCCGGGTCGGCGGTGAGAGTCTGTTGCTTACTACGCTTGATTTGGTAGCTATCTATGAACAGCGCAAACTAAGTAAGTACTGGGTATCATGATATCTGGGCTAGACGGCGGCTTCTCCGCTCTCCCTGTCGAATGAGCCTTGGGACCTTTGTTCTCTGCCTTTTATCTTTCTCATGACCCCCATTTTCTATCTTGCGATTCCGTTTCGCTGGTCGCAAGCTCTCTGCTTGCTCGTTGTTGTCTTTCCTGATCTTTGCCCGCTTTGCTCGCCCTCAAGCAATAAATCCTAGGTTTCATCTGATTTCTCGTCTCTTTCTGTCCTCCGCTGGGTACTTTGCTTCAACTCGACTCTGCTCCACTTCTTCTGGGTTATCTCTGTCCTGGCGTGGATCTACTCAGTACCATTTCTTAAGACATCCAATGGTTACCTTTGCTGCTCCTAATCACGTTCCCGTAGGCAGGGAAATCCCCTCACAAAATCTTTGGACGAAACATTATAAACACATCATGTGACGCAGAATTCTTCATCTCTCGCATCCGGATGACATTTCACCGGGGCTTATGGTTCACCCAAATCCACAATAATTTCTCTCTTTCTGTGCCTTCTACGATGACGACGGCCATCACGATTTACTTCAAGTGCGAATTTCATCAGCCCGAGCGCTGGTCTCCTATAATGCAGCTCTACTTGGGTTGTTCTCACGTTCCGGCTTTTACTGGTCGCCGACAAGTTACAACCACAACCTGAACCCTTTTTGCAGACACAACAATTTTATCTGCTTCTCGAGTTCAACGGGATTCGTATGGCGGCAACATTCCGCATTCTATACTATTATATTAGGTCTTCGTATAGAGCATGCACTCCGATTGAATTCATTCCGATTTTGCTTCCTCGTATGAGTTGCCGGAGCGAAGCGGCGGCACGTCTTGTACCGGTGTTGCGTGATGGATAGAGGCGCTCGAATTTGGGCAGCCGAAACAATCGAATGGTAGGATCGTAAATGACGTGCTCGCTGTAAAATGAGTTTCGGTTGGCTGGAAACACAGTAACGGGCTACCAGTCCCCACCTGACCGCTGCACCACCGCTGCATCACCACATCGGCTGAACACAGCTACCGCATCAGTGTGACACGAACCGCAACATGGTACCGCTACGAACCGCTTCCGAAATCCCGCCACCGCCACAAGTGCCGCACCGGTACCGCATCAGAACCGCTGCATCACCGCACCGTGCCGCATCACTACCGCAACAATATCGGTCATTTTCCCAACATCACCGCTACCAAGTCCTCTGACTACCGCTACATGTTGTCTAAAAAAAATTAACCAAGACCAGAGGCCATTCCCATTCCACTGGATACTCCTATTGCATCAAAGTAGATCCCCACTCCGCTGTCCCCTATACGGTGTGTCTGCGCAATCGCTCGGAAACATGTGTGCCGCATCGCACTACCGCTTCGGGTGCGGTGATGCGGTTCTGATGCGGTTGGAAGCGGTGAATTAGGGTGTCCCGCCTCGAGCCTACCGGACTCCACTGTCTCGCTGACAACTTGGATGTGAGCGCGTCGGTCGTTGGCTCTTGGTGTGGAGAATTACGGGCCGTCTGGGCAACTATTCGGCGGCCTTGCAACAATGTATAGATGTCGTCTCGCTCGGACGATGTTTTCCGAAAATGGGCTTGCACTGCATTTCAACCACATAACCAAGTGCCCTGATACTCCGGGATCTCCGGGATCGGCGGTCGCCCCGATCACGATTAACGAGGATCCACGAAAACAACCCTAGAATTGATCCTTATTTTTGTCTGTTTTTGTGTGACTGTCGAGCTGAGCTTAGCGGGGCAGAACATTGGCTTTCGTGCATTCGTGACGCCTCTTGCCAGTGACTCCAACCTGGGCGACATATCTAAGCGGCGGGATTATTCGGCCCAAACCCTTCCAAATATGAGCCCTCCGCTCAGGCGCTGGTTTGGTGTTGTCGTTGCTCAATTGGGAGTACAATTTCCCATTGAAGCCTGTGCGTGAAGGGTACTTAAAGGCCAATAATACTGGAAACAAAACATCAAACTCAGAAACCACAAAGCAATGTTCAACCCCTACTCACAAAACTGGCACGGCCAAGGCTCCTCGAGTGGTGGACCATCCATTTATGGCGCTCTCCCATTCACCTCGACGGATACTCTTCCGACATTCTTCTCCTTTCGTTTCACTTCCTTCAACCCGACGGTATTAAACTGCACCGTCATCGGCCCTAAATCGCGACCGTACTTCCGAATCACGACGGACACTCCGATGCCCGGTGTATCCGTCTTTCAAAACTCAAATGGGCAGGACACCGCGCTGGTTCAGTGGCACCGGCATCCAGAGGTTGAACTGCGCAATACTCACTACGTTCCGCCGTCGGCTAGACTCAGTCTGCCACGGTCCGTGTAGCCGAGTCAAGGCTGTGCGTGGCCGGCTACACAGATCACACAGATCTGTGTAGCCGGCCACGCACAGCCTACACGGACCTCGGCAGACTGAGTCTAGCCGACGGCGGAACGTAGTGACTGTGGAAAGACAACGAGTATCGGAAATGTTGTCCTTATCTCCTGACCAAACGTGGGTGGATTCTTTTTTTGCAATGAGGTATTCATCTAACCTTCCTTCCGCAGTCATCGAAGAATGAGTATTAACGGCGCGACATTCACGTTTACCCCGCGGGATAATTTTATCTGGGTAGTTTTCTCCTCGGTAAACCTGGCATCATGGTTAACACTCGTTTAGCTTTATTCGACGGCTTCGCAACCGGAGTTGCTGGGCCGGATATCGAGGAGCCAGAACGCAGTGACACTAGAATTTACCGGAGAAGCTATACATCTTGGACTCCTGGAGCCCGCAGTTGTGGCGACCTTTCTTCTCCAGTGTGGTAGAAATATAGATTAAACTAGAATTCTTATAGATGAGGTCTTCCCACCATCGTTACATAAATCCGCTACGTCGTTGAAGTATGAAAATGATGGGGCCCGATTACAAGGAATAGTTGTGCCTTTGATACAAGTTCTGAAGTTTTTTTCATCATTTTTTCTACCCCATCACTCTGATCGTTGATTATCTCTCTTGATTTCGAAACACTGGACGAGATTATGTCACTGAGTGACCATGCCGTTTTGCGCAGCCCTCACTTGATATGTCTCTCTGAACCGCTGCCACCGTGGCCCTGTCTGTGCAGGCTTCACTTCACTTCACTCTCTTTATAAAATAGCCTGTGTCCGTCTCAAAGCCTTTTAAACTCCGATTTTGGCACATCTGCTCCGAATCTTTGGAGACGCCCGCAAATGAGCGCTAACATTTCCCCGATGATTTCCACCTGCTCATGTGGTTCGGTTTGTCTGGGGCTCTTCACCGCAGCCGTAGGCACGGTTACGTACGGTACGGTACGGATTTTTCACGTACCGTAAGCCCTCTGGATAGTCCGTATTTTCCCGTACGGTATATGGTGTTACAGGCGTAATACGCCGTAGGGTTAAGCGAGATTTCCCACGTCAATCATTGTTTTATCGCAGCGACGGCCCACTATGCCTTTTTAAACTCCGCGTTTAATCTATCATTGCGGGAGATCCTTGCCGGACCCTTCATGAAATCACTGACCTCACTGCTTCATTAGTTTTTCGTGGCAAAATTTTGCTCTTAGGATCTTAGAAAGGGGATGCGGGGCCGCAAAGCGGCCGAGCGGGCGCTTATCATCCCTCAAGTTGTTAGTGAGCAGGCCTCGCAGGCGGCCTTCAGTACGGTCTTCAGTGCTCCTGATATAAACACCACTACGACTTTTGCGCCGGTCGGGACACTCGACATTCTTTTAGAGAGCTCTTTTACTGCCCTCAAACACCCCGAGTTCCCGGGCTACGGTGTGCGCATCAAGAAAAGCAATTTCTGCGATGAAGGTGTGGGGGTGCGCGACTGATCATTGGTTGACAGTGCCAGTCTAACATTGGGACAGCGTGTATACCGGTTACATCGACATCCAGGCTCATCATTTGTTCTTCTACTTTTTCGAGAGCAAGAGCGATCCAGACACAGACGACGTGATTTTCTGGACCAACGGCGGGTTTGTGTCTTCACGGTTGCGCCTGTGGATCTGCCTTACGATTGTTCATTAGTCCTGGATGCTCATCGGGGATTGGGCTGCTTATGGAAGTAGGCCCTTGCAGGGTCGTCAGTACAACAAAGGGAACAGTTCCCCTCACCGAATCGTGAAATTCCAAAGCCAACCTCTTTTTCGTGGATCAGCTGATCGGGGTTGGATTCTCATACGCCGACTAAGGTGAATATGTGGTACGTATTAGTTTCCGCGTGAGGGTGAGAATCCTGATTTTTGGCAGAGTACGACAGAGGATGCGGCCCAGGAAATCGCGGCCTTTGTTGCGATATTCTTTGCGCACTTTTCAAAGTTTCAAGGACGAGGATTCCACATGTCAGGCGAATCATACGCGGTACTCTTTCCTCCCACTAAATACAGGCACTGATGTTTGATCCCGTTGTCTTCCAGGGCAGATATATACCAGTTTTCGATGCCGCGATGCATGACCAAATCCACGTCTCATAAAGGCCGGTATCCCACCTATCAATCTCACGTCCGTTATGATTGGTATGCCTATATTTCATGAACTAGGAACGGCGGCTGTATTCAACCTTCCTTTTCCACGAAACGGGATGACGGATGAAGCCACCATGTTCCCGGCCTGGTAGGTATCTATTAAACTTCGCGGAGAGCTTTTGTCAATTTCCATTTGCCAGGTACGAAATACAGTGTACCCCAGTATCACTCCCGCCCGTTCCAAATATCAAGTACGTGCTCGGTTTTGCGCGGCCTACAGAATATTTATTCATGGAACAGATCTCGTGTCGAAATGAAAGCCAAGGTGTGTTCCTCCATGCAAAAATCTATTGAGCGTATGTATACATTTCGCAGATTCCACGATGCACAAAATGGGTCAAGGAATCGTGTGTGGACCAGTTCGACCTCATCAATTGCAGCGCTGCTGAGGCCTTTTGCGGCAACGTCTTCATGAGCCCCTACATAGCCACGGGTGCGGTTTACATGTCATCGGCCCTCCCTCTCCCTGATTCATTCAAATAATCCAACGTTAGGCCTCAAATACTACGATCTCTCAAAGAAATGTGAAGCTGGTGACTTCTGCTACGCCGAGATCGAGTACAGAAGCCGCATAATCCATCATCTCCGTATCGCACCTGACGTCTCGGGAAATCGGCGAATATCTCAACCCAGAGGACGTGCAGGTCCTACTGGGCGTCGATGGCTCCAAGTCCGAGTCGTCCTCGGACACCGTCGGGGTTGATCAAGGGCGCCAAGCCCTACGTCACTGCGCTGCTCGATCGCGACGTCCGTGTGCTCATCTACTCTATGCCGGCACGTACGACTTCGCGTGTAACTGGATGGGAACGAGGCGTGGGCGCTCGCGTTTGAGTGGAGTGGGCAGGCGGAGTTTGGTGACCAGCCGCTCGCAGAGTGGGCCGTCGACGGGAAGAGGGCCGGGAGGACGCGGTACACGAAGGGCTTGACGTTTGCGACGGTCGACGGGGCGGGCCACATGGTACCTAGATCCCGTTTGAGTTGCCTTGCGGGCTCACTAAACATCATTTCCAGGTCCCGAGGAGTCGCTGGAAATGTGGATCGCTGGACAGCCGTTGTGAACTTGTCTCGGCTATCAGTCTCTCACGACATCCCACTTTGGGAACCCTGTCGTGATGATAGCCGAGACTAACATCTATATTAACCGTTCTTAATGTAACGATTACCTTTGCAATTCTTTGTGTTTCTTTGGTCTCATCCCCATCTGGTCTAACCCCTCCTGTTCTTCTCTATTCTTGCGCCGTATTTCAACACTCAAAGAACCCACGAACAGCTACGCCGCAATGCCCACAGCATTTGTAGATTTTTATCTCGCTCCTTTGTCGTTGATATTCTCACTGTGGCCGAAATTAACAGCCATCCAGCTGCGCCGTAATGCTCCCCTTCCGGCTTTCGCTCTCCTGCTCCTCGTCTCGGCGTCTCTCGGCGTCCAATCTCCTCTGCACAGTTTAATTTTACAGCTGAGAACCCCATCTGGCTCATCAGCTGATCGACGCGCAGTTTGGTCTTGACAGAATGCTATCAATTCCCGCTGCGCGGCAGCCTGCGGTGCAGCTTAATCAGGCCGGGAAGCCACGTACCTCCGGCATATTTCGCAGATATAACGGGCCTCATTCCCCTGCGTGTACCCTGGCCATCTTCCCCCCCCTTTCTCTCGCACCTGAAATTACTTGAATTGCAAACATTCTTCCGGCAACAATTTGTCTCGGGATCTATCGGCGTCTCCCTGCTACGGGGATCTTCTTTATTTCTGGGTTGACTGTGAACTTCTGTCGGCTCTCGCTTGGACTGGCACGGGCATCCACTTGAGTTTATTCTTCAAAACAATTGTCTATATTTGCCTATAAGGTGCTGCTCACAACATGGATTGTTCCGCTCCTGGCGTCCCTCAACCTTGATTCTGGTCTTTCTGGCGGTATGAACGTGCTGAACCAATAACATACCTAGGCATTTATTGTGCATTCACAATTTGTGGTCCGTATTTGGCTTTGGCCCGGTTGTATTTCGTGCGATGTCAATATATATGTTCCTTCCTTTTTCCTGCCCTCTGATTCATTTCCGGAGCGAAGCGGAGGTAAGTCTTGTAGAGCAGTCTAAAGACGAGTAAGCTCTCCACTACAGGGTCCCAATTTCCTGTTTAGTGCAAGTTTTCCGGCGAACAGAAGAGTAGCCCGGACAAGTCCTAATCATACTGTTTCTGTCATCCTCGAACGGCTAGTCACAATGGTTCTTCGCAACAGCATCTCGCTGACGTGGGCACGGCGCCTCATGTTCATCCGACACGCTAGAATCTTTTTCTCGCTGGGTTGGTGCACAAACCAGATCTTTGATTAATTCACGCTTCTCGACCCTACGCTAACTCGCGTAATATTTATTATCACGCAGGGATTTTCCGAATTCGGCGCTCCTTTGTTTCAATTGTCTGGCTCTCGATTGCCAAAATGGGACCTTCGTCGCAGCCTCGTGTCTCCTCCTCGCAGGCCTCTATGATTGGTGCGACTCTTTGATCCTGCAGATAGGCGCCATAAGCGAACCGAGGCGAATCTTTTGGCTTGCTGACTTCTTTGCCCTTCTTTGACCCCTCTTCCCAATTTTCAGGTTTCATGTCAAAAGTCCACAATAGTCAGAGTAATAGGGGAAATCAGAGTACCCAATCCCGAGTCGATTCTGTTGTCGATTCTGAATTCGATTCTGGTCCACTTCGAAGTCCGGCATCGAGCCGCAGTCGGTTTTTATTGGGACTGAGAATCGAAATCGTCGATTCTGGAGTCGATTCTGGCATCAGAATCGGTTCAGAATCGATTTCAGAATCGCTTCAGAATAGACACTGAATCGACAACTCTGACTTTTCCTAATGGGAGCCCTACGTTACGGAGGTACATACCTTACAACATTCACTTACGGGGATGTAACTGAAAGGAAGCAAACTATTCCGACCGTGACATCGCTGCGTAATGTCTCTAGCCTGTCCTGGCTGAATATTCGTGCCGCTTGCAAGCGGAGATTTCAGGCCCTGTGCCCGATTGCGCGCAGAATCTCGCAGCATTGGGGCTAGTGTAGCGCTTCGAATCTACTTTGACCCCTAGCGTTTTGACAAGATTAGTACAGGCGCCAGGCTGTACCCGGGTTCCGAAGACTAATCCATGTCGGTGTATTCCTCCGGCGAGAAATAGTGGTGAAACCGCAAGTAAAGTCCACACCGGACCTAAGATCCTCGATTCTAGGATCTGACAACTGGTATAAGGCATCAGCTTGGACCCACAACTCCCCATTGGACGAGGGGTCGGACCGAAGCCCGATTCTTCGCCTCAGTTCTAGCCCTGAAAATTGCTGGTCAAGCCTTCGACATTGCACGGTGTAGAGGCTCGTTTTTCATCGCTCTAGAGCAGTCCAGAGTGCGTAATTACCAGCCGCCTAGCTATTCAGAGCCAAAAGTGTCGGCATGCTCCATACTTACCTGCCTACCTACCTACCATCAAATTTCATGCGCATTTTCTCCGGATATCAAGGCGCTACATGGGGACAAACAGGCTCAGCTTCACCCCAAATATGCGGAACTCCTTTATGGAGGTTCTGCCGCCTGTTGATGAATATCACGACTGCCATTGGCTTTGCATACGTTCCGGTATAAAACCCCCAGCCTGACTTGGCCCTCTATCTGCGTACTCACCATCGGATAATGACGTTAACTTCCAATGGCTTTATCTCTCCCCTGGTATCTGCAGCTTGCGCGCTGAGTTTTGTCGCAATTGCAACATCCTCGTTGAGGAAATGGATCAAGACCAGGAAGCCATATGCTTTCATCCCAGGACCAGACCCAAGCAGCGTTGCAGGTATGCTCATCTTTGAATTTTTTTTCCCTTCACTACAACTCACTCTCCCCGCCTAGGATACCTCTTGGATTTGCATAGCATGGACGCCCTTGGTTGGCACTTCAACATGCCGGAAGAATATGGGCACGTCGCACGCCTAAAGGGTGGACTTGTCGGGGTGTGTAGCGTATCTTTGGGACGTTCCTCCCTCATTCTGCGCTCCTAGGCCGATGCACTCTACATCACCGACCCGGCGGCGTTGAATTCTATTCTCATCAAGCAGCAGGCTTGGTTCCCCGAGTCTACTGAATTTGCCGGGTACGCCTTTCGCATATACTGTAGGTCGTCGCCTTCATACTTACGTCGATAATAGATTGTTCGGCATTATTAATTGCGGTGACGGTGTTGCCTCTGTTGAAGGTCTGCCTTGTTTTCCCGCATATACGATGGTTAATGCGGAACCAACTACAGGTCGTGAGCACAGGAAACAGCGGAAGTACATGGATGCCCTGTTCACAGCCAGTCGGGTGTCTAAATTGATGCCAATGTTCTACCAAGTCACTCGCCAGGTACTTCTCCAATGCGAATCCCGAGGAAAATGATTTGCTAACTTTCCACTCAGTTGGAAGCGAGACTGACAGCCGCAGTCGCCGACAAAGCGCCGGGCCAGGTTGTAGATATGCTTGACTACTTGAATCGTGCGGCACTGGAAATCATCGGGACTGCCGGTATTGGGCACACGTTCAACTCCTTTGACGACAAGAGTGAGGACTTTGATGAATTCCATGGCGCGATCACGTCCGTCTTGTGGGTTTTGATTATTCTTTCAATTTATTTGCGAGGCTGATGAGCTCGGCCCAGACCCCTGGCAAGTCGCCTGTTCCTGACGCTGCCTTTCCTCGAGTCTTGGAGGAAAATACAGCCTGTGTGGTTGCGTCGGACTCTGGCATCTATTGCAACATTTCCCTGGCCGGCAGCACGCAGAGTGGGTCGGAACCATCTATGTACATAGTTGTGTTTCAAACTTATCTCCTCACAGTTCAAGGCCGCCGTCGATGCTATGCACCCTGTGTATGTCAAACTCTACAACACTCGTCAAAAGGCTTTGGAAGAGGGTGGGTCCGCAGCTCTGGCCGAAACAGCGGCTGGCGGGAAGGACCTGATCACGTCGATGAGTATGGGAACTTTCCCTCTTATTTCACCGATATTAACCCACTATATTTCCCAGTTCAGGCCAATTGGGACGCCGACGAGGCGGATAAAATGCCCGATGATGTTGTTCTTGCGAATATGAGGTATGCTTCCAGACTTCATTGATCTCGACGTGTAACGGGCGCTGAGTTTCAATCTAGCTCCATCGTTCATGGTGGCCAAGAAACCACGTCTTCATCTCTCGCCCGGTTGCTCACCATCGTTGCGGAGGACGTTGATTTGCAAGAAAAACTCCGGTCAGAGCTGCGTGAAGCCAAGGCTGTAAGATTCACTTTTCAACCATATATTCATCATCACTAAATGTCCGGGTCTCACAGAAAAAAGAGCCCGGAGAAGACTTAGATTTTAATGAACTTGAGAAATTGCCGATGCTCGATGCCGTGGTTCGCGAGATGCTCCGTATGTACTCTCCAGTGACTTTCGTTTGGAGGCAGTGCGTTCCTAATTTTCATGACCTAATTTCCATCCTTGCTGACCCGAAAACTGTAGAACGACCAAGGATGTCATGGTCCCGCTCACATACCCCATCCGATCTACGATAACTGGTGAAGAAACTAAAGAGCTGCTCATAGAGCAGGGGACCGCAGTGTACCTTGGATTGAGCGCGGCGAATCGTTCCACTGCTATCTGGGGACCAGACGCGGCAGAATTCAAGCCCGAGCGCTGGCTTAACCGTGATCCAAGCGGGTCAAAACTCCCGGGAGCATATTCCGGCATGTGGGTTTATTTCCTGTTTAAGATCCGAAAATAGCACTCAAATGTTATCCTAGGATGTCATTCTTGAGCGGCGCTAAAGTTTGCCCGTACGTATTTCGTTAAATTCCTTCTGTTATCTTATTTTGATAGTTGTTCTAGCGGCAAAACCTTTGCAATTCTCGAAATGAGTGAGCATTCCGCTCATTCGTACCGTCAATATCTTAAGCGAATTCTTCCCCTCTTTCAGAGCTTGTCCTCTCCGTCTTGTTGCTTGCGTTCTCATTTGAACCGATTTCGGCACCCATTGACTGGAGAATGGGAATAACACTCGAGCCTCGAGTTCGTGGGCAGGAGTCCGAAGGCGTCCAGGTTCCTGTCCATGTCACGGCGCTGTAACTTTGGTATATTCCGCAGTGTGCGATATGCCCGGTGCTGAAAGCACTGAGCTTGAAGTAGTGGGCTCCATGAATTTGTACGGCGCTGATGTATTTTTACTTTCTGCTCTAGCTAGGGTTTGACGTAACCTCGAATGACCTTTACGACTTAACGCTACTTTACGGATGTTCATGATTATTTTTGAATCATAATGCTTTTCCTTCTGATTTACTTTAAGTTTGAGGAAAGTCAAAGGAATAAAGTAGCAAGAACTGGATGGTACACGAGCGAGTACTGGGACTGGACAGTACTAGCAGGCTCCCGTTGGCAATACTATTCTCGGGTTGAGTGCTATGCACGCGCACTGCCTCGTTGAATGTACCTGCGGCGTAGTTTGTTGCCAGGTACATTTGTTCCTGTTCCTGTTCCTGTTCCTTCCAGCTGTCCGTCGTTGATTATTTTTAGTTGTGTAGTCTATTGTAACACCCTACGCGTTTGCAACGGGTTCCCTTTTCTGGCTCTGAATTCCAACAGCTCCTTCCCGATTGTTCAAAGATGTAATTTTCAGCGTGGCTGGGCGACCGATCGATTGAAGAGCTATGAGAGGCTATGAGCTGACATATATAAAAAGGGGACAGCCGGTATGATAAATTAGGGGATTAACCATTTCGACCGCCATTTGCGAGTATTTGTGTCCTCCCGGTGGGAACCTCAAAAAGAAGAGAGGAATGCCGAGAAGGATGGGTGTGAGAGTCGACTAAATCTCGTCTAACGCCCGACACTGGGATTTAGGCCTCGGTTAAGTGCACGAAACACCGACAGTGGGACTCGGCTTTTTGGCATATAGAATGCATGTCGGAAAAATCCTAGATTGATTGAAACGTCTCTTAGCTGGTTTCAACCCACTACAAGGTCGTAAGTTTTTGGGCGGCTTGTATCGCACATGCAAAGTTCGTGAAACCGGTTGTAATCCATCCCTGTCATGGAACGGGTTGCAATCCGATCAGAGACTAAAACCGGTTGCAAGCTGCTAACATCCACCTTGCTTCACATTTCCTTCCCATTGAACCTTACACTAAAGTCCTTTATCGAGCCTAAATGCGACGTAGTGCAAAACAAGACTGTATTGCGTGGAGTACTATTAACAAGTGGTAAATAACATCGGTACCAATTCAAGAACCACAACACGGCCGCAACACTGCATCTGCATCAACGATGAACGTCGGAAAAAGAATTCAAGAGGCAAAAGGCACACACCTTGGGTCTCAACGGTAGGCTCATTATGCCGAATGTGCTTTAGATGATAATCAATGAACCGTACGAACGATTTCCTCGGACTTGGGACTTGTTAACTTAACTGTTTGCGAACACAACTTTCACAAGAGGTAAGAAGGTGCCGGTAAGGCTTTGACAGACAGCGTACCTGGCAGAAACGGCCCTCCCAACCTGTCGGTTTGTTCCCGGAGTATTGACGGTGCCAGCGGGAGGGCGCCTACAGTTAGAACGCACATGCAGTGAGACAGACAGATGGCGTACCTGGCAGACACGGCCCTCCCAACCTGTCGGTTTGTTCCCGGAGTATGGACGGTGCTAGCAGGAGGGGGGCACGGTGAAAGTGCCGCCAATACTGCCGCCGTGCCGCCAGCACCGCCCCTCTGCCGTTCCCAAGTGCCGCCCTCAAGTGTCTGACTGCCGCCCCCGCAAAAGCAAAGTGCCGCCCCAGTGCCGCCCCCAGAGGCGGCACTTTCGTCACACTGCCGCCACAAAGAATGGAAGTATACAGATAAATATTATAATGTACCTGAGTTTATTAACAAGATCTTTTTACCACTTCCTGCGTGAAACTGTTATAAGGTACTACTTAGGGCTTGACTAAATCTCATTTCCCTCGGAATCGAGTTCTACCCAGCCAGGAAACCTGTGAAGAAAAGAGCGAGTTGAGGGTGCTGTTACCATAACAAATGAACGGTTTACCTAGACCTTTTCTTGTGCTGTGTGACTTGAACCGACTTTTTATCTGGGCCAGCCTTCTTGCTGCGACTAGGGTTGTGTCGGGGACCCAAGGAGAACTCTGTTCTATTCATTAGTTCGGGCTTCCCTGCAGCTAGGGACTTACCTTTCATCCGCTTCGCCGGCGGCTTAATGTCTGTGTCCCTAGTCCGTTTCACACTCCCCTCTCCAACGAACGGAAGATCTCGTGCAGATAGAATGGGTTTTCCAGCATGTTGGATGTTGATGGCTGGCCGCGGAACAAATGAAACTGAGGTCCAGTCGGCTGCACGGCGATAGAAAAACAATGCCGAGCTGGGTTCGTAAACGGTATGGGTAGTCTTGAAATGCTCCTCCCAGTCAACAAACTTGCTGGTTGTCATCCGTGATTCCCCTGCTCTGCCAATTGGATCGAATGACCGCCACATGACATCAAGCCCCTTGACAGCTTGTGGAGGCGAGGATAGAAGCTCGCCCCATTGAATACGCAAGAATGTATCACCATTCAAATCCCAAGGCTCTCCAATGGAATCTTGAACTGCAAGCAGCTGAAGGAGCACCGAGCCAGGACCCCAGATCTTTCGGTTCGCCTCGGGATCTGAACACATGATTTCGTGCGCCGAAAGGGCATCGGGGGGAGCACTAAGCATTGCATCCAATCCCGGGCTTCTCCGACAGCATGTAAATCTTCCCCTCAATGAGGCCCGAGCTGCAGTAAGGAATTAGCAATAGTAAATGGATATCAAGCACAGACTGACTCTGATTCAACTTTGTCTTCCAATCTCCAGGGTGAATGAATGAACAAAACTGCATCCATCAAGTTGTGCGAACCAAAATGAGACATGCCTTGCTCATCGAAATATGGAACTAATCATGGACCTCGAGGCCGTGCAAGATAGTCAGAAACCCAGAGAACGATGGCCACAATTCGGTTGAAGTTACTGGCAAGCAGACAAAGAATTAGGGTGACAGAGAGCAGATCAAGCATGGTGGGGAAAGTTGTAGACAAAGGAGCCACTTTCTGAGACAACACCCCGTATGATCAGCCATTCAGGAGCTTGGCCAGCCAAGACATGACAAGGATTTTTTAATGTCTTGAAACACATGTTTGGCCATTGTTGCTGAGAGATGTCAGCAAGAATAGACGAATAAACGCGAAGTGAGGCTGTCTTGAGGTGCGATGGTGGTGGAAGAAAGAGGCGGAATAATGCCGGCATCGGACCCAACCAATCAGTGCACAGCGCCATGAGCGATGCTGAGTTCACTCACCGGGATTAATTAAA
This sequence comes from Mycena albidolilacea, assembly GCA_029282495.1. Taxonomy (NCBI): domain Eukaryota; kingdom Fungi; phylum Basidiomycota; class Agaricomycetes; order Agaricales; family Mycenaceae; genus Mycena; species Mycena albidolilacea. Next base: position 42,952 of record JARIHO010000101.1, on the reverse strand, counting down.
GGTACAACAGAGTGATATCTACCTCCCCACCCAAATTTTGGATGCCTGAGAGGTTTATGCCGAGTGATAAAACAGGGGTAGTAGCAAGCAATTTGCACCTAGTGTTGGTGTTGGTGGTGAATTAAACCGTAGCCGTAAAAATCGGCCAGGGAACGATTTGAACGGCACTGAGTGACAATAACTCCTCTAGATGTTCTCAGCATAATTTCTGGGCACGAACCGTAACCAAAAAGTGTGCATACTAGCAGATCAAAAGGTGAGATTTTGGGGTGACAGACACCGAATTTAGGCCATCTGTGCAGCTCCGAGGTTAAGTAAGACTCGGATACACCTCAAAATGTCATAATCTCAAACCATAATTTTTATGCAAACTGCCGCCCGTTGTCACACATGGTCACACTGCCGCCCTTTGTCACGTAGTTGCATTGCCGCCCCCAACTGCCGACCCAAAAAGGAAAAGTGCCGCCCCCACAGATATTTGCCGCCCCCACTGCCGCCCCTACTGCCACCCCCCTCTGCCGCCCTTTGCTGCCCCTAGTGCCGCCCTTTGACGCCACTGCTGCCCCAAAAAATAGTTAAATTGCCGCCCTTTGCCGCCATTACCAGTCGAACTTACGCTCAACTGCCGACTTCTGGGTAAGTTTTGTCACTTGAATATATGTGAATTGCTGTAATAATTACACCACAATGTAGGTAAAGATGCTGTGTATAATACTATGGACAGATGGTATGTAACATAAAGCAAGTGCCGCTCCTGAGTGCCGCCACTACCGCCCTTGGCGGCAGGGCGGCAGTGCTGGCAGCAGTTTCACTTTGCCTGCAGGAGGGCACCTACAGTTAGAACACACATGCAGTGAGAGAAGAAGAGAAAGGTGGGCTGAAGTACGCCACGTCTGCTGTAATATATATGCTGTGGGGACTAGCTCCACAGGTGTGTCATTGCTCCACTGCGCAGCACCTCCTTTATGGATTCACTCGAACCGAAGCTTGAGGGAGGAGAAGCGATATGATCGAAATACAACATATGTATTGATGTTTTAGATTAGCTGTAATGTTATCAACTCAACTATTGAACAGGATAAAAGCTCTGAAACGGCTTAATGTCCTTATAATCCGTTACATGTATATCCACAGATTGTGTCGGCTCGAAACTGGTTGCAAGCCACCTGCTGGGTGGCTTGAAACCCATTGCAGGTCGTTCGAAGGTCTCAAGCCAGCTCAATCTGTTGCAGCCAAAACAGGATTTTTCCGACACATAGATTCAATGTCCATCAAAAGCCCGGAATAAACCATGAAGACGCCACACCAACGTGTGCCTCCCTTCCACCACATCTGTCCCTGTTATTTTTCTGTCGGTTTCCCAAATTACCACCTCTTCAAACTATCAATATCAGTGTGTATCCCGGCATTTGTATGTGTGTGAAATTGTTCCGGCAATGAGCCGAAATCCATCCTATGTAATAGTAGGGGAATTCACGGTAGGCCATATTTTCTCGTTTGTGAATAAATATATTCATCTGATGGGACAAATAAAACCGTCGTTTGTGGAATAAATCCGTGATCACCCCGTTTGAGTCCAACATATATTTCTATAGTATTAATTCCATCTGCCAGGCACACGGCTCTTCTCACATCATTCAATAACCCCTTATCGGCACCATCTGGCCATTGGACAGTACATATCCCAGCTAGCACAATCCCTCTCTCCATGATGCCCCCGAAAAACCAACTGCCAGTGGATGCCGCAGGCTCAGCTGAGTTTCGGGCCAAACAGTAGCAACTTTCATGGTGTCAGCCACCGAAGAAGGCGGAAGAGCTTTGAGCTGCTTGATGGTATTACCCTCGGCAGAGTCGGTGCTCTCAGCTATGGTGGCAGTGGTTAAAGCAGTCACGGGTCAAGCAGATATATATTCCACAAAAAATGTTTATTCCACAAACAAGATTAAATCTCGTTTGTGAAATATCTTTGTTTGTAAAAATAATGGTCCCATCACTCGAATATATTTATTCACAAACGGGAAAATATTCCCTACCATGAATTCCCCTAGTGTAGAAATAAGTAGTTAAGTGGTTGATTGTGAATTATCGAACATCCTACAATAGGATGAAAATACTACGCAATTTCATTCAATTCGGCACAGGTTGTGACCCATGACCCAAAATACCGATTCGGCACTTCGGAAACCAACGAAGTTTGGCGTGACACCTCCAAGAATTCAGCATTCAAGACAAAATTTTTCAATAAGGTAGACTATTTGTGAGGACTCTAAATATAAAGCAAGGAAGTAAAAACTCGAACAGACAAGAATATAAGTAAGAACAGAGCGAATCTGTCGAGGATGTCAAAAATTGGGAGAGTTATCGGTTTGTTAAGAAATTGACACTACCGTCAGGCACAAGGCCCGACAACTCCGATCCAGAACATGAGCACTCGGTCGACAGCATGTAAGCTGGGTGAAAGAGGCTTGACTATCGAGGTCAATTTCGTACACAAGGCACTCCTGAGTCTGAAGATGAAGCCCCAGAAATACCAAACTGGAGCAACGCTCCCAAGAGCAAAGCTCACTTGAAGGGCAAATCAAAGACATGACCGAAATACCCCAAAAAGGAGTGATGCGAAGGAAAGAGGAGAAAAGAAGGTTTAAATGAATCCCCACCCCAACAGCCTGCAGTGTGATCCGGACCACACTGGGCCAGGCCAAACAAATTCGAGATAACAGAAATTCTAATACCGACTGGTATGCCCCAGGACAGACCAGCCGATATTCGGCAACATAGAGACATATACCTGCAAAGCTGTGTCGATATAAGTGCATCTAGTACAGATGAATGCCTGCAATTGTGTCGGCATGATGTTGGATATATACCCGCAGAGCTGTGTCGGTATAGGGTGTAGTGTGCACGCAATCACGTCTACACATAAAATGAATGCCCGCAATTGCGTCGACATGATAAAATAGAGATATACCTGCAAAGCTGCGTCGGTATGGGTAGTGCACATAATAATGTCGACACAGATAAGTATGCCCACAACGCTGTGTTGGCACAATGTAATCCCATTCACTTGATGGGATGAATACCAAGTGAACAGCACCAGACAATTTCGTCTTCAAGAATTTTGATACAATGTATCTGGCGCAAAACTGCGTTGAAAGGGTTGGGACAAACTGAACAACCTCTGTGTCAAGGAGGTCAAGAGTGTGTTCGGATGCCAGATCCATATCCATGGATCTGGATATATTTCCATTTATGGTAGTTGTGAGAATATCCAGAAGATTTGATAAGTGTGACTGCCGTGACTCGACGCGCTGACATTTTCAAGTACTCTACGTACGTACGTGCGGCTCTACCCTCCCTGAGCTCGCAGGACCGCCCTTCCAATGGTGCCAAGTGCCGGCCCGACAAACCTGACCTCCGGACTTCCAACCACCGGTGCCGCTGTCTGGCGTGTTCTGGATGAGACAGGATTGATTGAATTCCTCGCCGAGCACCTCGCAGAAGCTGGGGATAACAAAAACTTCACCCCGAAGACCTTCTGTGCTGCCGCAGACCACCTGGAGAAAACTTGTACTGAAGGCGGCCCGAAAACCTTCAAATCATGCCAGCAGAAATATAACAGTGTGCGTGGCTTGCTTCTTTAGGTAAAAACAATTCTAAAAGACAGTGTATAGCTTCGCAAGCTCCAGGCCCTCGTCGAGCTCATCATGGGTATCTCCGGCTGGAAATGGCACCCCGACAGGGGGGCTGACATTGATATCACCACGAAGGATACCTGGGACGACTGGGTGGCGAAGAATCCGGAGGGCAAGCGATTCCGGAACAGGGGCTGGGTCCACTATGATAGCTTGCTTCCTCTGATGCCTGAGAAGGCAAAGGGGAGCCATGCTTTCCGTGGAACTGCAGCTTCGATGACACCAGCCCTGCCGTGATCATTGTCCCCAGACTGGGATCCAGAGCAGCTGGAAAGGGATTTCGGTGCAGCTGGTGAGGGCGATGGCGATGGAGCTGCGAGTGGTGAAGGAGATGCAGCCGGCAATGGTCCTGCTGCTCCTGATAACAAAGACGATGAAAATGACGCTGATATGGCTGGGGTATGTCTACTGCAAAATTCATCAATTTTGCTGATCATGTGCATGCAGTCTTCATCTCCTGCGCCAACCACTGGTCAAAAGCGTGTAGCTGCGCAGTCTGCCGGAGGCCACCGCAAAAAATCTCGCCTCAGTAACAGTGCTCAAGGTATTGTTGATCTTGCCGCTGCAGCAGAAGACTTCAATGGGATTTTTGCTGGTGTGCTTGCTATCCTCAGTTCATCTGGCGGTCCGACCTCGACCTCGATGTCTGCCCCAGACCCAGCCCCAGCCCTAGCCCCAGCCTTGATCCCAGCGACCTCATCGACCGCAGCCTTCCAGACGAGTCCTCAGCGCCGCATGTCTGCCTTCAAGCTTGCACAGCAGGAGGATTGGATGACACCCGATGAGCGACTCGAACTCATTGAGATCTTGCAGACGGATCCGAGAATGGTGGATCTCTATGTATCACTTCTCACCGAGGATATGCGCATCCCTTGGATAATCAAGCAGTTGGGTAAGGTCGGGGTCACTGTATTCCATCACCAGTACTCCTTGGGACCTCTCAGCGGATTACTTTAGTCAATATAAATATTTGTGGTGACTGTGATATTATATGTTCACTGTACTATTATATGTCCACCATAATATTATATGCTTGCTGCTGCTCCAAGCCGTGCAGCCTTCTCACGTAAATAAATTTGATAACTGTCCCACATTGCTGCCGCTATCTCATCCCGTCGAGCTTCAGACTGGCGCTTTTCCTGGGCAGTGGTTGCACCACGAGCAAGATCACCAAAGTCCGAATCCGGGCGTACTCCTGGGTCTGGGTCTTCGACATCCTGTGCTCGAAGAATTTCAGCCCATTCAATAGAGTTGTGTTGGAGGATGAAGTTGTGAAGAGCGGCCAAAGCAGCTGGAATACGTGCTTGAATATCCATGTCGTACTCGGGAGTTTCTGAAAGGATTTTCCATTGGCCCTTGATAACACCGAAAATGCGCTCAACAACATTGCGCATTTGAGCATGGCGGAGATTGAACAACTCGCGGGGGTTGGCTGGCCTGTGAGAACATTAAAGCCATGGTAGTGCACATAATCACAACAAATACCTGATATCCGCCCGACCCCATTCAGCCAAATGGTATCGTTCACCACGGTAGGGAACAAGTGCAGCGTCACAGCTACCAAAGCCAGCATCTGCGAGATAGTATTTACCCGCCGGGATGGTGAGATCGTTGAGACGGGCATCAAGGAAGAGTGTAGCATCTGCCGTCGACCCTTCCCAGCCACTGAGCATGTACAAAAAGCGCATGTCTTGTGAACAACAAGCCAGACAATTCATTGATACACCACCTTTACGGTTTCGTGATGCTTGCCGATCTGCTGCTGGTGGTGCGGAATCGATATGTGTCCCATCCATGGACCCGATGGCATCTTCAAAGAAAGGGAAGAACCTCGGATCATGAGCGATGGCCTCGGGTACAGGGTCACCGACACAAGGGAGGCGAACATAGTGTGTGTAGAATGGGGGCAAGGAAAGTGCTATGAGAACATGTCTGAAATATCTGGAAACCATGATGAGCAGAGTGCAAAAGTGTCAAGGAAAGTTTACTTTGAGATGGTTTCATTGGACCGTTGGAATTGTTCGCCAATATGACGAATGGACATGCCTACAACACAGGAATACAGGAAAATAGCAACCTGCTCCTCCAGGCTGACATATTTCGAGTCTGTCATCCCCGAAAGAGTGCAAAGTTTCACTAGGAGGATGAGAAATACATGGAGCCTCATGCCCATCTCGGTTTTTATCTGCCTCGGATGCCCAGTGACAAGTTCCTCCACCCAGGCTTGCCCACTCAAGGCAGATGTATGGTAGTCTTGTTTCCAATACAAAGGACTGGTGTATGTGATTGCAGCTAGATGGATCATGTGCCAGAAATAGGCGGCAGCAACAACAAGACGTAGTTTGAGGGTGCGGATAGCTGCAGGAGGTGGAGGCATTGGCGCAGTCGGTCAGCGCAGTCTGCGCGGTTGGTCAGCGTGTCAAGGACGTGTTGTCACGCTCGAATCACGCTGTATTTTGGATATTCTCACGACTACCATAAATGGAAATATATCCAGATCCATGGATATGGATCTGGCATCTGAACACACTCTAAACATGCAAATGCATGTCCAGATGATAGGGAAGACACAAAGAAAAATAAAATAAAAGAGAATACAGGACACAAAAACTGCCGCAAATGTGAAAATTAAACACTCAGCATATGCCAAAACCCTCGGAGACATAGCCAGAAAATCAAAGCCTGTAGATTTCCCAAGTGAGGCTTCTGACCCAAGATTCCAGAGTGAAATAGAAATGGTATTAGCGGATAGTACACCAGATACAATGCATGTCAAAACCTGTTGCATCCAGCTCAGAATGCGGACAGTAGAGCCCATAGATAGATCAAGAACCAAACAAGGATATGGTCAGAGTCTGGACCGTCAAAAAATCGCTCACAAGGGACGAGAACCGCCGGAGAGCCATGGACGTCGCGAGCAGAAAGATGTGATGGGACCGAGGTCACAAGCTATCATCCCACATTTGATTGTCTACCTTATCTTACGCTTACACTACTGTAGCATTTTATTCAGTTTGTACATCACGCGTCACAGGGCTTCAAAAATACGAAAATTTTCGTACATGTCACGGGTCACTGGGGTCGAGTACGAAAACCGCCAGAACGTCACAAAGTTGCTGAAAATCACCCCAAAAATCGAAATTTCGGCTTACACAGTTGCGTGCACCGTGGTATTCGCATGAGCTGCTCTTGTTGACAGCTTTGGGCATAGGGGCTCATTGGGTGTTCAATCCAAGTATGATTTCAATGGTTTAGACAATTCTAACCTTTTTTTACAGTGTATCGACTCTGGTATATGCTATTTAGAATTTTCCTGGTGCTTTCCAACGAAAGTATGTACAAAAATTTTGGGGATGTCACGGTCTCCCGAGGCCAAGTACGAAAACTGACTTTTGTACTTTTGGGTCACAGGTCACAGGCCGGTACGAACTGAATAAAATGCTACAGTAGCCGGAGCAAGCTCTCGTAGATCCAGCTAGCAAAAATTCTGCCTTTTTTGTACCTCTGAGGGAGATTTGGCCCTGATGTCACGCATTTTACATTCGGCACTGGGTGCCGTGACCTGTGACCGAGACGAAAGTTCATCGCGACACAGGGGGCGCATGGCGCGTGACCGCCAAATTGAATGAAATTGCGCAGTAAGTACGCGAGGACCATGACAGCAGATGTAGGATGAATTCGGCCGTTTTAGGATGGTCATCATCCTTTTGCGATCAACCTACGACGCTGCGCAAATCAACCTACCTGTTTTCAAAATCATCCTTCAACCCGCCGAAATTCCGCCTACTTCTGGTCAATCCAAATGTTGATTTTCATCCTTTCCTGCCCCCCCAGAGAAATACACGCTCTAATGCTATTCAGTCCTTGTTCGACAGAATACGTGACTTTTGGCTTTTCCGGCATCCAGAGGATGGCTAACCACCACCCACTTCAGGACTACATCATGTACCCAGGCCACGTATGTCGCACTGGGGACACAGGTTATGATGAGGGATCTGGTGGGTGATCTTTTGGCTGGGGTTCGGTTGCTAATGCTCTAGCATAAGTATGCTGAACCTCTCAAGAATTTGTTTCCCTCCGACCGGACGTCCAAGTGTCCTCATCTCATCTCGTACACCATTCACTGCGTTCCCACCCCCTGTAGACACACATAGACACACGTGCTTCGAGCTTATCTGATATGTGTTTACATGCGGCGATCTTCGGCTACGTTCCGTAGATCCCATGTAGTCGAAGTGTAAACACATATCAGATAAGCTCGAAGCACGTGTGTCTACAGGGGGTGGGAACGCAGTGATTGCCTCCACCCTATCATCCGCGGGCCCCTCCCACCCCGTACCGCCCACTTTGGTGATGGCTCCGTGCGTTTCCTTGTTTCTTTTCGCCTCCCATTTCCAACATTTCCAAGTAGCTGTGCTAAATTTTCGATGCGTCGAAACGTGAAAAACTTGGCGACACGGGCGACACGTACGACCTGTTTGTATGTCACGTGAGGCTGTCCTTGGACAAATATACCAGGCCCGGCCCTTGCCGTGCAAAAAATGCTCGCGTCTCGCTCTTACGCGTTGTCCGGCGGGCACCAGTTTCGCTGCCATGTCTTGCCATACGTACTCTCCATTGGCGTACCCCAGCCACTTGCAGACCAAAACTGTTAGCCCACAACTTCTGGGCCCTTAGCAGGCCGAAAACGCGACAATAGGCCCAAGTTCGAATACTCGAAGAGGGGATCCCACTTCAAGTAGCATTTTCTCCTTCCATTCGCCACTTGAGGTGCTGATTCGTATGTCTAGCACTCCGGCCTCACAACCGCCAGCCTCCTTGCCTACGGCGCTGCGCACTGGCCCGCCCCCGACGTCCTCCCCGCCGGCTGGAGGGCCGACTGGGCGCAATGGGACTACCTCCTCACCCTCTTCGCCTTCAGCCCGTACTTCCTGCGCCTCCCGCAGATCGAGATGCTCGTCAACGTTTAAATACGGCATCCCCGGCGAGGTGCGCCCCATCATGTACTCCGACGCGCGCGAGATGCTCCTCTTCTCCACCGAGGTGCTCGACCAGCCCGACGAGCCTGACTCCGACTCCGAGGCGCCGGAAGCTCGGACAGCGCAACCTCAAAAGCCCGCTCAAGACGGGGACGGCGCAGGCTTCGTTTTCCTCCTCAACTGCCGCACCTTTGAGCTGTGGACGTACGACCCCGACGCGTCGGCCTCCCCGCAAAACGCCCCCTCCACGATCCAGGAGCTCGTCCTCCCCGTCGCCGCCGCCCCCACTCCCGCGGGCGTCCCCATGCTCAAGCTCGAGCCCGACCCCGAGGGCGAGGCTGCACTCGCCCGCATCCTCGCCCGCGACCCCACCGTCATTCCCGTGCTGGAGGAGGAATTCCTGGGGTACGCGCCGCGCGCGACCGAGCGCGCGGAGGAGCTGCTCAGCGCGGACGACGTGCACGCGCGACACAAGGAGAAGTGGGGCGACGCGATCCTGAAGCTGCGCGTGTACGTGAAGGAGACGGAGGCGGAGCTGGAGGCGGACGAGCGGGAGCTCGCGGACTTGCGCGCGACGGGGTCGGCGGAGCTGCGCGAGAGCGAAGGGGACAACTTCCGCCTGGACGAGGCGGCGCATGCGCAGATGCGCGCGGCGCTTGCCGAGACCAAGGGGAAGCTCGTGGAGTGGGAGCAGCAGTGGGTGGAGGCGTACGGAGCCGATGGTGAGGTAACGCGTAGGTTCTAGCCAATAGAGGTTATTGGCAAATGAAAAGATTTATGGCTGTCTTCCCGCCATGTTACTCTGGTAACAACTGGAGGTGCGTTAGACGCCTCGGGATTAGTTCACATTTGCATTCGAGGCATGCCCCATGGTCGACAACCAACAAAGTTAGTAGCTGCTGAGTCGATTGCCGAGCCACACTAAAAATTACGTTCTTGCAGGCATCGGTATCGTCGCCCGAGTCCCGAAGGCTCACCGCCTCCCAGGCGGCAATCAACTTACGAGACCATGAGGCTTTTGAGGCTTAGGCGACCCTTGTTTTCACCGAAGCCATGGAGCTGGATCCGAGCCCACCCAACAAACCCGACTTATTCTCCTGTCATTTCGATTTCTCCCCACACGCGGCGTATGATCATGCCCACAATGTATATCGAAGAGAGGGGCCTGGCGCCAATGTATGCTCTGATTTGCTCCTTTCTTTCAGATCCACAGACATATAGAGGGATAGATGGTAGATTGCGAGGCTCCTTCCCGGTTGGTGTTCCCTATCTATCCTTAGGCCTGCGCTACCTCTGCGATGTCATCCGACCCCAATTCAATACCGACGCTAAGTTCACTGTCGGACGCAGATAACGAGCTGCTGTTCATCTTCGGGCGGACGGTGACGCAGGACGCGGTGGGGCTTCTCTGGGAGACGTTGTTTGTGAGTGAGTAGAGCGAAGCAAGCAAGAAAACCCCGTCAGATCTTCGGTGTGCTAATTTTCTGCAGGTGCATATGGCGTGTTCTTCTGGCTCGCCGTTTGGTCTATCGCGTGCGTTCAATTCTTTCTTTGCTTTCCATATTACCTCTCCCGAGCTCAGTTCTACATTTATTTATTTGTCTTCATGCGCATACGCACTGGCATATCCAGCCGCAAACGCCTCAAAACCCCCGGCTCCGTCGCCATGCTGCTCATCGTCGTGTACCTGTACACCAGCTCCCTCACTATCGCCTCGCGGTTCACGCGCACGCGCGCGTTTTTCATGCGCCCCGAGCTGGCGCTGGAAGACCGCAAGGCGGTGTCCAATGCGGCGGTCACGGCGCTGGGGACGCCGATGGAGGCGCTGTTCATGTTTAATGTCCGTAGCGGGCTGTGCCTCTGCCTGATATCGATATTCATACATTTGCTGTTCTCAGATGATTGTAGGCGACGGCGTGGTCATCTGGCGCGCGTGGGTGCTGTATGCGCGCGCGCGGTGGGTGGTGGGCGTGCCGTGCCTCATGTTGTGCATGTCTTTCAGCACGTGTTTTTTCTCCGCGGCTGCGTTCTTGATACTGACGCTGGGTTATTATCGTAGTCTTCACAGTGCTCGACCTTACCTGCCTCACCGGCGCGGGGTACGCGAACCAGACGGCCATGGCCTCGGGCGGGGCTGTCTGCGAGCGCGCCGAGCTCCTCTCGTGGGCGTTCTCGTTCGTGACGAACGGGACGTGTACGGTGTTGATTGGGTACAAGGCATGGTGCGTGTGGGGTTTAGTTTTTCTTCCCTTGTCGACATGTTCATATTCCTGAAATACAACACAACACATAGATATCGTGCTCATATTTTAACTGGCAGGCAACACCGCAGATCAACAAGAGCGCTCAACACGACAATGACCTCCACCCGCCTATCAATCAACCGGATTCTGTCACTGCTCGTCGAGTCTGGGTTTATATACTGCTTGTTCTGGGTGAGGCGTCCCCTCTCCTCTCCTCTACCCATATATAAGCTGGATTATCCTACTGGCCCAACTGACGCAATATATCCTCTTTGTCGACATCTCGCGCGCCGCACCCGTCATCTACGTGTACGAGCTCTTCGCGGGCATGGGCGACCAGATCTCGGGGATGTACCCCACGCTCATCATCGTCAACCTGCACCAGACGCTCTGGGACGAGTCCGCTCCGGACGCACGCGCGGATAGCTCGATGCATTTTGCGACGGGGGCAAAGCGATCGGGATTGGATATCGCCGGTGGGCCGCCGGGCAGCCAGGCCTATAGCGGGGCGAGGCTTCAGCTCCGCACGGATGTGGGGGGTACGGGGAGCACGGCGATGAGTGTCGTTGATAAGAGGGCGTATAGTCCTGACAGTCCCGGCGAGCATGTCTAGCGTTTGGACGTTTGAACTGTATTTTTATTATTTTATTCTATGCGAAGTCAGACAGCCCCAAGACATGCTTATCGCTGCTTGAATACACGAAGGGTGTGCTGACTTTATGCGGTTTGTTGAAATTCAACCGAAGTCCTTATCTCTCTACCCGAAGCCGGAGATTCCCGGCTTCAGATACGGGGTCTCTGGAAGCGCCACCCCATTAAAGCCAGTTGTACCTCGGTTATGCTTTGGTAGCAGATCGACAGGGCTGACAGCCTTGAAAGCATCTGACCTTGGTTCACCCGACGGCAACTGCCTGACTATCTTTCAACACCAGTCGTCGAGTACTAAATAGCCCAAATGGTCCTCAGACGGGTGTCACTGCCGGGAGATGGAGTCCCGTACATAGTCCTTCGCACACGATAATTCCGTTCTGAGGATACTGCCGACGTAGGGCAGCGCCACGTATGCCGCTCTGAGCAAGTTGTGCGATATTTCTGCGATTGGATGGTTTCACGCAAAAAATGGTGGTTGAATTTTGAACACCAGCATTTGAGCTTGTTTCCCACTTTACCGTACATATGATAGTCACTTTTCATGTTGCCTCAGTTGGCAATGGTCGACGTCGGCCTTTCAATTCATGCTTCACTTTGTAAAGCAGTTGGTAAGCAGCTCGAGAGCGGTCCATCGACACTCGATTAGATGAATGCCCACGGTGAACGTTGGCCGTTGTTTCAAACGTCAGAAAGCCTCGGGACCTTGCCCGCCAGCCCAGACGAGCCGCCGACCCCTAATGCAGTGCCGGCACCGGTTGACTAACATAGCCGCTCGGGTCGGTCTGCACACCGAGCTTGCGCTAGTCGATATTTTTAGCGCGATAACTGACGCTAGGAGGTCTTGACTGCAAATTCGACCAATTGCATGGTTGAAAATCAGATTTGCATGATTCGTATTCTTGGAGCCGAGCTGGCTCCATTGGGAACCGCCACTTTCATTCTAAAGCTTCTCACAGCTGCACGGCCTTTGCGGAGCTAGACCTGCGGAACATCACCTGAGACCTGTGCCGAGACATGCCAGGCTAAGGAAATGACGCAGCACGGCGATTGGTGTCCTTCTGCGTCCGCTATATAAAGCCCAAGGAACCCGGATCCTCTTCATCCTCTCAGCGTCGGCTTCAACTTCCATTGCGAGCGATCATCCAAACTCACCTCACGAACATGAAATTCTCCCTCTTCACGCTCTTGACTGCCACGGCCTTTGCCGTTGTGCACGCAACGCCTCTTACGCCCCGCGACGTTTATGTTCCTCCGGTCCTCTATCCTCACAACGGGACGGTCTGGTTCGTTGGCCAGCGACACAACGTTACCTGGTGAGTCTCCCCGTACGCTCTCGCTCCCGGCCCTGACCCCAGCGCAGGGACAACTCGGACCCTCCTGCACACATCACCAATGGGATCGGGCGGATCATGCTCCGCAAAGGAGATCTTACCACTCCAGGCAAGCCGCCCGATCGATCGAATCCTTTTCCGCAAACTGACGCAGCACAGTGATCTTGCAAGAAAACTTCTCGATCTTGCTCGGCCGAATCGAGGTCACGGTGCCCTGGGTCGAAGATGGCTCGGACTATCGCCTCGTCTGTGAGCATGCATTTCTCTTCCGATTCACATATCGACGCTAACTGAGACCGACAAGTGTTTGGCGACTCTGGGAACTTTAGCCCCTATTTCACGATCAAAGGCTGACGTCGATGGATTACCATCACGGACATTTACCACGACGGACATTTACCACCACGGACATGGACTTATGGATGATGAGCACTGAGTGGGAACAGTTTAATGGACACCAGCTTACTTGTAGCATCTAATACGACACGCCATGTATTTCTTTCTGTATTCCACGCAAATCCCCAAATTCAGTACTCTGAATTGCGCCAAACCAGAGGGCCGGGCCAATAAAAGAATCGTGACGGGCAGAAATCTGCCGACGGTGAGCTAAATTCATCGAGAGAAGGAAACCTACTCAGTTCCTGCACCTCGAACGAATCGCGTGCTCCGGCGCACGGAAGCAGGCGTGTTATCTCGCCTGCCAGCCATGAGACAGTTACACCTTCACCCAAAATCGATCTCATGACCGATCTCGTACGTCGGGCTCGGTTTGGGGACCTGTACAGGAAAAGAGTGACGAGAGTGTGAACGTCGGCTAGTGAGGGCTCGCACAGGGCAGAGTCAAGCTCGGCCCAAGGTAGGGAGTGAATGGTATCGCGGTTTTCATCGAAGCGGAGATCGATTGTAAGGTGCTGAAGACGGATCTGCCCGAGGTTGGTGAGGAGGAAAACGACCCAGGGGATCGGATTTGAGTCGACGGCGATTCCGAGAGAGAGGCGTAGGGAAGTGAGCCCGAAAAGACGGTTGATGGCGAGAAAATTCGCGGGCTGTGGCCAGGCTGGGAAGAGGGTAGAAGTCATCAATAGCGGAGAGGACACATGTTCTTACCAGTATAGACTGGTTGGAGATGTAGGGACTCCAAGGTGCCGCTAACATGGCGTAGCAAATCTTCCGCATGTGGAACGTCGTTGAGTGGATCGAAGCCTAGCCTGAGATCACGCAATGCACGGAAGCTCGGCGTTGCAATGACCCAGGAGATGACGGCTCCGACGTCAACGGTGTCCAACAAAGTCAGGGACTCGAGCGTAGCGGGCCACACATCGCTCGTGTCTGATTTATTTTCTACAAGAATTTCCGCCATCTCAGAGAACTTGAGTCTCTGAAGACTGCGACAATGCTGGAAGATCACAGTGTCGATGACATCGAAGCCGGTGAAATCGATATGGATTAAGGAAGGGCAGTCGATGAGCGAGCGGATAGACGACTGTAAAGCGACCGGTAGGTCTCGCCAGGGTTCGCCTGAAAGCCGCATCCGGAAGCTTTGTACCGTTGAATTAAACAGTATGTCTAGAAGCGCGGGGAGGGTTTCGTCTGAGGAAATCCACCGTCGAGTCATCGGAAGGCTCGAGCCCCGCCATAAGGAACCGGAAAGGATGGATAGATGTCGAATGTACAGGACGATACGGGGTGATTCGCAGAGGACCCGGTATACGATAGAGCATCTGGACTTTGAATGAACGACTGCTTTCGGGGCACCGAGCGATATATGGTCGAATAGATACGGTTGGCAGATCGAGAGGAACTGCTTCGAGACCAGACAGGTCCGACACAGGGTCTTGACGTCGAGGGGCGCTCGGAGATGTTCGAGGATGAGCAGGAGGAGTTCTGGGGGCAACCATGGCCCTCCTTCTCCGGGCTGGAGTATTGAAGGTAGAGCAGATTCTCCCTGCAGATTGCCAGTCATCGTGGCGAAGAAAGCGGCTGATTTCGGCGAAATTTGATGGGTGACGTAATCTCCTGCGTCTTGTCCTCTTGCTTCCTCTTTTGCTTCCTTCTGAAGCCATTTAAACTGTTGGCGCTTGCTCTTGGTTCACTCCATCGTCACACTCAGGCGAGTCCAGGCCTTTATTGCATGGTCGTCATGACTCGGATACAGTCTGTCGATAAGACTTTGGGCCTTGGGTGGACCAAGTTTTCGATACCAGACGGGGCCAGGAGGACTTCTGTAATTATACATCCATGCTGATAGCATACGGGTGGCCGGAATTTGCCTTGAGATTCCGTGGTGATCGCTCAATCTTCCCAGAGTTTTCAAAACTTTTGCGCAGGCTTTGATCAAGCCCTAAATTTGGGCTGGAGCTACACGAGGAGAGAACTACGAGGCTGAGTGTCTGGTTGCACCGTGGCTCGCCTATTTTCTCCCCCGAGCTGTGTTCTCATAACCGTACATAGTCTTTAAATGGGCGTCTGCTCCTCCACAGCAATCTATCAGCCCTGAGTCGCGGCCCTCGCAAGCGCCTGCCGCGTAATCCCCCGCTTGCAAGTGGCCCACTGGCAACCAGGACGGAGACAGCCTGCCAGGGGACGTCGCCGCACGGCGTTTCTACCAAGAACAGCTAGGCGCCAGCGCCGTTATTACGCGTCGCACTAACCCCCATCAGGACTAGATCGTCGGTGGTCCAGCTGTCGTCGTCGAATTTCTGGAGTCGTGTCGATCGTGTCGGAATGTGCTGAGCCTGAAGCTCACAGCGTGCACGTCCACCTTCTGTCAGTCTTTTTTTGTCGTGTACGCACCCCGTCCTCATTGCTTGCCATTAGAAGCAAGATATCCCGACGCCACAATCCCATGTCCTGCCTACCCTTGCAAGGCCGCCTTGCTAGATTTGACCCTCGATTTCAGCACCCGAATCGCCCACAATCGTTTCGGAGGACAAACAGCAGCTGTGCACCCGTATCTATTGTTGCGGCGTTCTAATTTTGACCTCTTCAAACAATTGGTTTGCCTATCAATCACTAGGACCGGTTCAATTTTAAGAAATTTCAATACGAGGTACTCTCCCTGGCTTATGCATAATAAAACGACGGAGGACCCTGGTTCCTTCGTACCGCCAGCAAGAATGGACTGCATATCCTGTAGACTTAGCCGAGTGGCTTATCCTGCCATATGCATCTGTCGCTACGCAAGCTCACAGCATCTGTCCACAAGAGGTTCCTCCCAATCAGCGACGCAGTCAAATTCAAGTGCGCCACCATCCGTTCATTCCATGAAATGAAATCAACGAAACTGAGCAAAGGTTCCCGGACACCCGCAGAGTTAACCACCTGATATCTGCGCAATCATGTGCATCTGAATTCGTTAACTCCGGAGATTTATTTTCGCGCATGTCCTCATCAATTCTCGCATCTTCCGATCTACAGCTTCTGTTGGATTTGCTCGATGATAATTGGCGTCAGTTTACATCGAGGTCTTTTCGCAACTTTTCTTTCGCCGGTACATACTCTCGAATAATCGGCCCTACGCACCTATACCCCGCACTGTTCTTCTCTGAGCATCCGCACTGTTCTTGGACGTTCCCCGAATGTCAAAGAGGCTCTGAACCGATGTCAAATCTTTAGTGCTTAGGCTCTTGCAAACGCCTTACAACATCCTCATATGATACGAACCACCCGCCTTGTAAGATTAAGGTATGTGTCGGAAGCTTTTCAGTCTCATCATAATTCATTCGGTGGCGTCTGCCCCTGACACAAAAACACCTCATACGTCTCTTTTATCTCCTTTACACTATCTGCACCGAGTCCGCCCCCATGCGCAACTATCTTCAACACAACAGCTACATTTGGGGCTCAACTGCTGTAGGGAAACGCGCCAACTGATTCAAATCGATACTTGGTTGTCTTTTTTTACCACCGCTTCCGCGCACCGAAATCCGTCGTTACCCCTTCTCGGGCCGGGAACCAGAGCGGAGGCTAGGTGCTCTACAGCAGCTCATGCCTTCATCTCGGGGCCCGATGCGGCAAATAATTTCAGCTAATTTAAGGTCAATGTTGCAAAAGTAAGTCCCAGTTTAAATAAGAGTCGACTCTTGAGCAGCATGCGACTCGCCCATGGACACTTGCAACCATGTCCAGAAGTGTCGTCCATTATTCCACATAATCTGGAGCTGCCTCACGACCATTGGCTTGTCTATTTGGATATCCCTGTGTCTCAATGTCCTCCCATCCCGGCTGGGCTTCTTTGCGCGTACTTGGCGGAAACTCCGCATGATGCTCATCACACTCATTGCGCCTGAGTTGATGCTGGGGTTTGCTGCCCGCCAGTATGTCGTCGCTCACTGGTTTGCCAAAAGTACACCATGTATTCTTATTGTTAACCGAATTAGAACTCACATTACCACATAGCATACAACGTCTCACGAACGCACGGATTCTTTTTCACCATGGGTGGTTTTGTGACACGAGCCGGACATCACCCTATCGTAGCGAACACTCAACTCCGACAATATCTCAAGGGCATTGGAGATATTAAAGAGGGGGATATCGTTGACAAAAGTAAAGTCGACAGTCTGATCACATGCGCCGCGCTGGGGCAGGTGGTGTGGTTCGCTGCGCAGGAAGCAGCACGCCTGCACGAAGGCCTTCCTATATCGACGCTCGAGACTGCCACGGTAGCCTTTGCGGGTGTCCAGATGGCCATTTGGATGCTTTGGAGACAGAAACCCCGCGATGTCTCCGAGCCAATCCTACTCGATCCCGTGAGCCCAAGTTCTACCGCTTTGACGGTTGGCTCGGAAGTTGAAAGTTACTCGAATAGGGATGCCGGACGGATGCCGTCCTGCGCGATCTAGGCAGGGAGATACAGCGCCTCGAAGAGGGTCCATGTCCTCCCAATGAAGACTCGGACGCGCAGACCCTGGTGGATTACATCAATTCTAAAACATTGCACCATCGCCTCACGATTGGTGATCGTCTCAACGCAGTTGTATTGGGGGATTATCGAAATTTCGATCCCACTTCCTCCACCTCAGTTCCTTCATTTTGGTCGGTGCCCTTCAGAGAGGGCCCTGAAGATCTTCCACTTGTCCTGGCTGGGCAGCTCATCTGCGCCATTGTATTCGGGGTGATACACTGTTTGGCCTGGAACGCTACCTTTCCTTCAATTATCGAGATGTGGATGTGGAGGGCCAGCGCATTGTATGCCGCCGGGTTTCCGGTGATTTGCTTCTTTCTACTGAGGGTAAGCAACATGTTTGGGCACGGAAGCGTTCCGAGAGAAATCTTTGCGTACTTGAATTATGGACTCGTGGCTCTCTACGTCGTTATTCGCGTTGCCCTCCTAATTCTTTCCTTTACGACTTTACGAGACCTTCCGATACACATGTTTGTAGAGTCCAGTCTTTCCCAATATGGCATCCTTTTTTGATTTCAACTTTCGACGCTTTATGAATTTCCCTGACTTGCGCCCTCGGTTTGCGGTGAATTACCGAGTTGAAATGACGATGAACATCTCCAAATGGGGCATATTGGGGAAGTTGCCGAGTTATTTGATTGCATGTTGAATTTCAGTTCTGTCGTACGGAGTTGCTAGACATAGCCATGGACCAGCAAACTCTTCATGTGTTTTCAGAACACCCTGATAAATGCGGACAACGTTTGCCGGCTGTTGCACTGGCGCTCGAAGGAGGCAGACTTGGACTATCGGATAGAATTCATGGACGTTGGAAAGAGCCTCTGGGCGTTTATACCTCAGACCGAGTCATACCATTGATATCATTTTTCAACTGTACTATCCTTGACTTTAAGCTAATGACAAACATCCTAGTCGCATGTCACTGAAGTTGGCCTGTGTGGAGACCTATTATATTGGCAAGTCGATCCCGACGGGTGTTGGACTGATAACCCGACGTCGCTGTTAACCGGAACTCTAATTGGATTGTCTTCCCTTCTTCTCCACAGATAAGAACGTGATGGGAGGCTGCTGCAGCTGACCTGACAGGATTTCAATAGCCAGGGCTTTAAGTAGCCTTCTTATGTTTCCTCTTAAGGTATGTATCCGGGTATGGCGTTTTCTGGCCTTCTACGGAGTTACTTAAGACCAACACAAATGGTCGCAATCCCAAATAAAGTCATGATGTATCCATATTCAGAACTTCCCGGCCGCCGTTGCCGACACTGACCCCACATGCTGGGCGCCACCGGGGTTTGAAAAGCCCATGCTCCATCAACCAACCCTGTCGAAAGGGCCCACAGAACTGTAGGTCGCAGTGCCTCTGTGTTCTTCAATACTGACCGCCGTCTTTGTGCAAGACTCCAAAAAGGCCTGGGGACAGTGCGATACATATGTCTCCCGACGTACCGCTTCCGCGATCGCAAGACGCTGGCAGTGAAGAGCCCATTGTCGATTCCGACAGAGAGCAGACGGGCCCCGGTGATGCGGGGGGCAGCCACGATGGTGCGGAACCATACATGCCGGTCGTGACTAATGTTGTTCCCGCCGCGCCTGCTGCTCTGGAGGGAAATGTTGAGGATGCAGAGAATCAGGTGCAGCAACAGGCGCCAGTCATGACGAAGAATGATTCCGCGGCAGGATCCGGCGCCTCTCAAACCGTTGCAGCCGACCCATCGGTCCTACCTGCTACAGGCGCAGATCCCGCAGTCCCGGGGGCATCTAGAGATGCACCGGTCACTGAATCCACTGAAGCATCCGCCGAGGAGACTACCTACCCACCTGCCGATAGAGTTGCTAGCGAACGTAGTCAACCGGAATGGTTCAGGCGTTGGTGGGAAGGTTTCATGAACGGAATAAGAAGGTGCTTTGGAGGAGGCCCCGGGGAGCCCTTAAATTTTAATTAAATCGCAGGTAACATATCTGGGGTTGTACGATATATTTATCTGAGAGTAGCAAGGTTTTTCGCGTAAATGAGCTAACGACACTGTGGTAAATAAATCAAGGACACCAGAGGGCGAGCGAGCACACATACAGTCGAGTTCCTCATATGGAATAAGCTCATATGGCCAAATTCCGTGGTATGGAATGACCCTTGGGCTTCTCCCAAATGGCTTTCACCACTGTAGAATACATCTCATATGGATTATCCACAGTATGGAATGGGGTTGGCCAACATTTTGGCTGGTCTCCCAACTTTATTCCATATGATGGATCCAACTGTACAAGTAAGTTCCTGCCAAGTGGTTGGAATCAGCGACAGGAATGGCCCTGAGGCCTAAGGCCTCAGCTTGTTCCTAAGACCTAAGGCCTTAATTAAGGCTTTAGGCCAGGCCTTAGAGGAGACCCGGAAAAGTTCTTCTGATTGAAAGCAACACATATGAAAACCATATGTGTCAAATGCATATGGTTGGCAGGTAGAACAAATGCCACAAAGCCGCCTTTGACAGACAAAGGGCGGCTTTGTTGCATGCTTTGTGCTCCTGTGTGGATGGACAAAGCATGTGCCAAAGGCGGCCTTTGAAAGTCAAAGGCAACCTTGTGCATTGGGCATCAAGTGCAGACCATATGTGTTTGATGCATATGATCTTCATAAGATAGAGGGCGTGGAACCCCAGCACCCTTATGTCAGCAGTCACATGTCACAATGTCACAAACAGCGGTGAGTGAAATAAGTTAGTGCCGAAATTAGCTCGGGATGTTTTGTCCAATACAAGTGTAAGATAGGGAGAATACAATGGGTTTCTATTGAGCAGATCCTCCAAAAAGTTTCTTGGTGAGGAGTTATCAAGTCCTAAAAAATTTTGTGTGACTTTTTTTCAAAGTGTTTCTATATGCTTTTCTTGTTGAAAGGAACACTTTTCAGGGAAAGTGATCCGAAATTTGAATGGCACAGCCACATCGGCAAGGCTTGGCATAGTGATTGATTGATTGATTGATGGGTGAACACCCCTTAAGAAATGCGGCAGCCATGAGGCTACAATGAGGCTGCAATGAGGCTGCAGTGATTATACAGAGAAGGTCTTCTTGCACAGTGTCCTGGTTTCAAATGTGAAGCTGGGAACACCAATTGCCGCTGCTGTCGGATTCTCTTCTTGCAACCTGATTTTGTTGGCCAGAAGTCTGCATTGGAGGAGCTGGTTGAATCCTGGGGTCACATCTATGATTTTTATCCCAAATATCACTGTGAACTGAACTTTATCAAGATGTATTGGGATGCAGCAAAGTTCCGGTACCGAACAACAGCCAAGACATGAAATATTGACAAGATTGAGGATAATGTCAAGGCATGTCTCAATGATGTTCCACATCTTCAGATTATTCGGCAAGTATCTCAGTTTCATTTATTTCCAATGGTTAATGTATCTCTGTAGATATGCCAATCGTGCGGCACAATTTATTTCAGCTTATGCCGGTGGACTTACTGGTGCTGACTTCAAATGGGTAAACAAGCCTTATAGAGGTCATCGGATCTTGCCTCCAAGCATGATTGCAGAGATAAAAGATTCCATTGCACAGTTCCCAGCCAAAAAATAGACACTTTTTCCATCCCATGTAAATCACAGAAAGAAATATGGTTTTATACAATTTTTCTTTCTCTGACATCGAAATTTGATCGTGGGAAAGTATCAATAAGCGGATTACATAAGGGTTCTGGGGTTCCACACCCTCTATCTTATGTATCAGTGATTGCCCCCAGTGTGTTCTTCAACACTGACCACCATCTTTGTGCAAAATTTCAAAAAGGCCTGGGGGGTACAACATGCCATCTCCTGACGTACCGCTCCTGCTCTCGTGAGATGTTGGAAGGGAAGAGCACTTTGGCAACTTCAACATAGAGCAGATGGGACCTGGTGATGTGGAGCGCAACCACGACAGTGCGGAACCACACATGCCGGCTGTGATTGATTGGCACTACTCCCTGCCACACCTACTGCGCTGGAGAGCAATATTGTAGATGCAGAGAACCAGGCACAACAACAGGCACCAGCAATGGATAATGGTTCCGCAGCAGCATCCGGCGCCTTTCAGACCGTTGCAGCCAATCCATTGGCCCCACCCATCGCTATAGGCACAGATCCTGCATTCCTGGAAGAGGCACCTGCCGCCGACGCAGCAGTTGCTAACTCCACTGGAGCACTCGCAGAGGAAGCCGCTGACACAACTGTTGATACAGGTGCCCATGAAGGGAACCATAATCAACCAGTTCAAGTAAGTTGTAGGGAAGCTGGTATCATTCGGATGTGTATTTACTCCTGGACATCTAGCAGCAAATGGACTGGTTTTGGCATCTGTGGAAAAGCTTCAAGGACCAAATAATAACATGCTTTACAGGGTTGGGGTTCTAGGGCCACCGACTTAAATCACAAGTAACATGCCTCGAGTTGTATAGTATATTTATTGGAGAGCAGGATACAGCAAGGTTTTGCTTGTCATACTAGCACCAAACGAGTCGGTGACAGTGTGATCAATATATCGAAGATTACCATAGATCACAGAGTATACTTACGACGCGGTAGTATTAGACACATCCTGCTAGTAACGGGGTTCTTGAGTGACATGCTAATCCCGAACACCAGTGCAAAGAAAACTGCAAGACTGCCAAGACCCCTGTTGGATAGGATAGGATAGGATAGGATTGTCGAAGCAAGGTCCTGGATCAGAACGGCTGGATACCATACTACATACATAAGACGTAAAATGCTATGGATGTACTGTAGTGTTTTGACCGAGTGTTCACACCATGTCACCTGTCACCTCAAATGTTGACTGAACTTTTTGTTCATTTTTCGGCAATCAGTAGAAAATTCCCATATATGGTGCTCTAGTGAATGCCTGGCTGAAATTTTTGCCATTTTTTTGCCTATTTGAGCTACAAAATTGAAAAGTCACCGGCACCCATACCAAAGATGTTGTCACATGCTGTGACTTCACATCCGTTTCGGACGACATCGGACTACGACGATCTCCAATCCCGACTATATCCGACACTGCCTTTCTGCATTCACCCTTGTTCTATTGGTTTGTACCGCATATGATTCCTTCTGACTCCTATGTTACGCTTCATGCTTCTCCATCACAGAGCCATTGGAGACCCGATGATATTCGAGTCAGCTTGACTTCACTTGACTCATAACGGCTCAATTCATCACGAACCCACTTGGAACTCCGAAGCTCCAGTACTTACATTATATCCCCACTAATACTTTACTCGTATAAATACAAGCCATGTCGGTAGTTAGACTTCAGTTTGAATATCGACTTAGTCTGCCCTATACTCTTCCTCTCAGACTTCTGTCCTCCTCCGAGTCCCTCCTCCGAAATTGGGCATCAGGTGTAGAGAAAGGTGCAGCACATGAGCTGAAGCCAAGCCCCTTCACTTCTAGTAAGGTAGGCACCATACGCATCCATCGAGTCACGTGAAACGTGACTGATGGGTGTCAGTAACATGGGAAAGTGCGAAATCTTGAGAGGCAAAAAATAAAATTGTTTTTTCCGAGGTCCCGACGAGAACCTAAGAAAAAGATGAGTTTCTAGCTATGAACAAGCTCTCTGCTGTTGCAAATCTTCCACCCTTCGAGGCGGAAGGGTTCGATGACCTCAATATTTTTTGTTGGCCCATGCCGCATCTGCTCCGTCAAGCCCACAAAAATATGCATCTGCAAACCTCATCGACCGGCACACAAAATGGCACATGGAGGCGATTGGGACTGCTTCCAGAGCTTCAAGCATGTTCCGCTCCATGTCTTCCTCCTTCGATGACGGTGGGAACATCCAGTAGATCTGTTTTGCGTAGCCCCAACATTACTCAATAAAATTGAGCTCCAGGTGGTACTTTGGGAAGAAAATGACCTCGTAGCCCTGCTTCTCGCAGTGCTCTTCCAGGACCGACTTCTGGGCCAGAAAGTCTGGTTCCGAATGGAGGATCTTCTTCATACAACAGCTGATCAATGTGGTGTGGCAGCATTTAAAGCTGTTGCCACACTGAGCTTTGATTTTCTTTCCAGAGTCTGAGTGTGGTGCTGGAGCATCGGGGTCTGGGAGGTCGTGGCCTTTTGTGCGGCGCTCAGAGATGAGAATCTTCATCCCTTTGAAACGCCCGTCGGGGAAGTAAAGGGATTGTGGTGTTCCATCACAGAAAGTAGCATCTCGCATCTTTACACACCGTGCAATGTCATCTGGGTCTTTGGCTTTATTGAAATTTGCCGAGGGTTTTGCGGTCATAGAGATGGCGCTGAGCGCATCTGGAGCTCGGGCTGTGTGGATTGTTGCATTGTCATAAGCCAAGACATGTTTTTCGTCAGAATAATCCTTGTCGAGGATATCCATAGCATGGGTTGATTGGTCAAGAATGTCCTGGGTTGTTTGATAACCCTCACGCTTTTTCCCTGCCTTGAATAGCTTGCAGGCATGATCATATTGGCTGAACAATCCAAGATCAGATCCAGTGTTGATCTCAAAACAGAACATACCCGTCTTCATCCGGTGTCTTTGATTTCATCCACCCGTAAACATCGGAGACAAAGTTGCCAACCATCAGACTAGCCCCTTCCCCCTTCGCTTTTATGGTCGCTTTCTCCAATCTGTGGACCCAGCGGCCATTGAGGGAGAAAAACATTGTGGCGGTAATGCACCACATCGGCTCTTTCATGTCCATCTGAATACATTCCTTTTGGCTCTTTTCTCCAGCGATAGCCCATCTTCTTCATCCAATGCTGTGCAGTCCAGATAGTGATCTTGTGCTTGACACTGAGACGTGCCTGGAATTCGGGGGTGGCAACATAACAAACGATTGCCTTGGCCAAAACAAATTTGCCGAGTGACTGCAAATGAAGATGGATGTCACTGGCAATATTCTCGTCTGACAGGATTGAAGTATTGAAGTGCCTGTACATATGTGCTGGTACATTCCTCTTGTCTTCACAGAAGTCAATGGCCCACTGACAGATCTTTCTACCCAGCCAGGTCTTTGCACCCGACTTGCCACTTGCGATTGCCACCATCTTGGAATGCAATGTCCATCCAGCATATCCGGATGCCTTGTAGAGGTGAAGGAAGCGAATCATGAACTCCAGGCAAGCCATTGTAATCAGATCCAGCTTTGTAGTCTTATGACCACGTCCTTTTCCTCGCTGGGGATGGAGAATATCCTGAAGATTACTGATGGTGGTGTCGACAGATTCATTCGCTGGCACTTGGCTAGGAATTTTCCGGCACTGTGGCCGATTTGGCATTGTGAATCCTCGTTAATGGTGGAAATAGGATACTGTTCTGGGTGGGAGAGAACAACCCAGGGAAGGAGGGGGTGCAGGAGAACGGGGGAGAGTCTCTTCAGCGGGATCCCAAGGCAAGTCATCTAAACCTTCTTCCACCCGCACTTCAGGACTGAGTTGGGAGGGTTGAATGGCGAGGTAATTGTCCTCGTCATCCTCCAGATCCTCGATTGTCACCCTAGAAGTTGGAGGGATGGTGGACTCTGGCTGGGGAGTGGCACCCTGCAACGGAGTGGCAAGACTAGGCCGATTGATCTGTAGGCCCACATCCTCGTCCAAAAAATTGTATGAAGGATCCGGATCCATGTCCTCAACTGGGGGCAAGTCTGAATCACTTGAGTACTCGGTTTCCGGATCAGTTTCTGGGGAGAGAGGTCGAGAGACCGGTATTGTTTGTGGGCAGGTGAAGAAGTCGGATATCTGTGAGTTTTTGAGCTTGTGTTGTGCATCTTCCTTTTTTTCCCTCTCATTCCTCTCCTTCTCAAACTTTCGAAGCTCCTGGGCCCTCTGCACTGATAACTGCTTCCAATTTTGCTACTGTGATAGCTTCCGTGACAAGCCGGGGCAGCACTTGTGTGCAAGGAACTCAAGTGTGTGTCGCTGATTTGCAGCCAGGAGAGCAGATCTGCATGGTCTCTGGGATGTGGTATGTCGTTCTCCTCCTGAATTTCGATTTCATTGTCGTCTTCGCTCTCAGAATCGTGTGGATCACTGCCCACGTCGGCCCCAATTGCTTTGGAGATGTGGGAGGTGTCGTTGTCCTCTGAGGACTCATCCAGAGTTTCAGGATGGGGGGAGGAGTTTCGTAGTCATTTCTGAGGGCGTGTTTGGTTTATATCCGGGGGGCCGGTGGGTTTGCACTACAGACACAGAATAAATAATAAAAAATCAAATTGCGGGATTCAAGGCTTACCTTGACAGCAAAGGCACCCAGGTTCTTAGCCTTTGAGCTCCACTTGCTCTTTGGCATCAACAGCTGTGTATGTATGCGGTTTAGAGGACCAAGATTGCGAGTGGCAAGGCAATGTAAAATTGTTAAGCACTCATATCACATGAGCACGTGATTGTATAATTTCCTTTTTGGGAAACACGAAATTTTGGACCTGAAAACACATTTGTGCTCCAGCACGTGGACATTGCATTCTGAGCACATTTGAAAAAAAAGGTGAAAAACTCTTTTTTGACGTTGTCATCCTCCAAAAGTGTTTGGAGATGAAAAGGATTAAAGCCATATTTGGATAAGATTTGGCAATCACCGAAGTTACCAGACAAGCCCGCCTAACCCCAGCTCACTGTCACCTACCTATCCTGGGAACAATTTACCATTTTTGGGCCAGCCACAAAATGCACAACGTCGACAAGGTAGTGACACCAATAGGGACAAATAGCGATGCCTTGTGACACCGTTGACAGACCTGGTATTGGGGCACCCGGGCATTTATTCAAATCTGCTCGCGTTGCAACATACTATAATGTACTTCACTACATTACGACGTCATCTCACAAGAGCTAATGCTGGCCTGAGCAGTTAGCTAAGAGGGATATAATGTGTCTCGAGCCATTAGAAAGGCGCTGGACAACAATCCTGGTAAAGGGTTGAAGTGGGAAGTCGCTAATGGAGCAATCGCGGAAAGTGCCTTACCATCCTGGAAACGGATTGGGGCTACTGCACATCCCTGACTAAGGGCCTATTACGAGGGAACATCCTTCTGAACCAGAGGGATCGTTTTGGGCATCATCTGACGTCTCCAGAACTGCCAAGAGAGGACTGGACCTGGTCGATCTAGCAAATGACTAAGGAACTGTACTCGGGTACTAGGAAGCGGCGGCTATCACGATTTTCAGACAAATCACTTAAGCGGTTCAAGGCGGAACCATTTGGGCGGACGGTTATCAAGGAGGGTAACAGAGTGCTGACGAGGAGGTCGGCTAAAAGTTGACATATCAACAATATCCCATCACGATCGTTCTAAGCGATGTAGATCTTGACTCATCGCTAAGCTCGGCTCGTTGAAGTTTCTTACAAATCTCTCTCAATTTTTACTAATCGCTTGATATCCGACAGGAGTTCATCGGCTAGCTGCTATACCACTAGTCATATACCCTGAACCCTATTGCATGTTTGTATCTGTCTCGCTTATATTTAGAATCCTGTAACGTATTTAAGTGGATGGTTATGGGAGGAACGCCAGTGAATCTCACCCCACCTGTTGGACGCGAAGTTACTAGACTTCACGCTTAACAGGTTGAGTAGGCATTCATTCGGAGACACCCAGAAGCTATACCAAGTTTCGTTTGTTATCCCTGTTTGAATATTATCTGTGTTGGATTTGGATCTTTATAAGGACGCGTGGACATATTGGATAAACGGAACGGACGCGTGGAATATAAGGAAACGGATCGGACTTGACAATTGGTTGTAATCTCACAAGGATTAGCAATCGCGGATACTATTGGAATTGGGATTCATAAAGAATCATTTGCGTTACGCATCGGAGTACTATCTCCAAACCTAGACCCACACTATACAAAACCGTTGAACATAAAATCTCGTCTGTCTATCCGCGATTGCGCCTAGAACGGATTCGAGCAAATTTTATCTATACGACTTGTAGACCTATAAAGTCTTGCTTCTCAAAGAGAACTAAAGTTCAAATTGCCACAATCTATACTGGATTGGAACCCCGAACTTGCGCGAGGACTATAGTGTTTGAGTTGTTGTAGTCGCATTGTCGAACCGCGTATTCATTTACAAGGTTTGGTTTGTGGTTATTTCACCGCTTGCCCCATAGTCAGCGTTTCATCGTATTTATTCCCTTGTCTGCGGGTCACCGTCAGATTGAAATATTTTAATCGATTATATCGGTACATACCAAAGCCTGACGACCGACGGAAGACGATACAACTCGAACGCTTAGCTGCATCTCTGTAAACGGCAGCATTAGTGGAAAATGCTAAGTGTTTGCAGTCTTGATCCTGAGGTCCTGATCCTGCATGCTTGACACGGTGGCATTACTTTGGAAGACATTTCTATTGTGCCATGTGTCTTGAAGCTTGTGCTCCGAGCCTCTTGGTGTAATTTGTGAGGGGACCTTTTAAATTGAGCTTTGTGTTCAAAGTGGTAGAAAGCGACGAGGTATACCAAGAGAACAGTGGCATAGCCTATGCACACAAGGATTCAGGCCCTCAGATCGCAGAAAGGACTTCAGGAGCTCGATGTTATTAGCCGACATCAAAGTCGTGGAATGTGGAAAGGGGATTAAGATAGAGTTTGCATCTGGGGGTAGCGGCAAAGGCTCAGAACCCCGGACGCGGCGATTCCCACCGCGATCCTCGTTGCAGGATGCGTATGGAAATGATCAGCGCTCAGCAGAATCGCGGTTGACTCATTTGGTGTGATTCTGTCCGATGTTAATTTCCTTCGTGTCGGCGAACTGTGATGGACATTATTTATTCACGATGTCAAGATTCCAACCACCGTTGCGATCAATCTCGATTCCCGAGCGGAGCATTGGCAGAACATTGTGATGATTTTTTGAGCCGCATTCCCAGCCGCGACGTTGAATTCCGAGTGTTTCAGGTTATGGGCTCATGTGGGTCCCCAATTCTCGAGTTCGTTACCGTTCTAAATACTACAACAAAAAACAAGTCAATACTCACCCATCAACATGGGCGCCTCTTTCGCCGTCGCCCATCAGGAACTCACACTACGGCCTTCGGCGGTACTGGTAAGCGCGTAAGTCATAGGATCTGAATGGGTTGGATGGTATGCATCTTTGAGAGTTGGCGTGAGTCATATCCGCATATCCGATCCAACAAGAACCTGCCGCGCGTGCGAACAAACGACAGCGGCGACGAAGCATAGGACCCCGGATATTCCCTTTGGAGGCTAGGGCCCACCGGAACCTGATCGGCCGATTTTTGTCCGGATAAATTTCGTCGTCGAGGCCCAATTTTTGTCCGGACAGGACCTAGCCTACAGAAATTCGTTTTTTTCTTCTTTTTCCATCCCAAGATGTGGACATGGCTTCTAGGGGCCTGCGGCATGTCATGAATCGCATTTTCGTGCTGTTCGAAGCATCTAGAAATGTGTGAAATATATTTACTCTGAATTCTCGTCATCATCATCGCCCGACTTCCCTCCCGCAGCTGCTTTCTTTGTTCTCCTCCGAAACAGTTCAATTGCCTCCTTGAAAATTTCCAGACCCCCGGCAAGTGTTTTGAAGCGACTCAATTCCGGTGGGAATAAGTCACCGTAGCCCGTACAGCAGGCGGCAGGGTGATGCGAAAAAAGATGATGTATTTGTGTACCTAAACCTTCAATGTGGTAGTATGAAAATTAAAAGCCCAGCAAGGCTCGAACACACAACAAAAAAGCTGATCTACCAGTGCGAAAGCCAAGGCAATTCAACTGCACCAGGGAAGCCGCGTGTTGACCTCAAGACCGACCTATGCTGACGGTTTTGTCCGGACACCTGGCCTAGGTACCCCGGTTCCAACCCCTCATTTTTGTCCAGCTGGGGCCTAGGCTTCCGGGCCAAAATCTCAATTTTTTGTCCGGTGCAGGCCCTAGGGTCCAAAGGGAATGTCAGGGGTCCTGGTGTAATGCTATTGGGCCAGGTAGCGAAAAAAATATGGGGAGATTAGTGAGCTGGCTGGTTGGCAGGTTGGTGACACATTTTTTCTGTCTTGAATTAATTGGACACCGGCGGGAGATGAGGATCAGGAGAAGCGAAGATTGATTGCATTGAACATGGAATTGAAACATCCCGCGTGAGCATGTGGGAAAAAATTGAAAGAGAGAGAAGAGAAAGAAAAATGTTTGCTCCCCAGTGGGTTGGTGTCATCAATTGCCCAGGTTCTACTTTTTTCGCATGATGTGTCTGTATGGATACCAACACATCTTAGCGGCATGGGACTCTCATGATGCCACCACGTGATTTTCTCACGGTTGAAACCCGCTCATGGATTCTAAAAGCTGCAGACTCGGGGAGTCTGCGCCACAAGACACAGAAGACGTTAGGGACTAGGAACCCATGCAGATGGATCCTAGTCCCCAGACACACCACGGATGACACAGAAGCGTACACGAAGTACATGACTGGTTGCAAACCAATCAGGATTTGAACCACTGGATATGATGACACTCAGGACTAGGAAACCTGAACATCAGGTCTCCTAAGTCCTCCGACACCACAGAAACAGACACAGAGGAGTCTAGGAGTATCAGCATTAACACTCCTTAATGCTGTGGTACAGGAACTGATTGTGATTGACTGTGATCACTTTAATTTATTAGAAGCCTATATAAGCTCCGTAGAATCTCCATGTACAGGGTAGAATCTCCATGTACAGTAGATTCTACCTCGTCTAATCTCAGGCTTCTACCTTGGCTTGACATAGGCATTGTCTCCACCTTGCCCCGCTTCCTCCACATCGTACTACGGGTTGTATCCACACCCCGGGTTGTATACCTGAGTGGATACCACACCTTCTTCGACTTGTTCCGGGTTCCACCTCGCATCCCAACCTATGACATACAGCCTCCTAGAGAGGATGCTGTACAGTTGGTCCTACTGCTAGGGGAACACACCAGCTACTAGTGTCTATTGGGTTTATCCTGGTTGGGGTTCTTGCCGGGTTACTCGCTGTTTAGCCGACCCAGAGGCCGTTGCTGACA
Organism: Mycena albidolilacea; assembly: GCA_029282495.1. Classification (NCBI taxonomy): domain Eukaryota; kingdom Fungi; phylum Basidiomycota; class Agaricomycetes; order Agaricales; family Mycenaceae; genus Mycena; species Mycena albidolilacea. The sequence goes on along the minus strand of JARIHO010000101.1, from coordinate 12,160 downwards.
GTTGGAATGACTCGCACCGGAATCGAACCAGTGCCCTGCATATGGACAGAGTTCAGGTATTGAACATGGGTGCGGACCATCTGCCACAAGGTGGTTCTCTGCTCTGGTTTGTGGTGGGTTGTATTAGCTAGTTCAGTGTGTGTTTGTTAGGTTGCATCTTTTTGGAAGTCAGTGTGATTGACTCGAGTTTGAGCTCAATCATCCCACGATTAGAACTCGCAAGAAAATGAAGGAAACAGGTCGAGCCGCAGGGAAGCCAAGAGAGAAGAGAGTAAGAAAACAACTGTTTGCACCATTTGTGAACAACTTGCTCCGGAATGAAACCGGGTACCCGCCAATTGCAGTAATGTACGTACCAGTTGACCACAAGCAGGTACAGACCACTGCCACAAGTCAGTTCTTTGCTCCAGTTTGCAGCAAATTGTGTTAGCTACTTGATGTGCACATGTGTTAAGTCGGGTTGCTTTTTTCCGAAGTTGGTGCGGTTGTGGTTGGTTGATTGCACCCCGTTTTAAAGGGGAAAAAAAGGTGCATGGGCCGGCCAAGAACCACGAGGAGAGAAACCCAAGGACCAGAAAGAAAAAGTCTGAGCGGACAAGACAGATGCATGATTCGCCCCGGAATCGAACTGGCTGATTCCTGCTTAGAGAAAATCACATACTATCATGCACAGGCATGGACCACTGCCACGAGTCGATTCTATACCCACTTGACAGTAGAGTAGGTTCGCTAGTTTAGTGTGTGTTTGCTGACTTGAGTTGGGTCTTTGAAGTCGGTGTGGTTGACATTTGTTTGGGTGGAGTTGGGTTGTCTGGAATTCATTTGTAGAAAAGAGAAGAGAAAAGAAATTGAGTAACAGCAAACTGGAAAGAGAGGGCAAAAAAATTGTAAGAAGGCTCCCATGACTCACCCCGGAGTCGAACCGGATTCAGCCTGCCTGATGCATCACTCACAATCTATGAAGAACAGGTGCGGGTCAACCACTATAAGTCGGTTGAACAGTTTGAGTGGGGTCAAGTATACTATACTGAGAGGAGAGGTTAGAAGCAGGGTGGGGTGGTAGGGGTGGGAAAGAGGGTCCAGGGATGTCAGAAGGCAATGAAAATGTGCGAAATTGGAAGTTGAGTTGAATTTTGAAGGGGGCAGGGTAAGTATTTGAAGTGAGTGGAATCATTGAACATGGTGGCATTGGCAAGGAATATGTACTTACTTGATAAAGATAAAAAGATATTGACAAGTCACCTATGACTCGTCCCAGAATCGAACCGGGATTTGGCCTGCCTGGTAATTCCTACACCCGCTGATTACAGAGAGCAGATGCAGACCATCCGCTGCGAGTCAGTTCTCTGCTTCTGCTCTAGTTACATTGAGAGTGGGGGTTGCATGTATTTTATTGTTCTGACGGTGTTTGTTGTATATGGCTGCCATTTCTTGAGTTCCCTTTGAGGATTAAACTCAAACTTGAAAGATCGAGGATTGAAGCAGTGGAAATTAGAGTGAAGGCAAGGCAGACGAACATACTGCAGGGTCAAGCTGGATTGCGTCTCTGACAAGTTTGCAGGCAAGGAAGAGTGGACGTCGGAAAAAAAAATGCCGGAAGGCTTTGAATGAATGACTCGCCCCGGAATCAAACCGAGATCTATCCTACATACTGTCGTAGAACGTTACCTACAGGGAGCAGGTGCAGACCGTCTGCTACGAGTTGCTGTATGTACTGTATTTCCTGCTCTGGATCACGAGGACCTGTTTTGTGGACCGAGTAAGTTGAATTTGAATCTCAGTCCTGTTGTGTCGGCCACAGACGAATGAGACCGAGACCAAGGCAGCGACAACAGGTAAAGCAGTGATCCCAGGCACCGCACTGCACCACACCCTCGTGCGCTGTTCCATGGAGAAACAATTATCATGATGAAGGAATTTCAAAATCAGTGACCTGCTCGTGATGGCAGCTGTGGAGTTTAAGATTGATGAAGAATGAAGAACGGCAGGACTCGTCTTCAGCTTGTCGTACAGCAATTTGCCAAGGTGAAAAATTGCGTGGCACAAGAAGCATGAGAAGAGAAATTGGAGTCACCCCGTCTCCATGTCCCTGTGTCCCTGTCTCCATTCTACCGTTTTTTTCTGTCTGACACCCATAATTAGCATAGCACACAGGACGATGATGTGCCACTGACCAATGATTTGAGGGATGATTGTGATGCTGATGATTCACATATAGTGTGTAATGAAAAGTTGGGTGTGCCGCCTCTGGGCATGCTTCGGGGGGTGTACTCTATGCAGAGATGGTGTTCCCACGAATCGAAGTGTGAAATGATGATGCACGTGCTAGGGAGAAAAAGGAAAAGCGCCTAAAGAGGTAGGGTCGGAATGTGGCCGAGGAGAGAAGGTGTGGGCACGGGAGCAGTAATGAGCAGTTGTTGGAATGCCGCTGATTGTTGCCTCCCACCCTCCGTCTTCCACCCATTGCTCCCTACTCACTGGGCCACAACTCTCACCGTCACACAGCCCCTCTCTCTTACCGACTTGGATGGGATCTGACCATCTGATGCAGGTGCCAGTGATTTACTCTCCCATGCTCCCTCTGCCTCTGACCACTCACGCTACACGACCTTAAAATAATTTACATGACAATGATCACAATGGGCAGAGTTGCTGCAGAAGAGCGGGATCCTGCCAGTGGTTCAATTTCGGTTGAGTTCTGTGGTGGAATGTCTTCATTTTTTCTTTCAATCAGCAATTATTCCAATGGACGATTCTCATTGGATTCAATTCACGCAGTTTGACTTCAAGTTGAGTTTTACATCATCTGGTTTCAATGCAGGCCAGCATTGACAAAATTGTGACTGCCTCTCCCTTCACATTTATATTCCCTCCCATGTTGTGCCTCGGTGTCTCTGCGGCCCTTCCAATTTTATTCCTACCAGTGAAGATGACCAGACACTAGATAGCATGCTTGAACAATAGTGTCTAGGGGCAGATCTCAATAAATTGCATCAGCAACAACGGCACATTTGTCCTCAGGTTGTCCCATATGTGATTACAGAGCCCTACAAACCGCCTCAATGGGAGAAATTATTCTTGCCCTCTGACTTCACCGGTTCTGAACAAACCAAACTTGGGCTAGAGAGTCTGGAAGCAGAAGAACTCAAACTGCGACAGGGTGAAGCAAATGATATTCTTCGTAGCCTGTGTGAGCACATCCAACACAGCCAGGCATTCAGATAACACAAAAATGCCTGCAGTAATGTGGTTCATGGTCAGGAGAAGAACACACGTGCAGTGCAGAGAATCAAGGATGTCCAAACCAAATCCAAAGTTATATACACAAGTATCAGCAGGGCTTGTACTGCAATGATCGCATTTGGATGCAACCCACAAGACCCTAAGTTTGGGTTTCCAGAGTTGAGGGATGAAGATATTTACACCAAAAATGTAGATCAGCACCACAATCTGGTGATGGAGGGAAGGTTGAAGGTTGGATTTGGCGACAGGGCTGTCATGAAAATTTGTCTGAAGCAGAGGAAGCTGAATATATCCTAGATTGTGAGTCAACTTGTCTCATAGATTATTTCAGAACTTATTATTATACAGCAGCATGAGTACAATGGCACCGTGCTCATGTGGATATGGAAGGATGGCAAGAAGAAGTTGAAATCCTTGCACAAGAGTTCCACCATGCAATTCAAGGATTCAATAAAATGGAGACCATCTGGACTGCTCTAGCTCATGACCATCAAGAAGATCCAGGAAAGAAGGCTTATGCATTGAAGAAGGTGAGGGTGCATGTTACTGAATGGGCGTTGTTTACGAAGAAATCAAGGACATGAAGTGAGTCGATGGGCGATGCCGTAAGAAGCATGCTCCTTGTTCTCCCTACTCCGTCATAATTCATGACGAGAGCCTCTTGTTCCATGTAAGTCCCAGTTTTCAACCGTGGGAATAATTTGGTGGCTGTGTTATCGCGATACCACTTTCGTATCTCAGGTGCGAGAGCACACAATTCCTCGTTGGTTATGGTGACTTCAGCCGCTAGAGCCCTTTCGAGCACCCTTTTGACGAGCGCCGGATTCTCCACCAGTGCCTGGTATTTAAAGGCTGGCGGTTGGGGAGGATGAGACCGAGCGTCTCCTGGAGGTGGTGTCGGTTTCACCGGTTTCTTCGGCTCATTCTGTTGCTGTTGGGGTTCGTCCACGGTTTTCTGCGCACCACGGGGAGGTCCCTTCTTCTGGATGACCACCTCAGGTTTCCCTTTCTTGGGTTTTTCCTGAACCCAAACACTCCCGTACTCGTCCTGGTAGGAATCCGCGCCGGGTCGCGAATCGAACTGGTCCTGTCTTCCTCGGTCTTTCCTGGATCCAGACCCTTCCTTCCTCATCTTCGTAAGAATCCATGGCCGGGTTGGCCATCTGCCCGAAACCCATTGTCTGGACCGGTTCACAGCTCGTATATGACATCGCCACCACCGTATGAGGAAGCTGGTCTCTTTTGAAGATCTGAGCCTGAGCCTGTGGCAGCGGTTGCGGCTGTGCCGCCGCTGGGGCACCGAGTTCTCCTGGAACCATCTGTCAAATTTCTCAGCAAGGTTCTGTCCTGGTGAGTTCCTAGGTAAGAAACAGCCATTTGGGAGGACGAGTCTGTTATCCGCATTACGGAAGCATTTCCTGGATTGGATGTATTCTGCCGCGACGTTACACTCGCGGAGGAAATGACCCGTCTCGGAGCAGAACCCGCATTCACCTGGGCGGAACATGGTGCCTCCTCTGGGTCCATCTCGAGGCGACCACGGTTGGCGCGGCGGAAAGCCTCCCTGCTGCTGAGGATAACCGTTGTCTCTTGCGCCTTATGGCCCTTGGTACGTTCCCCGTCCTTGCGGTGGGTATCGTGGCCTCGGCAGAACGGTCTCGAGAGCCATGGCTTGATAGATCAGATAGGTCCGCTGAGGCAGGCCAATTTGCATTCCTCGGTTAACGGCTTGCATGAGCGTCTGCATATCAACATGGTACCTCTGGTTCATCTTGGCGATGGTATCGCTAAGCTCCACCATCTCCTTTTTGATGAACACAGTGTCCACTGATTTGCTGACCTCTGATTCCAGGGCGTCGAGGATGTATCGTCCTGCCTCGATCATGTCCTCTATTTCTCGTGGCATTCCCGATGGGTGCGCCGGTTTGAGAATCTCCATTGGGCGGATGATGCTCGCCTGGAAGTCCTCGTGCAGTCCTTTTGGGAACATCTTCTTCGACTCCAGTTCCGACATACGGCCTTCCCTGACGAGGTGATCTGTAATGGTTCGGAACTTGCGGCAGTATTCGGCAAAGTCATCTTTCGAAGTGATACGCTTCGAGACTCCGGTGGAAATGAATGCATCAAGATCATTCAAGGAGAAGATCGCGCTCCTGTCCGATCCTGGGTACAGTTTCTCGACCTCTTTTTGAAACTGGCCCAGGTCATCTGGTTTCCATCTCCTGGCAGGACTCCTTTCCAAAGGAGCTCGTCGTTCCGGTCCATATATCGGAAGGCGATTTTCATCTCTCTCTGCATCGGTCTGTCTGTCACAGGTCTCCACGACTTCCTCAATGTCCTCCCAGTATCGTTTGAGGCTAAGCGCCTTGCCATCGAATTCGGGTGCCCCGCAGGCAGTCCTTCCGGGAAGTGTTTTGGACATCCCTTTTCAGACAGGAGGTTGCGTTGAAACACCGTAACATAAATGCACGGCATCTAGGGCTAATTTTGCGATTTCCTATGACCAGTATTTATACAACAGGAAGCAACTAGCACTTCTGTTGTTACTAGCATCCTAGCTAGTATGCAGACCACTTGTTAGGTGATATAAAGGAGGGTCAGAGCGAGCCCTAACTGCTGACTGTAGCACGAGGCTATACTAGTGTGACGCGCTAGTTGCTAGCTGAGTGTACAAACAACCAGGGATTAAACCACTGCCTATACACTCATGAGACATGACCTAGGAGACTCTAGTAGTCCAGAGATGACTTGCGAAGGAGCTAGCGAGGGTCTAGCAGACGGATATCTACGATGGAAGTACAGCTAGGGGACTATGCCTTGAGCTAGGAAGCTTGGCGCGAGATCCGGTAGTACTATCTAATCTCTAGATAAGCGACTAGACGGCGATAGGCGGGGCAACCCAACTAGCGACCGGCTAGGGCATTGACAAAGACATACCATGACATAGAGATGAAGCAGCACGAGGCTAGGGCCCGATCTGGTCAGCTAGGGCAAAGGGAAATAGCAAGCAAGCTATTGGAACGGAGCTAGGGACGAGCGTACAGGCTGTACAGATGACCGGAGGTCTGATCGATGTTCTGACCAACAAGCTATGACCATTGATGTCGGTCGCAACACTGCGTTGCCTAGATGTAATAGATCGACGCTCTGACAGAGTAGAGATGACCTGGACAACCGGTTACATTGCCAGTTGGTCCGGAAGTGGTGCTCGGCATAGACAGAGGGCTGAAGATCCATTGATATACCCACGGTTGAACACTAGCCGGTCAGTGAGGCTGACCTGGCATATACCAAACCAGTCCCAAAACCAAACGGCAGTCATCTCATTGGCTGACTGTATTTCTTATCATCTAATATTGCTTATTGTATTATTCAGCTCACTTTCACATGTAACTAGAACCCAGTAGTATAAAAGGGAGCGCAGAACAGACTAGGGTCTAAGAACATTACGCCCCAGACTTTGGACGAAGCTGGTGCTAGTGGACTCAGGCTGCTAAGTGGAGGTTGATACTGAACTTCACTTGTAGTAGTCTTTATATTGGAATCAGTAGACTGTGGACTCTGGAAACATCGAGTGACTAAGTTGAGGATGTTGTTGGTCCTAGACCTCCACATATAAAATAAGGGTGTTCTCTTCGAGACCCAGCTGCAGTTTGTGCTAGTAACTTTGCCTTCACGCCGACAAGACAGAAGCTCTGCCGTAGTGTGTTGGACCGCTTGCTAGGTGGATTGTGTGTTGACTTGAGCCCACTAAGAAGAAGACGGACTAGGTGCCCCCACCTCTAGTTTGGCTATAACTTGTCAGTTACTTCGCCTTCACCCCGATATGGATGGAAGCTCTGTCGTAGTGTGTTGGGTCGCTAGCTGGACGCTTGTAGTGAGCTAGTGCCGATAAAAGCAGAAAGGTTCCTGTTCTTGGTTAAGGAATAGGTCAACGGTTTAAGGACTCTTCTGGGAAGCCCCCAACTTGCCTTGCCATTTGAGGATTGAAGTCCCTTGTTGTTAGCCTCAGTAGTCTTTGGGTGTGCCCTTAGCGAGGATTTTCACAGACCTACATACTCTGCCCTGGTGTTCTTGACCTAACGGTCCAGCCATCTTGTATCCACCCCATATAAACACACCCCCAGACCATCCCTAGGTTCCTAGCAGTGTTGTTGTTGACGGTTGCATATTGCTAGTACGTTGTAGAGTGTGTTGTTAGAAGCCTATAAATCAAACTTGTGTTTGTTCAAGCCTGCTGGTCGCATACTACGGCCCGGTGAAACACTGACTATGGGGCTAACGGTGAAATAACCACAAAATAAACCTTATAAATGAATATGCGGTTCAATAATGCGACTACAACAACTCAAACACTATAGTCCTCGTGCAAGTTCGGGGTTCCAATCCAGTATAGATTGTGGCAATTTGAACTTTAGTTCTCCTTGAGAAGCAAGACTTTACAGGTCTACAAGTCGTATAGATAAAACCTGCTCGAATCTGTTCTAGGCGCAATCGCGATAGACAGACGAGATTTTATGTTCAACGGTTTTGTATGATGTGGGTCTAGGTTTGGAGATAGTACTCTGATGCGTAAAGCAAGTGATTCTTATGAATCCCGATTCCAAATAGTATCCGCGATTGCTAATCCTTGCGAGATTACAACCAATTGTCAAGTCTGATCTGTTTCCTTATATTCTACGCGTCCGTTCCGTTTATCCAATATCCACGCGTCGTTTATAAAGATCCAAATCCAACACAGATAATATTCAAACAGGGAAAACAAACGAAACTTGATATAGCTTCTGGGTGTCTCCGAATGAATGCCTACTTTACCGGTTAAGCGTGAAGTCTAGTAACTTCGCATCCAACAGGTGGGGTGAGATTCACTGGTGTTCCTCCCATAACCATCCACTTAAATACGTTACAGGATTCTAAATATAAACGAGACAGATACAAACATGCAATAGGGTTCAGGGTATATGACTAGTGGTATGGCAGCTAGCCGATGAACTCCTGTCGGATATCAAGCGATTAGTAAAATTGAGAGAGATTTGTAAGAAACATCAACGAGCCGAGCTTAACGATGAGTCAAGATCTACATCGCTTAGGACGATTGTGATGGGATATTTGTTGATGTGTCAACTTTTAGCCGACCCCCTCGTCAGTACTCCACCCGTTACCCTCCTTGGTAACCATCCGCTCAAATGGTTCCGCCTTGAACCGCTTAAGTGATTTGCCTGAAAATCGTGATAGCCGCCGCTTCCCAGTACCCAAGTATGGTTTCTTAGTCAATTGGTTGATCAACCAAGTCCAGTCCTCTCTTGGCAGTCCTGGAGACGTCAGATGATGTCCAACAAAGATCCCTCTGGTTCAGAAGGACTGTTCCCTCGTAACACCTTTAGTCAGGGATGTGCAGTAGCCCCAATCCGTTTCCAGGATGGTAAGGCACTTTCCATGATTGCTCCATTAGCGACTTCCCACTTCAACCCTTTACCAGGATTGTTGTCCAGCGTCCTGCTAATGGTTCGAGGCACATTATATCCCTTTTAGCTAACTGCTCAGGCCAGCAATAGCCCTTGTGAGATGACGTTGTAATGTAGCGAAGTACATTATAGTATGTTGCAGCTCGAGCAGATTTGAATAAATGCCCAGGTGCCCCAATACCAGGTCTGTCACTGGACCCAAACTCACAAAGAGAAGCACTTAGATCTTTGGAGGTAGATTGGTTGTGGTTGGTTGTTTTGGGTGTTTGTTCGCAATACCTATCAATTAGCTATTCCTAGTCATATAAGAAGTGCACTGTTTCAGTGTTTCCATAACCGGTTCTGTGGTTGAATCTGTTAAGGTAGACTTGGTGGACAGGGTATTCGATTGGTCTGCACTGCTGGGGACTGAGTCGAGGGAGGACTCTGGTGTAAGAGAAGTAGGTGGTGTCTCTGGAGACAAGTTAAGGGAAGTGAGAGGTGATTCCTCTACGAGGGGTGGATTGACAAAGGGAGAAGTAGTGCATGCTACTGTAGAGGCTGATGCTACAGGGTCGGTTTCGGCGAGGTTTACTTCTTGGAAGAGGTTCCTTGATGCTCGGGTTAAGCGAACTGGGGTCTGTAACGGCCTAGGTGTATCGGCACTCTGTCTGGCGGAAACGAGACTTCGTTTCCGTCTAAAATCCACTATAAAACCCCCCTCGCAGTGGGCTCCAGTTGTGATAAGGATCGCAGTGTTGGTATCGAAAGATATGTGATTCTAATTTGACTACGTTCATCCTCTAGAGGGGAAGGTATAGTCAAATGATAGAGCAGAAGGTCGGTGCGCGAATCGGCCTTCTATGAGTGGTAGGTGTGTGTGAACAGTTATTCGTGGAGACCGTTCGTCTCCTAGGTGTAGTCATGTGCGGCGGGCCTGTTGTTAGTGAAAACAGTAAAGAAGGTGTGAATGCCTAGACCTGGTTCCCTGTACGAGAGTACTGGAACCTTAAATGTGTTGCCCCTCTGCTTTCCTTCGTGCGCTCTTCCCCTTAAAACTAGCGCTGGAGATGCGATGTGTGTCACTCAGATGATGGCACCGACATCGTTCGATTGGCGGCGAGTCAATTGGTCTCGTTGGCTACGGATGGCGATTTGTATGTGATGGCTTCTCTCCGGGCCTGTTTTCTACAGAGCAAAGCTCGTGAGAACGGTGATCCTAATTGAGGAAGCCTGGGATTGTGACACCGGGTTTGGTGAGAAGGAACCCTGCTGATGGAGGTGTGAGAGGTGAGACGCCGAAGAATGAGCGAATATGAGATGTGTGGCCTGCCTCTGGCAGTGGGCGAGGAGGAGGGTGCACGAGAGGTACGAGGTGGGGGAAGGCTGGGAGTACCCCTTTAGATTGAGTAAGTGTGGTACAGAAAGTGGGGGAAGCGCCCCGAAAGCTACTTCTGCAGGCCGGAAGGTACTGACTACTCCTACTAAATGTGCTCCCTTTTATACCTCCTCGACAACTTCCCACGTTTCCAGAGGCGCCATGCGGGTCGCAGGTGTTTCCAGGGGCAGGGGACGACATGAGGCGTTTTGGGGTGCACATACGGCAGGAGACTCGGTGTCTCTGCTGAGGAGACCGATCGTCTTTGGGTGCGTGCGAGGCCAAGGGACCTCAGAACACGTTTGGAGCTTCAGGCATGGCCAGTTGGTTGCGTCAGAAGGTGCCCAAGCATTCAGGATGAATGAGAGACGAGTGGTCTCCCTCGGCTAGTTGATGCGTCGTGTGAAGTGGGTGAGAAGGCAGTGTCGGGATAAGTCCTGCCTCGTCCGCTGGATTGGTGTCAGGCACGGGCAAGGTCCACCCAGTGCGAGAGGTCGTCTGGAAACGGCAACAGGAGAGGTCGTCCACGCGTTCCGCCGAGGGGACCGGTCATATCGTGTTGATGAGTATAGGTGAGACGTGTTGTCTGTGTCGGCTGGAAGAGATCTCGTTCGTCTGAGATGTGTATACGGAAGGTCGCATTGTAGGGAGGAACTGAGAGTCTAGAACCGTCGTATCCTGCTGTGAGGATGGCATGGAGGCAACCAAGTGTTTCGGACGGTGGGGAGAGCATTGGTCTCGCTCAGAAGCTGCTTCCGATAACGTAGAATCCCGTTATGGAAGATCCGTCGTGTACGTCCAAGCTCGTCCTGTCACTCGTGCAGATGGTTCGCAGGGGGCCATGAGGCAATGAGCGGTGCGTAGCACGCTTGGAGACCTCACACCGGATACCTCCCTCGTATCAAGACCGCTGCCAATGGCCCATCCAAGGATGCCATCAACAACACTCTGCATTTGAGCAAGGTTGTCCATTTGTGCAAGGAGCCCTCTCCTGTGACCAACAGCCCATCCCCTGAGAGTGCTCTGGTCTCTAAGCCTCAGACTGTGAAGAAGGGCAAGTCTGAACCCTATTCTTCATCTGGCCTCCTGGTGCCTGTTTCTTATGCCTCCTCTATGGGAGACCTGCCACTCTACCGCATTGGGGCTGGCATGCACTCATTGGAACCAAAAGAAGTTCCACCTTCTCTGCAACCACACTCGGAATGCCAACAAGCTGCACATGTTCATGGGCAGTCTCAAGGAACTGTGCGGAGCAATGTTTCCGGATGGTATGCCTTCTCATTTCCTTTCTTCTCTTTTATCCTGGCCTGCACCAGCTCCTATCATCTCAGACCTCATCCCCCACCTGATCGACCAGGTTTCGCACTCCCATGCTCTCTACAATTCCTTGCACTGTGACCTGACTGGGGCACTTCAGACCCTCTTCTCGAAAGTCTGCAACTACATTGTGTTGTGCAGGGAGGTGTTCCAGCAAGAGTATGTACCGGTTTTCATTACCCGGCGCAATTGCTCAGGATCAAATCCATGTGATCATCTATGCCTTCCCGGCCTGGATGAGATTGCCACTGGTTTCTGGCACAGTGTCTTGTATAATGTCACTGGCCTTGGCCTGCTTTCATGCTCAATGACATGTTGTATGCTGTAGTGAAGAATGGACAGACATCGGTTTACATGCAGGAAAAGAGGTTCACCATAGCTGCATATGTTTTACTGGCGACATGGCTGCTCCTGCTACTCTTCATCACGGCACATAGTTTCAGGCCGACTTTTTGGGGCAGCTCGACAGCTACATCACTGTAAAGCTGGTGATGGATAAACCGAGTCTGACAGACCACTAGAGGGGCCACTTTGCCTCAAATGAGAACCTGCGAGCTCTGTTTTCCGTATTGGAAGAGATGAGAGTGGGTGGGTTGTGGTGGCGGAAAGTAAGACTATTTATGTATCATTACTGGCCTTGTATTTTCCTAATACTGGTTTAAATTTCCTCATGCTCAACCCTCTGGATGCCAGCACCAAACCTGATTATACTCACATCAACAACACCCATCCCCAAACTGCAAGCATGGATGCCCCATCTACAACCATTTAACGTTTA